>VZQC01010399.1:1139068-1270552 GCA_009823505.1 Rhizomys pruinosus
TTTTTTTTTTTTTTTGGCATTTTTTGAAACAGGGTCTCCCTGTAGCCCAGCTGGCCTAGAACTCACTCTGTAGACCAGGCTGGCCTTGAACTCCCAGGGATCTTCCTGCCTCTGCTTCCAGTGTGCTGGGATTAAAGGTCTGCGCCACCATACCCGGCCTTAAAAAGTATTTCTTTAATCCTAGCTCTTGGGAGGCAGAGGCAGGTGGATCTCTGGGAGTTCCAGGCCAGCCTGGGCTACAGAGTGAGTTCCAGGCCAGCTGGGGCTACAGGGAGACCCTGTCTCAAAACGACCAAATATTTATATTTCCCAGCACTGGGGCAGAGGCGGGTGGATTTGAGGCCAGCCTGGTCTACAAAGTGAGTTCTAGGCCAGCTAGAGCTATATAGTAAGACCCTGTCTCAAATAAACAAACCAAGTATTTTGTGTATTAGTCTTTTTCAAAATTGCTACAGAAATAAAAGGGTGTGGGGCCTTTTTTATCTTCACAATGGGGGGGGGAACCCTGGAAAATTTTATTGTAGGAAGTTGTTTTGGGGTAAGGCCTGATGAAGCCTATCAAGTTAGGGGATTCTTCCTGAAATTCTAGCTACCGAAACCACCTTTAAGGTCTGAATCCCCAGGGCAGATTGAACGGAAATTCAGGGCTCCGTGCTTGTGGCTGGGCAGTGTGGCAGGGTGGCACCACCTGGGTAGGGCTGAACAGCAAAGGCCAGCTGTCAGTTGGACCCCAGAACTTCAAACACCTCTTCTTGCTTGTCTGTACTATGTCAGAAAGTGGTTCTGCAGGTAACACAGCTCTCTTTTCTTCTACCTGTGCACGCATGCGTGCGAGCATGCGTCTGTGTACGGGGTCACACCGGGTGGCTCAGGTGTGTGTGAGTGTATGTAGAGGGTCACACTGGGTATCCCAGGTGTGTGTGAGTGTATGTACAGTCACACTGGCTGTCCCAGATGTGTGTGTGTATGTAGAGTCACACTGGGTGTTCCAGGTGTGTGTGTATGTACAGAGTCACAATGGGTGTCTCAGGTGTGTGTGTATGTACGGAGTCACAATGGGTGTCCCAGGTGTGTGTGAGTGTATGTACAGAGTCACACTGGTGTCTCAGGTGTGTGTGAGTGTATGTACAGAGTCACACTGGGTGTCCCAGGTGTGTGTGAGTGTATGTACAGAGTCACACTGGGTATCCCAGGTGTGTGTGTGTATGTAGAGTCACACTGGGTGTTCCAGGTGTGTGTGAGTGTATGTANAGAGTCACACTGGTGTCTCAGGTGTGTGTGAGTGTATGTACAGAGTCACACTGGGTGTCCCAGGTGTGTGTGAGTGTATGTACAGAGTCACACTGGGTATCCCAGGTGTGTGTGTGTATGTAGAGTCACACTGGGTGTTCCAGGTGTGTGTGAGTGTATGTACAGAGTCACACTGGGTGTTCCAGGTATGTGTGAGTGTATGTACAGAGTCACACTGGGTGTCTTAGGTGTGTGTGTGTATGTACAGAGTCACACTAGGTGTCCCAGGTGTGTGTGAGTGTATGTACAGAGTCACACTGGGTGTCCCAGATGTGTGTGTGTATATGTAGAGTCACACTGGGTGTCTCAGGTGTGTGTGAGTGTATGTACAGAGTCACACTGGGTGTCCCAGGTGTGTGTATGTATGGAGTCACACTGGGTGTTCCAGGTGTGTGTGAGTGTATGTACAGAGTCACACTGGGTATCTCAGGTGTGTGTGCGTATGTAGAGTCACACTGGGTGTTCCAGGTGTGTGTGAGTGTATGTAGAGAGTCACACTGGGTGTTCCAGGTGTGAGTGTATGTACAGAGTCACACTGGGTGTCTTAGGTGTGTGTGAGTGTATGTACAGAGTCACACTAGGTGTCCCAGGTGTGTGTGAGTGTATGTACAGAGTCACACTGGGTGTCCCAGGTGTGTGTGAGTGTATGTACGGAGTCACACTGGGTGTTCCAGGTGTGTGTGAGTGTATGTACAGAGTCACACTGGGTGTCCCAGGTGTGCGTGTTTACACAGAGTCACACTGGGTGTTCCAGGTGTGCATGTTTATAGAGTCACACCGGGTGTCCCAAGCTGGCCTCCAACTCCTGAGTGCTGCGATGACAGTGTGCCACTTTGGTACACTTAGTTGTGTGGATGCCTGGAGTCTAGTCGCTCAGTCCACCCGGCCTCCAGGCTGGCATTGTGGGGTCACCGCTCCCGCTCCCTGGCAACGGAATGTGGCAGGGTGCGGCCGCAGGCACAAAGCCGGGGAGGCTGGAGGGGAGGCGCAGGCCCTTGGTATCCTGGAGGCCACCGCAGCGCTGCCCAGCCCGTTGGCTCCCGAGACGTCGGCCCTGGCTGGCCAGCCGGATCTCCCCGACCCGAGGCCGCGGGCTATGGCGGAGGCGTGCGGGCCCCGGCGCGGCGGCGTGCAGCACGAGCTGCTGGAGAAGATGGCGCGGCTACAGCGCGGAGGCCCGCGACCCGCGGGGCCCGAGGCGGCCGGGCGCAGGGCGGCGGCGGGCGACGGCGGCTCCTGCTCGGGCTGCTGGTGCTGGCGGCGGCTGTTTGCACGCGGAGCGGCCCGCGGGCCTCGCCGGAGGAAGGGCAAGTTCGCGCGGCCCGGCGCGGCGGCGGCGCCCGAGGGCGGCGTCTGGGGCCCCCCGGGGCTGCGGCGGCTGCTGCAGAGGCTGGCGGCCTGGCGGTGGCGCTCCCTGCTGTGCGGAGAGCGGCCCGAGGGCCTGGAGCAGATCCCGCTGCTGGTGCTGGCCGCGGACTAGGCCGCGGGGCGAGCGCGGCGCGGGACGAGGAGAGCCGAGGCCGGCCTCGCCGCCCTCGCCGCCCTCCCAGGCCCGCGGGGCCTTGGTCTTGTAATGAAAAGCAAGGAGTGAAAATAAACCCGACGCAGTATGGATGAAAGAACATGGTGTGGGGTGTGTCTCGGGACCCAGCGCGTTCCAGGCCCTGAACAGAGGCCCTGGCTTGGAGCACCGCCAGGAAGTTACCAGGAGGGACCAGAGCAGTCGTCTCCTTCCTAAACCCAGAGAGAGGGGCAGCATGGGTGGTGGGGGGACAGGGGGAGATCAATGCGGGTAGTGCCCAGGAGATTTTGTTGTCTTGTATGCAGATGTTGAGTGAACTCTGCTTCTTAAAATTATTTTTAATGCCCGCAGGATGGCCCAGCGGGTGAAGATACTTGCTGTGTAAATCTGGCGACCTGAGTTCCATTGGTGCAACCCCTGTAATGGGGGAAGGAGAGAACCATCTTCACAAAGTTGTTCTCTGGCCTGCACACACTCTGGCATGCACACACAATAATAATGAATAAATAAAAATGATTCCTTCACAATTTCATATATAGAACAGATTTTGATCATATCCCATCTTAACTCCCTTCGCCTTTTCCCCAACAAGTCCCCTCCTGCTATAGCTCTGCTATTAGCTTATGTTTGCAGGTGTTTACGAACCAAAAGGTCAACATTAGAACCCAGCCTTAGGATGCATAAGACCGTGAGAACTACTGTTAGAGATCAAAGTAAGGGAGAGGCCGCCAGGAGATGGGAGTAGGTCTTTAACATCTTCCTGGTCAATAAAAACTTGCTAATGATACTCTGGCCCAACGCACCTGTCAGGATGAAAGTGAAATGTCACAGGTGAAAGTGCTCTAAGCACTCTGGAGGCTCATTAGCCTGGAGTTGTTAAAATGGTCATTTTTCGGCCTGCTCCCAGACCACACCAGCCCTGTTTACTGACCCACCGGCAGGAGCTGACCTTCCTTCTAGCAAGCCAAACACACTACCACCGGGCCTCTGCACTGTTTCCTGGCGTCTGTGTTTCTGTAAGGGGCTTTGGAATTTCCCCTGCCCTGGACCTAGAGAATCACTCTGGCTAGAAGACCGAGGATCAAATGTAATTCTACATGGTCAGGGGCAGGCGTGGTGGAAGGGGAGTGTCAAAAAGACAAAATTATAGACTTGGAAAGATCTTGATCGTCTCTAAAGTTCTAGAATCAGGCAACACTTTATTACATGAATGAGCTGATCATAGGCATGTATCACTACCCCCACTTTTATGTAGTTTCAGGGGATCTGAACCCAGGTCCTCATATTTGCAAAGCAAGCACGCTACCCATTGAACCATCTCCCCCACCTCAATCTCATTTTTGGCTACTGACCAGAAATCCAAAGTATTCTTGCTCACTTGCTCACTGTTTCTGTGAAGACCCAACCCTCTCTTGCTCAGCAGCTTGTAGGCCTCGATTGCTGACTCCAACTCAAAAGGCACAACATTCTCTGCTTCTTCATCTCCCTCCTCTCAGAAGCTGCTCGGATTTATGATTTTCCTACAGTGGTTTTCTCTCAAAGTCTAACAAAATGGTTTTGAGCTTCTTTTTGAGTCAGCTTTTATCAATATTTTATCAATAAAGTATTTTATCAATAAGACTAAGAACCCGCAGAGGTAACCCCAAATTAACTGGTAATGTGTTCTCTCTCTCTCTCTCTCTCTCTCTCTCTCTCTCTCTCTCTCTCATCGTTTTGAGACAGGGTCTCTCTGTAGCCCCAGCTATCTTGGAACTCACTATGTAGACCAGGCTGGCCTTGAACTCACAGAGCTCCGCCTGCCTCTGCCTCTCGAGTACTAGGATTAAAGACATTATTCCAAGCTTGGAATAATGTTCCTTTTTCAATTCTTTGAGATACAAAGAACCTTGGCATAGTGTCATGAGACACCCCCAAGGCACCCAAATCATCTGGTAACAATTTGGCTACTAGCTCTCCTGATTTCAGCAAGTACAATACCATTGAGCTATATCCCTACTCACTAAACTTTCCAAGCTAGCCTTAAACTTGGGATCCTCCTGCCTCATCTTCCCAGGTAGCAGAAATTATAGCCTTATGCCACAGTCTGGCTAACTTCCTCTTTAGGGGCTTTGCATCAAGTATGAGATTCTCTTAAGGTAACTGATATAGGAATGATAGTTATAAGGGAATCCTGTGCTAGAAAGGAGCTAAAAGGTCTCCAGGCAGCTCTCCCGAGCCTCCCTCCCTGCACACTACCATCAGGTCTCACTGCAGGGAACTAATATACAGCTGTTTCTCCTGTAAATATAAAGGGCATGGTTTAAGGGACAGTTACCAGCAGTAACAGTTTTTAACATTGTTCAATTCTTCAAAATTACTTTTTTTTTTTTGGTCTTTTTGAGACAGGGTTTTCCTGTAGCCCCAGCTGTCCTGGACTTACTCTGTAGACCAGGCTGGCCTTGAACTCATAAAGATCCACCTGCCTCTGCCTCCCAAGTGCTAGGATTAAAGGTGTGCACCACCACGCCCGGCCCAAAAATTACTTTTAATACTCAAGGCAATCTCTTAATCATAAACCCTTGCAAAAAATGTGTTATACTTCTAATACACAGTGGACGGAGAAAATACTTCCATTCTAAAAGGGAGGAATTCGGATCTAGTAAGACAGGTCAGGCCAAAGCAACAGCCAAGCTCACATCAAATCCTGTGGCTCCATGTTCAATATCTGGGGATGGTGGTGTTGTTAGCTGGCCTCCAACACCCTTGGGTGGCTCTGACTAGTTATGACTCCTCTAGCAAACACTGCCTCTGTCTTGGATCAGCTCCACTTCATGCTTACAGTTTTGCTTAGAGGATGTTCCACATTCTAGCATCATCAACATTCTTTTTTTTTTTTAAATTTATTTTTGTATGTGTATGATTGTACTGTCTGCATGCAGGTTTGTGCACCCATGTCGTGCGATGCTGAGGAGGTCAGAAGAGGGTCTCGGATTCCCCTGGAACTGGAGTTCTCCTGGAATTGGAGTTACAGACGGTTCTTAGCCACCATGTGGGTGCAAGGGATCGAACCCTGGTCCTCTGCAAGAGCAGTCGGTGCTCTTAACTGCTAGGCTATCTTTCCAGCCCCCATCATCAACATTCTTGAGGGTTCCATTGCAACTTAGGCTTCATCTTTACAGATCCATGCAATGACCTCTTGAGCCTCCTTATAAGGAACCCAACCCTGCCACACATTGCCTGGATCTGCAGCATTCTAGAACCTGGGTGCAAGCCTTCTTAACCTTGTAACTAGCATATTTTGTGTGCCTGCAAAACTAGCACAATGTGTGAGGCTGACAAGTTCTGATACTAGTTCAAGATGTAGTCTGGCCCCCTTCTGGAATGGCCTCTGTGTGTCTTGGTAACTGAACCAGGTAAAATCATTCCCTAAGTGGTTGTTTTCAAGTAGAGAACTTTTTTTTTTAATTTAAATTATTTTATGTGTATGAATGTACTGTCTGCATGTAGGTTTGTGAGCCCCTGTCGTGCAATGCCGCAGAGGTGAGAGAGGGTGTTGGATTCCCCTGGAACTGAAGTTAAAGATGGTTCTCAGCCACCATGTGGGTGCTGGGGATTGAACCTGGGTCCTCTGCAAGAGCAGTCGGTGTTCTTAACTGCTAGGCCATCTCTCCAGCCATCTCTCCAGCCCGGAACCTGAACTTTGAATACCCAGCTGCTCATGCCTCTCTTGAGTGCCAGGTTGGGGGGGGGTGGCAGGTCAGACCTGAGATTTTTATTTTTTTACACTAAGCCCAATTAATAATCTAAAAAACCCAACCATGAAGCGAACCAATTTTCAAGTATAAGCAATGAATGTAAGTAGCATTCATGCAAAACCAATTAGCAAGTATCTGTGCCCAAATTTTGAATAACCCAAGGTTCCCATAGTCCAATTGGAGAAGCTTGTATGCACAAGCATGTTGATCAAATTAAAAGTCCAATCCATATTTTTTGAAATCTCAGGAATTAGTCCTGTTTCCTCAGCCCTTACATTCTACCATGCCCCCTCTTCTGCATCTGATTCCTGGGCCTCGGAGGACAAGGGGCAGAAGTGAGTGAGAAACAAAACAGTCTATTTTTCTTTGAGGTGTCACTCTGAACTCTGGTTTGTCCAGGCTGTTGCCTTCCATGGGTTGGCAGTTTATTTAGGAATTCCTTTTTTAGTCCTGCTAACAAGCACAAACAGTGAGATAGTAAAGTAATTTAAATGGCATTATCATGACAAGTTACTCTGTGGGCACAGATACAAATATTTAGATGGCATATTAGTCAAGGTACTAAGGCTTTTTTATACTGTTTTTAATTACTAAAGGTTTAATGCCAGCCATATGTTGGAGTGTGCTAATAGCCAACTAGATTTGGGGTAACTTTGACGGCCACTAGCTGTACAATGTCTTCCAGGCAGGTGTGGAGTAGTAATGAGTCATGCTTGACACTATGAAACCAGTATTTTTCCTTCCAGTGCAGTAGCCTTTGATAATGCTCTCTACCATTTTGGAGACCTACTGTCCACTTGCAAGTGTGGTCTCTATGTCCTTTCTGTTCTCACACCAGGTCATCAACAGCAGGGTCTTAATGCCCACTTGTGTGTAGCCCAATTTGTAGGCAAATACCCTTTGTTTTGGGAGGACACTAGCCCCAGCCAACACTCCTTGGCAGAATGACCAATTGCTGGTCCTAAAGCTTTCTTCTATTAACTATTTTGCTTAACTATAAAGTCTTTAAGGATTTTACAATAATGTCTAGCTCTGAATAGAATTTTCATTTACAGTTTTTATGCCCATTAGTTAGTTAAAGAGTGGCTATTTATTCCCCGTGAGAAATTGTTACCATAGCAGCTGGCTGTTAAGGAACAATTCCATTACCATCATAATTTGTTTTCTTTTTCTATAAAAAAGGAGAGGTAAAAGTTTTTTTTTTTTTAATCAAAACTTAGCAGCACCTAGAAAACAAAGTTCATTAGGACATATTATAAAAGTTATTTTAATAATGTGTGTTTAACTACAACAAAAAACAAGTCATTTGTAAAACTTCGGTGTGCATTGACAATACAGAGAGCTTTCTAAAAAAAAAGTTATTTTAAATAGAATTTGGTGATGTTTGGTGCCTGTGGCTCAGGCAGTCTGAAGTTTTCTTCCTCTTGATGCTTAGATGGGCCAGCTTCTCTGCTGGTATTTCTTGGTCCATCCTGGACAATTCAAAGCCGTACCTTTTTCAGCCATTAAAGTTGGTGATGTTTTGACCTGTGGGAATGTGCAAATCTTTTCCCATAGTTAGTTTTAAATTTCAAAATTGAAAATTTATCAAAAGGTGTGGAATACAGAGTTTTCTATTTGACTGAATCCCAGAGGGAGTAATCAACCCCTCCCCTTTTTATTTTTAAAATTTTTATATTTTGACTATAGATGTTTAAAAGGCAGTTGTATTATACATACCTATAGACAGGAACCAAGGTGTAATGGTCCAATAAGTCTATTTAAATGGTCTCTATATTGGCCTGTATATCTGGTAGGCAAAAGAAATGTCACATGTAATACTGTACAATACAGAAAAATATAGAGAACATTTGTGTACATTTAATCCCAACTTGTTACTGGAAATCTACTATGTTGGGCGCCAATTGAAGGTTTGCACTGTGCCTGTAGGATCAAGGGGAGGGGAAGAAGAAGCCGCCAGCAGCTTCTTCTGGGAGCTGAAGCTAGAACACAAAGCTTCAGCATGGCTGTGGGAACCCCACAGCCCAGCCCAGCCTGGGTTACTCATCCTGACTTGGGCTCTTGGCCTTGGGCATTGCCCACACCCTCTATGGCCAAATAACACCCACCTTTCAGGGATCCACACCCCCAGTTTTCACAGACTGGTGGTTAGCTGCAGGTCTCTGTCCAGTCAAGAACCAGCTAGCCAAATCAACACCCATTTCCCAGGCTAAAAGTCTGCAGAATGACCTCTTTCCAGCCAAAACCCGCTAGTGACCACCACAAGCCCTTAGCTTAAAGGGCCTAAGTCATGCATCCAGAAATTAACGAATTCGAGGACTCCTCAGATGATGGTGAAGGAGGATCCAGAATTTTTTAAAATAACCCATATCCCCAAAGACCCAAAACTTTATTAACACCTATTAATACTATGAAAACCTGTTTGCATTTTTGTTTCAGGTGTTGAAGGAGTGTAACCAGTAGGTGGCAGTGTGTACCCATGAAGATGTCCAATAAAATTTTTATTATTTTTAATAGACAACCCATAACCTTTGTTGAAATTGAATTATGCATTGGCTGTTTATTTATAAATCTGCGTCTTGAACATGCAGACAGTATATTCATACACATATGAAAATAAATACAATTAAAAAAAATCTGCTTGAGAAGGAAGGGCCAAATTCCAACTAAAGGCAGTTCTTTACTGGTTTTATAGCTGTTAACATTAAAAATATATTTAGAACATAAGTACACACATCCATACACATGTGTGCATGCACACATACATACATACACACATATGTAATAAAAGATTAAGTTGACTTGTAAGAGAGAGAAGACACATTATTGTTTGATGTTCAATGAGAAACACAAAATTATTTTTATAACTTGTCATAGGATTATTCTTTACATAATTAGAATAAATGTCCTAGTAACACACAAAACAGCTGAGAACTATATGCAATTTCTTAGGCACATTCCCAACCATTTGGCTTTAATTAACTATCCCTAAAGTCTATTCCAATTCTTTTCCCTATCCTGATTAACTATACGTCCCAGTGCTAAGTCTAACTGTCTCTGTCCTAATTACAGAGCCAAAGGTTAAGGAGGGGACCCAAAATAGGTCACAGCTGTTTGTAGTCTTGGACTGATTTATTTTGTCTTATTATTAAGGGTTGTTTGAAGAAGAATAATTATCAATAACAATAATCATAATAATTATAACAATAACAATAATTATAATAACGGTTATCAATTATCAATACTTATCAATAATTTTTTTGTCTTTTTTTTGGTATTTTTGAGGCAAGTTCTCTCTTTTAGTACCAGCTGTCCTGGAGCTTGCTCTGTAGACCAGGCTGGCCTTGAACTCACAGAGATCTGCCTACCTCTACCTCCCAAGTGCTGGGATTAAAGGCTCACTCCACCACGCATGGCTTTTTTTGTCTTTTTTGAGACAGGGTCTCCCCATATCCCCATCTGGCCTGGAATGCACTCTGTAGATGAGGCTGGCCTTGAACTCATGAGATCTGCCTGCCTCTGCCTCCCAAGTGCTAGGATTAAAGGCATGCACCACCATGCCTGGCTTAAAGACAGTTCTTAGCCTCCATGTGGGTGCTGGGAATTGAACCCAGGTTTTCTGCAAGAGCAGTCAGTGCTCTTAACCACTGAGCCATCTCTCCAGCCCCAATCAATAATTATTAATAACTATTATTACTCACAGCTATCACTAATCATCATCAATAATAATAATTATCAATAATGACCAATAACAATCAACAATTTATCATTATAATGAATTATTATTAATCATTATTAGTAACTATAATAAATAATTATAACTATCAATAATAATTAACAATAATTTATCATTAAACTGAACTTAATACATACTAAAATTTATATAAACTCAATTAAAATTGTTAACATCAAAAGGTATAAAAGTCTTTATGAGTTGAATCTGTCTTTGTTTACAGTTGACTCTTAATTAGATTTAAACGTGTAGGATTATAATTAATTAAAAGTAAAAAACATGCATTCACTCATACATACACACAGTTTTAAAGTGGGCTTAAAGAAACACAAAACGGGCTGGAGAGATAGCCTAGCGGTTAAGAGCACCGACTGCTCTTGCAGAGGACCTGGGTTTGATCCCCAGCACCCACATGGCGGCTAAGAACTGTCTGTAACTCCAATTCCAGGAGAACTCCAGTTCCAGGGGAATCCAAGACCCTCTTCTGACCTCCATGGCATTGCATGACACGGGTACACAAACCTACACGCAGTTACATTCATACACATACAAAAATAAATAAAATTAAAAAAAAGAAACACTAAACAGTTAAATTTTTTTTTCTTTTTTTTGGGGGGGTAGTTTTTTAAAATTGAACCAAAATATTAATTTATGCTGCATCCACATGGCAGCTAAGGACCCCCTTTAAGTGGGTGCGGTGGTGCATGCCTTTAAACCTAGCACTCAGGAGGCAGAGGCAGGAGGATCTCTGTGAGTTCAAGGCCAGCCTGGTCTACAGAGTGCATTCCAGGCTAGTTGGGGCTATAGGGAAACCCTGTCTCAAAAAAAAAAATTATCAAGCAAGTGTCTTTTGTTAGAACTCCAGGGCCTGTAAACTCCCATAGAAATCCATCTGTGGGGCTGGAGAGATGGCTCAGTGGTTAAGAGCACCGACTGCTGTTGCAGAGGACTCGGGTTCGATCCCCAGCACCCACATGGCGGCTGAGAACCGTCTTTGCCTCCAGTTCCAGGGGAATCTGACACCCTCTTCTGACCTCCAAGGCATTGCACAACATGGGTGCACAGACCTACATGCAGACAGTACATTCATACACATAAAAATAAATAAAATTACAAAAAATTAAAAAGCAGCTGGGCGTGGTGGCACACGCCTTTAATCCTAGCACTTGGGAGGCAGAGGCAGGCAGATCTTTGTGAATTCAAGGCCAGCCTGGTCTACAGAGTGAGTTCCAGGGCAGCTGGGGCTACAGGGAGACCCCGTCTCAAAAAGACAAAAAAAAAAAATCCATCTGTTTATGTCTCCAAAATGCTGAAATTAAAAGACTGTGTTACTTTAAGTCAAAGTCTAAGAGGCAGTTTAAATTAAATTTAGGCATGATTTAGATAAATTGTTATTAAGACACCATGTGCTCAGTTCTGCAGCTGGCATGCACGCAGCAGGCAGGTGGCACCAGAGTGAAAGCCACGTGTAATCAGGAATTCTGTAGGAAGAGTCTTTAAGGTAAAGCACATTTAAAAGATCAAAATGAAAATTAAATCAACCAATAATTTTAATTGTGTACATGTTTTTTAAGGTAAATTTTTTATTTTTAATTTTATTTTTTATTTTTCATTTTTATTTTTTATTATTTTATGTGTATGAGTGTACTGTCTGCATGCAAGTAGGTGCACCCTTTGGGTATTGGATTCCCCTGGAACTGGAGTTAAAGACGGTTCTTAGCTGCCATGTGGGTGCTGGGAATAGAACCTGGGTCCTCTGCAAGAGCAGTCGGTGCTCTTAACCACTGGGCCATCTCTCCAGCCCCTGTGCACATATTTTTACTCAAAAGATATCTAGTGCTCGCTTCGGCAGCACATATACTAAAATTGGAATGATACAGAGAAGATTAGCATGGCCCCTGTGAAAGGATGACATGCAAATTCATGAAGCATTCTATATTTAAAAAAAAAAAGATATCTAGGTTACCACAGGTTAAGTAAAACTAGTACATTTTAAGTTAAGCATGCTGAGATGGATTTGAATTATTAAGCAATAAAGCAAGCTGAACCCCAATTGTGGATCCACAAACAGGAAGAGTTAGAGATTCAGAAGTAGTTACCCAAAAAGTTCACAAGAAGCTAAGAGAGGGATACAATTTTATCTAAAAGCAGGTTTTGTATACAAATTTTAAGAGAAAGCAATTAAGTAGCTGTCAGGGTGTGAGCTCCAGAAGCCCATTGGAATGCAGAGACACCTAAGATCCTGTTGCCCAAGAACCCGCTCTACCAGGCTAGCCTTTGGGTATGCTAACGCAGGCCACCACCGATTACTCAGGAATCTTCCGCCAGATTCCAGATTTCTGCAAAGTGTGCTACCCACCCCAATCTCACTGAATCCCACTCCCACTTTCTCCCTTAAATTCCCAAGCCAGACGCCATTCTGTGCTTGGCTCTATCTTTCTCCTGAGCCTAGCCCCGGCTACCCTGAATTAAACTTTGCTCCGAAGAGCTTAGACCTTGTGGCCTTTCATTTTGGGGGGAGCGCACCATAACCTTACAGTAGCCATGGTCTAGAAAAAATTCATGGAGATTAAAGACAGTTACCCATGAAACCCACAAAAGGAAAAGCTTTTAGAAGCAATATTAAGGCTGATTAATATGATGTTTTTAACTTTAACATGAAAAAAATTGTTCCCTTTTCTAAAAACTTGTAGGATGCTTGCTATGAAAGGCCTTAATTTGCATCAGAAAGGAGTGGGCTCCAGCCTTTCCACTGAGCAACAGAGCAAACCTGGAGGAAATTTACATATGAAGGAGTTAAACTGGAGCTGAACCAGAAAAACTGGTTTCTTCTACTGTTGGAGTAAGTTTTTGAAAATTAGAACCCAAAGGTTTTAGTTTAGGCTTGTAAAATTATGAAAAATGATTCCAAGGCCAAGTGTGGCTAGTAAGCCTTGATATTAAACCCAGCCTCGAAGTCGCTGGCTTTTATGGCCTGCAGGAGTGACTAAGTTAGGAGGCACATGTCTGGGGGGGGGGGGTTTGGGATATTCCTCCAGCCAACACAGCCAGGCCAGGTCTCTATGCCCTCCAAGAGTGCAAAGCCGTGTGTTCCCAGATCTGCCTCCCATCCACTCAAGCAAAGGGGAGAAGTAGCTCCATGGTAAAAGATAGATGTTAGGAGAGAGAGAAGAAAGTTGAGAAGAAAAAGGCATGGTTTAGAGGTTCACATACCAAATTTCTCAGGGTTTCCTCCAGCCACACGTCTTGGCTCCATTTGTGGGTTGTCCCATTTATTCCCAGGGTGAGCAATATGGAAAACATGTGCAGTAAAGTACAGCACATGAATGCATGGTAAGGCATCCAAATACAGAGAGAGGTTTATTCAAAAAATGGCCTTCTTACATAGACAGTGTGACTCATATCCCAGGGCCAAATCGTAAACCTTTGTGTCACTACATCCCTCCCCATGGGTGCAGCCAGGGAGGTGCTATTGATTATAACGCTAGTCAGCTTAACTGAATTTTCCCACAGTCTACTCTCTTAAGTTATAGCTGCTCTGTGCGCACCCCAGCACCCACAACTTTGAGCATGTTCATGCTCCTTTCCTCACACACTATTCTCTCACAGCCCTCTGCTCCCCTTGCTGCTCCCCCTTCACCTGGAGAAGAGTAGTGAGCAGTAACCATGCCAAAGCCTGAATCTGTGCTATGTTGGCATTTCCTCTGACAAAAACATTTATCATACCAGGCATGGTGGCACATGCCTTTAATCCCAGCATTCAGGAGGCAAGTTCAAGGCCAGCCTGGTCTACATAGTGAGGTCCAGGACAGGTGGGGCTACTGGGAGACCCTGTTTCGAAAACACCAAAAAACAAAAACAAAACATTTATCCATTACTTCTGAATCACTTTCACTCAAGTTCTCAGGGGAGAAGCAGAATACAGTCAGATTCTTTGCCAGAATGTAACATAAATGGCTTCTTGTCCAACTCCCAACAGAATCCTCATTCTCTTGAAACTTCATCAGCCAGATCACAAACACTGTTTGCATTCCTATTGGAAGTCTGTTGTTCCTCACTATAGTGCATTTCTTGCCTGCATTTTCAAACTCTTGTACACCCCTCCCATAAAATAGTTCCAAAGGCCTAGGAACCACACAGGTTTTTTACAGCACCAGCCCCAACTTCTCAGTTCCAATGTTCTGCATTAACTACTTTTCTCCTTGCTATGAAATGATGCCTGACAGGAACGAACATGATGTGGGCGAGTAGTCCAACAATGGTCATGTGTACACTGGAGATACAGACAAGCAGGCAGCTCCTTGGTTCCTGAAGCTGGATGTCCCAGCAGTCCTAATCAAACAACAGCTGGCAAGACGACTCTGCCCCCACAGCCACACAAGACAATTGAATCAAAACAAATAATCCACCTGGCTGAAGCACCCAGCTCCTACCTGTGCTTCAGGTAGTCATGGGAAATCCCCGATATAAGCTCTGTGCACTCCTGTTTTTTAAATTTTATGTGTATGAGCATATTGCATATATGTATGTAAATGCACATGTGTTATGCAGTGCCCATGGAGGTCAGAAGAGGGTGTCAGATCCCCTTGAACTAGAGTTATAAATGGTTGTTAGCTGACATGTGGGTGCTGGGGATCGAACCCGGGTCCTCTGCAAGAGCAGTTGGTGCTCTTAACTGGTAGGCTATCTCTCCAGCCCCTAAAAAAATATTTTTTAAAATTTAATTTTTATAGGTGGGTGTGGTGGCACATGCCTGTGATCCCAGCACTCAGGAGGCAAAGGCAGGCAGATCTCTGTGAGTTCAAGGCCAGCCTGGTCCACAAAGTGAGTTCTAGGACAGCTGGGGCTGTAGGGAGACCCCATCTCAAAAAGACAAAAAAACCCCACAAAATTTAATTTTTATTATTTTTAATTATGTGCACATGTGTGTCTGTGGGTCTGTGTGTACATGCATGCACATGAACATAGGTATCTACATAACTGAGATGGCCTGGAGCTTGGGTTACAGGTGGTTGTGAGCTGCCTGATATGGATGCTTGGGAACTGAACTTGGATGCTCTGTAGAGCTTACCCACAGAGCCATCTCTTCAGCCCCCACAATCATATTATTATTATTTTTTTTGTGTGGTGGTGGTGGTTGGGGGGAGGGGATGACCCATATTGTCATTCCTGAAGGGTCTGGGTCAGATCATTCTGCCGATCAGGTCACTGTAGTTTCCCACCGATTTTAATCCTAGGGTGTGATAAAACTAAGAGCATCCACAAGGACCTCCTATACTCCTATTTCAATGGTAGAGTCCAGTTTCTCTGATCTGGATCAATCAGCCCTGCGAATACAAAATTCCTTCTAAGCCTGTTGACTCTCGGACACCAGCAGCTTGAAGTCCCCAGGGGGAAGTTTTATCTTCCAGTTTAATGGAATGATTTTTGTGCCTCTAGGTACAAGTGCCGATTCCCACCGAACCAAGTCTTCTCTGCCATTAGAGACTAAGGCCTGGAGAACACTGAGCAAACATTGTGTTAGTGTGTGACCAGGAGCAGAGGCGAGTGGAACCATTCCCATTTTCTCCTCTTGACTTCTGGATCTATGAATCCTGGCCATGGGAAAACCAGCTCTGCAAACTGCACGCTGCTTTGGAGCATGGACAGCCTTCTGAGAATCACACTCCAGCCCTCCAGACTATTGCCACCAGCTGGCACTGTGAACTGTATCTTCAAAAACCACTCCAGCGTTCTATGGAAATATCAAAGTTAACTCCGTTTTGTTTAGCTGACTTTACCCTGTGTTGTTGCCCGGTCATCCCCACTGCAGCCAGCCAGGCAGAGCATCTCATGCAGGCAGTTTTACTAAGTACAGTTTTTACAGTACTGGGAAACATACACGTAGCCAGGGAGCATGACCAGGTACCACATCCCTCCCAGCCTGACTGAAACTTTGAGGTAACTGAAGACCTCTTTGTTAACTGAGCTGCCTCTGCTCTGCTGTGACTATGGTTATTGGCTTTATCCCTGGCATGATGTAATTGTGGGTTTTTTTGTGTGTGTTTGTTTGTTTTTTGTCTTTTTGAGACAGGGTCTCTCTGTAGCCCCAGCTGGCCTGGAGATCACTATGTAGACGAGGCTGGCCTTGAACTCACAGAGATCCCCCAGCTCTACCTCCCAAGTGCTGGGATTAAAGGTGTGTGCCACCATACCAGGTATAATTGTGATTTTAAGCTTTATAAACCCTGTCCTGCTTCTCCTCAAGGGTTCAGAATTCTTTTGGACATTAGCTCCCACTCTGACCACTGACCTTTAATAAAGGACTCCGAATTCTACCATCACTCTATGTGGTGTTCCTCTGTGTATCCTGCTCAGTATTACACTATCAAGCCAGCTGCTTCAGAAAGGTGGGGGACCTGGTAAGATCAGTGGATGCTATGAGCACAAGCCACTACTGTGGAGTGAGGTGCTCTTCGGTCATAAGCAATGCTGTATGGAATTCCAGGATGGCTGATAAGGCATTCTGCCAGGGTTGATTGTTTCAGCAGAAGCCTCACATGCAGTACAGGCAAATCCATACCTAGAATAAGTAATCTATTGTAGTAAGGACAAAGTGCTGCCCTGTCCATGACAGAGGTGGTCCAATGTAGTCAACTTGCTGTCTGGTCACCCCAGGGAATGGTGCCATATTGGGGTTCAGTGTTGGTCTTTGCTGCTGGCAGACTTGGTGCTCAGCAGCAGCTGTAGCCAGGTTAGCCTTTGTGAGTGGAAGTCACTGTTGTTAAGTCCACACATAACCACTACCTCCGTCACCATGGCCACTTTGTTCATGGGTCTATTGGGTAGTAACAGGGATTCTGGGGAAAGAAGTTGATTACTTCCCACAGAATGAGGCATCCCATCGACTTGATTATTGCAGTCCTCTGCTGAGGACATTTTTTTTTCTTCTGACAGGATTTTACTATGCAGCTATGGCTGGCCTTGAATTGAGTGATCCACCTGTCTCTGCCTCCTTACTGTCCTTGAATTGAATGATCCACCTGTCTCTGCCTCCTTACTGTGGGGATAAAGGAAGGGCATTATCACACCTGGTCCAAGGCACCATTTGAGGAGTTATTTACATGGAGCACAAGTATCTTCACACCCTCTAACCATTTGGAGAGATCTGTCCACTTAGGCTCTTTGCCCAATGTCTTTCTCACCAGTTTTTAAAAATATTTTTTGGTCTTTTTGAGACAGGGTCTCCCTTCAGTCCCAGCTGGCCTGGAACTCGCTCTGTAGACAAGGCTGGCCTTGAACTCACAGAGATCCACCTCCCTCTGCCTCCCGATGGCTGGGATTAAAGGTGTGGAACACCACACCCAGCAATCATGCTCCTTCTAAGTCCTTGACTATCAACCAAACCATTGGCCATAGTTGTGAAATCAGGTTATAATCACACATCTGGCTACTTTTACCTCCAAGTAGAAAAAATGTATGAGCATGCGCACTGCCAGAAACTCTGCCCATAGCAAAGCCTGCTCTTTACCACTGTACCTCATGGTTGTCTCAGACAGCAGACATAATGCTGCACCTGTCCATTTCTGGGCTATGCCTGCATGGCATGCAGAACCATCTATGAACCAGGCCTTTGTCTTATCCTCCTCAGTCAACTGATCATAGGGCACACCCCATTAGGCCACAGGTACATTCTTGGGAACAGGAGGCCTTGTAACAGGAGCAGGACCGTTGGGCTACTTCATAGAACGTGTGTCTTCGGGACTGACTTTGGTCCAATCACATATATGCTACTTATATTTGATGAGAGACTGCTGCTGTGCACAGTCCAACTTTATGGCTTGGAGTGTCAGGTAACTCAAACTTCTCTTTTTTTTTTTATTTTTATTTTTTTTTAACGCAGTCCCCCACTACCACAAATTATGCAGTCGAGTTTCCCGCATTTGGGGAAATCGCAGGGGTCAGCACAGCCGGAGTGCAATGGATGAGCCTCACCCTGGGAAAACCACCTTCGTGATCATGGTATCTCCCCTGCCAGGTAAGTATTCAAACTTCTCTATGGGTGGTGGATCAGGTCAACTGGTAACTTAGTGACCTATTGACAAGTGTTTCGTTTCCATTAAGATCCAACACCAGGCCAACAGCTGTCTCTCAAGGGGAGAATAGTTGCTTGCAGATGACAGCGTGGCCTGCCTCCAAAATTCCAAGGGCCTCCTCTATGATTCACTAATGTGTCCTGAGAAAGGCTCCAATCACATCTCCATCTGCCACTGATATTCTGAGTACCATTGGTCACCTGGGTTATACAGCCCAAGAGGACCTGTTGCAGGGGCCTTGGAACTAGCAGCTTTTGAAGTCACTCAGTATATGAACAGCAGTACTACACTCAAGTGATGACTAGGTCCACGAAGCATTGAGCTTTTTTTTTGGCGGTAGGAGAGGCCAGTTGCAGCTACTTACCAACTTCATCTTACAAGAGCTACCTCTCCATGACCCACACCAGGAAATTCCTAGAAAAGTTACTGAGACTCTTGAATTTTGGTTGGATTCATTTCTCATCCTCTGATGGACAAATGCTTTACCAAAAAGTTCACAGTGGTTGCGACCTTCCAAATACTCATGGGAAAGGAAGCTGACACGTAATTACACTTTAGGAATGAGGCTTGGGCTGGAGAGATGGCTCAGCAGTTAAGAGCACTGACTGCTCTTGCAGAGGACCAGGGTTTGATTCCCAGCACCCACATGGTGGCTAAGAACCATCTTTGTGGGGTGTGGTGGCACATGCCTTTAATCCCAGCATTTAGGAGGCAGAGGCAGGCAGATCTCTGTGAGTTCAAGGCCAGCCTCATCTACATGGTGAGCTCCAGGCCATCTGGGACTAAAAGGGAGACCCTGTCTCAAAAAAAAAAAAAAAAAGAAAAAAGGAAAAANTTTCTTTTAAAACATGGAGAGAAGTTTCATTAAGAGAATAAGAAAGACAAGGGGAGAGAGAGAGAAAGAGAGAGAGAGAGAGAGAGAGAATTGAGTGGTCAGAGGAGCCTCTTCAGAGAAATACCATGAACAAAGGAAATAGGTGGTTTTTATAAGTGTTGGGGCTGGTGGGAGTTTTACACCATGTGATTTAGTCTGGGATACAGTATCTGATGAAGAGCATGGAGGGTCCAAGCACCATAAATTTGGAGCTATATAAAACAGCACAGAAAAGTTTCTCGACTCTGTCCTAGGGGTGTGGCCTGATTTCTTCTGGCTGTGAGATCTGGCCTCTTGAGAGCAAATAACTTCTCAAAAGGCAGGCCTAAAAAAAAAAGGCAGGCCTGCTGGGCGGGGTGGCGCATGCCTTTAATCCTAGCACTTGGGAGGCAAAGGCAGGTGGATCTTTGTGAGTTCAAGGCCAGCCTGGTCTACAAAGCACTCGCTGGGGACAGCTGGGGCTACAGGGAGACCCTGTCTCAAAAAGACTAAATAAATAAATAAATAAATAGGCAGGCCTGTGTCCTAACAATGTCATCAGTGTAATGGATCAGCGTTGTATATTAAGGAGGAGAGACAAAGCTATCAAGATCTCTGTGAACTAAACTATGACACAGGGAAAACTAATACACATAAGGTAAGAGGGAAGGCAGTAAAGGTATACTGCTAGCCTTGCTAGCTGAAAGCAAATTGCTTCCCGTGAGCATTATAGACAGTTATGGAGAAAAAAAGCACATCCAGGATCCATAGCTATATATCAAGGGCTGTGAGATGTGTTAATCAGCTGTACCACATCTGGTACAGCAATTAGAATTGCCACTTGAGTAAACTGAGGATAACTGTCATTCTCCATGATCTATCCTTCTGTTACAGGCAGAATAGGAGGCTTAAACAGAGACGTGGTCAGAACCACCAAACCTGTATCTGTCAAGTCTTTGACGCTGGCGCTAATCTCTCCAGTCCCTGAAGGGATGCCATGCTGCTTTTAGTTCACTAGTTTCCAGGGCAGAAGCAGCTTTAATGGTTCCTTTTGGCTTTTCCAAACCACAATAGGCCTCAGTCCCTCCACAGGTCAGGGAACCAATGTGGGGATTCTGCCAATTCCTAAGTATATGTGCCCCAATTATGTGTTTGGGGACTGGGGAAGCAACCATGGGGACTACCATCAGTTGGACTTTGGCTGAAACTCAGTTGATCTACTGATCACCATTAAGCCCCACCCTGACTGCAGGGCCACAATTCTGTCTGGGGTCTCTGGGAATCAGCATCAACTCAGGATTAGCATAATACTTCGTAGTATTTCTAGTTCTTTCTTCTTTCTTTCTTTCTTTCTTTCTTTCTTTCTTTCTTTCTTTCTTTCTTTCTTTCTTTCTTTCTTTCTTTTTGGTCTTTTTGAGACACAGTCTTCATCAACTCAGGATTAGCATAATACTTCGTAGTATTTCTAGTTCTTTCTTCTTTCTTTCTTTCTTTCTTTCTTTCTTTCTTTCTTTCTTTCTTTCTTTCTCTTCTTTTCTCTTTCTTTTCTCGTTCTTTAGCTTTCTCTTCTCTTCTTTGTCTCGTTCTTTCTCGTTCCTGTCTTCTTTTCTTTTCCTTTCTTTCTCCGTCTTTTCTTCTTTCCCTAAGTTCTTCTTTTCCTTCTTTCTTTTTCCTCTTTCTTTCTTTTTTCTTTCTCTTTTTCTTCTTTCGTTCTTTTTCCTTGTTCTTTTCTTTCTTTCTTCTTTGTTCTTTCTTTCTTTCTTTCTCTTTCCTTCTTGGTCTTTCTTTCTTTCTTCTTTCTTTCTTTTCTTTCTTTCTTTCTTTTCTTTTTCTTCTTTCTTTTCTTTAAATTTTATTATATATTTCTTTTCTTTTCTTTCCTTTCCTTTCTTTTTCTTTCTTTTCCCTTCTTTCTTTCTTTCTTTCTTTCTTTCTTTTTCGTTCTTTCTGTTCTTTCTTCTTTCACCTTTCTTTCTTTCTCTTTCTCTTTCTTTTTTCTTTCTTGTTCTTCTTTCTCTTTCCTTTCTTTCTTTCGACTTTCGTTTTTCTTGTCTTTCTTTTTCTTACTTCTTTCTTCTTCTTGTTTTTCTTTCACTTTCTTTCTCTTTCTTTTCTTTCTTCTTTCTTTTCTTTCTTTCTTTCTCCTTCTCTTCTTCTTTCTTTCTTTTCTTTTTTCTTTTCTTCTCTTCGTTTCTTTTTTCTTTCTTTCTTTCCTTTCTTTTCTTTTTCTTTCTTTCTTTCTTTCTTCTTTTTTCTTCTTTATTATCTGTTCTTTCTTTTCTTCTTTCTTTCTTTCTTTCTTTCTTCTTGTTCCTTTTCCTTCTTTTCTCTTTTCTTTCTTCTTCTTTCTTTCTTTCTTTTTTCTTTCTTTTCTTTCCTTTTCTTTCTTTCTTTCTTTCTTTCTTTCTTTCTTCTTCTTCTTTCTGTTCTTTTTTGGTCTTTTTAAATCTTTCATTAATATTCATAATTTCGTATATTTCTATTCTTTTTTCTTTCCTTTCTTTCTTCTTTCTTTCTTTCTTCTTTTCTTTTCTTTCTTTTCTTTCTTTTTCTTTCTTTCTTTCCTCTTTTCTTGCTTTTCTTTCTTTCTTTCTTTCTTCTTCTTTCTTCTTTCTTTCTCTTCTCGTTCTTTCCTTGTCCCTTACTTTCTTTCTTTCTTTCTTTCTTTCTTTCTTTCTTTCTTTCTTTCTTTCTTGGATTCTTGTTCTTTTTTTTCTTTCTTTCTCTGTCCTGATTCTTTCTTTTCCTTTCTCCTTTCCTCTTTCTCTTTCTTTCTTTTTCTTTCTTCTTCTTTTCTTTCGTTCTTTCTCTTTCCGTGTTCGTTCGTTCTTTCTTTTTCTTTCTTCTTTCTTTCTTTCTTCTGCTTTCCTTTCTTCTTTTGCTTTCTTGCTTTCTTTCTTTCTTTCCTTTCTTTCTTTTCGTTCTTTCTTTCCTTTCTTTCTTTCTTTTCTTTCTTTTTCTTTCCTTCCCTTTCTTCTTTTCTTCTTTCATTTCCTTTCCTTCTTTTCTTTCTTTCTTTCGTTCTTTTCTTTCCCTTTTTTCTTTCTTTCTTTCTTCTTTCTTTCACTTGTTCTCTTTCTTCTTCTTCTTCTTTCTTTCTTTTCTTTCTTGTCTTTCTTTCTTCTTTCTTTTTCTTCTTTTCGTCTTTCTTCTTTCTTTTTTCGTTCCTCTTCGTCTTTTTTCCTTTACTTTCTGTTCTTTTCTTTCTTTCCTTTCTTTTCTTCCGTTCTTTTCTTTCTTTCTTCTTTCGGTTCTTCTTTCTCTTCTTTTTCTTTTCTTTTCTTCTTTTTCGTTCTTTCTTGTCTTTCTTCCCCTTCCTTCTTCGTTTCTTGCCTTTCTTTTTCTTTTCTTTTTGCTTTCTTTCTTTCTTTCCTTTCTTTCTTCTTCTTTCCTTTCTTTTCTGTTCTTTTCATTCTTTTCTTGTTTCCTTTTCTTTTCCTTATTTTTTCTTTCTTTTTCTTTCTTTCTTTTCTTTCTTCTCTTTCTTTCTTTTTCTTTCTCTTTCCTGTTTCTTTCTTCTTTCTGTCTATCTTCTTTCTTTTCTTCTTTCTCCTCTTCTTTCCTTTCTTTCTTTCCTTTTTTTCTTTTCTTTCTTCTTTCTTTCTGTCTTTCTTTTTTTCTTTCTTCTTTCTTCTTTCTTTCTTCTCTTTCTTTCTTCTCTTTTCTTCTCTTCTTTCTTTCTGTTTTTTTTCTTTTCTTATCTTTTTCTTCCTTCTCCGCGTCTTTTCTTTCTTCCTTTTTTCTTTCTCTTTCTTTCCTTTTCTTTTCTTCTTTTCGCTTTTCTTTTCTTTTCTTCTTTCGTTCTTTCTTTCTCGTTCTTTTCTTTTTACTTTTTCTTCCTTCCTAGTTCTTTTTCCCTTTCTTTCTTTCTTTCTTTCTTTCTTTTTTCTCTTCTTTCTCTTTCTATCTCTTTCTTTTTTCTTTTCTTATTCTTTTCTTTTCTTTTTTCTTTTCTTTCTTTCCTCTTTCCGGTTTCCTTTCTTTTCTTTTCTTTCTTTTCTTTCTTATCTGTCTTTTCGTTTCTTTCCCCCTTTCTTTCCTTCTTTCGTTTTTCTTTCTTTCGTTCTTTTACCCTCGTTCTTTTCTTTCCCCTTCTTTTCTTTCTTTTCTTTCTTCTTTTCTTCTTTCTTGTCTTTCTTTTCTTTGTTCTTTTTTCTTGTTTCTCTTTTTTCTTTCTTTCCTCTTTTCTTTCTTTCGGTTTCTTCTTTCTCTTTTCTTTCTTTTTCTTTGCTTTTCCCGTTCTTGTTCTTTCTTTTCTTTCTTTCCTCTTTCTTTCTTTCTTTTCTTTTTCTTCTTTCTTTCCTCTTTCTTTCTTTCCTTCTTTGCTTCTCTTTCTTTTTCGTTCCTTTTCTTATCTCTCTCTTCTTCTTTTCTTTCTCTTTCTGTTCTGTCTTTTCGTTCTTCTTCTTTTCTTCCTCTTTTGCTTTCTTTCTTCTGTTCTTTCTTTTTCTCTTTCTTTTCCTTTCTTTCTTTTCCTTCTTTTTCTTTTCTTTCTCTTCTTTCTTTCTGTTCTTCCTTTTTCTTCTTTTCTTTCTTTTTCTTTTCTTTTCTTTCCTTTCTTTTCTATTTCTCTTTCCTTTTTCTTTCATTTTCTTTCTTTCTTTCCTTTCTTTCCTTTCTTCTTTTCTCTTCTTTTTATGCTCTTTTCCTTTCTTTCTTTCTTTCGTCTTTCTTCTTTATTTCTCTTTCTTTCCCTTTCTTCTTTCCTTCCTTTCTTCTTTCTTCTTTCCTTTTGTCTTTCCTCTTCTCTTTCTTTTTCTTCTTTCCTGTCTTTTTCTTTTTCCTTTTCTTTTTCTTTTCTTTCTCTTCTTTCCTTTTCTTTCTTTCTCTTTCTTTCTTTTCTTTCTCTTTCTTTCGTTTTCTTTTCTTCTTCTTTCCTCCCTTTCTTCTTTGTCTTTCTTTCCTCTTTTCCTTTTCTTTTTTCTTTTCTTTTTCTTTTCTTCCTTTCTTTTTTCTTTCTTTTCTTCTTTCTCTCTTTCCTTTCCTTTCCTTTCGTTCTTTTCTTTCCTTCTTTTTTTCTTTCTTTTCCTTCGTCTTTCCCTCTTTCTTCTTTTCTCTGTCTCCTTCTTCTCTTCTTTTTCTGTTCCTTCCTTTCTTTCTTCTTCTTCCTTTCTTTTCTTTCTTTCTTTCTTTCTCTTTCCATTTCTTTTCTTCTTCTTTGTCCTCTTTCTTCTTTTCATTTCTTTTACATTTCTTTCTCACGTTTCTCTTTCGTCGTCTTTCTTCTTTTCTTTCGTTTTCTTTCCTTCTTTTCTTTTTCCTTTCTTTTCGTTTCTTTCCTTTCTTTCTTTCTTTCTTTCTTTGTGTTCACCCCCCTTTCTTTCTTTTCTCTTTCCTTTCTTACTTTTCTTTCTTTTTTCTTTCTTTCCTTCTTTCTTTCCGTTCTTCTTTCCCTTTTCTTTCTTTCTTTCTCTTTCTATCTTTCTCTTTCTTTCTTTCCTGTGTCTCTTTCTTTCCCTTCTTTGCCTTTTTTCTTTCTTTTAATTTTTTCTTTCCCTTCCCCGTTCTTTTTCTTTCGTTCTCTTTCTTCTTGATTCCTTGTCTTCTCTCCTTATCTTCTTTCCTTTTTCTCTTTTCTTCTTTTTCGTCTTTCTTTCTTTCTTCCTTTCTTTCTTTCTTTTCTTTCTTTTCACTGTTTTTTCTTTTCTTTCTTTCCTTCTTTCTTTCTTCTTTTCTTTCTTCTTGTTCTTTCTTTCTTTACCGTCTTTTTCTTCTTTTCCTTTATTCTTTCGTTCTTTCTTTCCTTTCTTTCTTTCCTTTCTTTCTTCTCTTTCATTTCTTTCATTTGTTTTCTTGTCTTTCTTTTCTCTTTTCTCTTTCTTTCTTTCTTTTCTTTTCTTTCCTTCTCCTTTTCTTTCTTTTCTTCTTTCTTCTGTTCTTCTTTCTTTCCTTTCTTTCTTTCTCTTTCCCCCTTTCGTCCCCTTCTTTCCTTCTTTTCCCTTTGTGTCTCCTTTGCTTTTCTTCTTTTCTTTCTTTTCCTCTCCTTTCTTTCTCTTTTCTTTTTTCTTTTCTTTCTTTCTTTCTTTCCTTTTTTCTTCTTTATTTTTCTTTCTTTCTTTCCTTCCCGTTCTTTTTCTTTTCTTTTCTTCTTTCTTTCTTTTCTCTTCCCTTTTCTTTTCTTTCGTTTCGTTTCTTTCTTTTTCTTCCTCTTTCTTTCTTTCTCTTTTCTTTTCTCTTCTTTCCGTTCCCTTTTTTCTTTTGTTTCTTTCTGCTTTCTTCCTGGTCCTGTTTTTTTCTTTTCTTCCTTTCCTCTTCTTTCTTTCTTTTTCCTTCTTTCTTCCTTTCGTGTCTTTCTTCTTCTTTCTTTTTTTTTTTTTTTTGTTGCTTTTTTTCTTCCTTTCTTTTCTTTCTTGTTCTTTCTTTTCCTCCTTTCGTTCCTGTCTTTCTTCCTTTCTTTCTTTTCTTCTTCTTCTTTTCTTTCTTTTCTTTTTTTCTTTCTTTGCTTCTTTCTTTCTCTTTCTTTCATTTCTTTCTTTCTTCTTTCTTCTTTCTTCTTCTGTCTTTCTCTTGTTCTCCCCCTTCTTTCTTTCGCCCTTTGCCTTTCCTTTCTTTTGCTTTCTCTTTCTCTTCTTTCTGCCTTTTCTTCCTTTCTTTTCCCCTTTTCTCTTCCCTTTTCCTTTTTCTTTCCCTTCTTTTCTTTTCTTCTCTTTTCCTTTCCTCTTTCTTTCCTTCTTCTTTCGTTCTTTTCTTCCTGTCTTTTCTTTTCTTTTCCTTTCTTTTTCTTCTCCTTTCTTCTTCTTTCTTTTCCTCTTTCTTTTCTTTCTTCTGTCCTTTCTTTCTTTTCTGTCTCTCTTTCTCTTGTCTTTCTTCTCTTCTTTCTTTCCTTTCTTCTTTCTTTCACCTTCTTCTTTCCTTTCTTTCTTTCTCTTTTCTCTTCTTTCTTTTCTTTCTTTCCTTTCTTTTCTTATCTCTTTCCTTCCACGTAGGTCTTTTCTTTCCTTTCTTTCCGTTCTTTCCTTTCTTTCTTTCTTTCCTCTTTTCTTTCTTTCTTTCTTTGTGTTCTGTCTTTTTCCTTCTTGCTTCTATCTCGTTCTTTCTTCTCATTTCTTCTCTATTCTTTTCCTTTCTTCTTTTCCTTCTTTCCCCTTTCTTCCCTTTTCTACTTTCTTTTCTTTCTTCTCTTCTTTCCTCTCATGTCCTTCTTTTTCTTTTCTTTTCCTTCTTCCCTTCTTTCTTTCCCCTCTTTCGCTTTCTCCTCTATCCTTTCCTTTATTCTTTCGTCTTCTTCTCTTCTTTTCCTTTCTTTCTTTTCTTCTCTCTTCTTTCTTGTCTTTCTTTCTTCTTTTCTTTTCTTTCCTTCTTTTCTTTCCCTTTTCCTCTTTCCTCCTTTCTTTCTTTTTCTTCTTCTTCTTTTCCTTTCTTCTGTTTCTTTCCTTTCCTTTTCTTTTCTCTTTCCATCTTTCTTTCTTTTTTTTCTTTCCCTTTCTTCTTTTTTCTTTTCTTTCTTTATTCTTCTTATCACTTTCTTTCTTTCCTTTTCTTTCTTTTCTTTTCCTCTGTTTCTTTTCCTCTTTCTTTCTTTTTCCTTTTCTTTTTTTCTTTCTTCTTTCGCTTTCTTTCCTTTCCTTCCTTTTTTCTTTTCGTTTATTCTTTCTTTCTTCCTTTCTTTCTTTCTTTCTATTCTTTTTCTTCTTTTTCTTTCTTTCTTCTTCTTTCGTTCTCTTACCTTCTTTTCTTTCTTCCTTTCTCTTTCCTTCTTTCTTTTCCTCTTTTTTTCTTTCTTCTCTTTCTGTCTTTCTTTGCTTCTTTCTTTTCTTTTTCTTTCTCGCTTTCTTCTTTTCTCTTTTTCGTCTTTCTTCTCTTTTCTATTTCTTTCCGTCTTCTTTCTTTCCTTCCTGTCTTTCTTTTTCTTTCTTTCCTTTCCCTTTCTTTCCTTCGTTCTTTCCTTTTTTCCCTTTTTTTTTTTTTTTGATTGGGAAGGTCTCCTTTTTTTCCTTTTCTTTCTTTCGTTCTTCTGTTTCTCTTTCGTTTCTTTCTTTCTTTCCTTTCCTTTTCCCCTTTTCTTTCTTTTCTTTCTCTTCTTTCCTTTTCTTTCCTTTCTTTCCTTCTCTTTCTTCTTCTTTTCTTTCCTTCTTCCTTTTCTTTCTTTCTCTTCTTCTCTTCTTTCTCTTCTTTCTTTCTTCTTTCTTTCTTTTCTTTTCCTTCGTCTTTTCTCTGCTTTTCTTTTCTTCTTCTTTCCTTTTCTTTCTTTCGTTCGTCTTTTTTCTTTCTTTCTTTCTTCTTTTTCTTCTTCCGTTTCTTCTTTTCTGTTCTTTCCTTTTCTTTCTTTCTTCCTTTCTTTTCTTTCTCCGGGTTTTCTTTCTTTCTTTTTTCTTTTCTGTCTTTCTTCTTTCCTTTTTTCTTCTTTCCTTTCTTTCTTTCTGCTTTCGTTTTTTGTTTCTTCTTTTCTTTCTTTCTTCTTTTCTTTCTTCTCTTTCTTTTCTCTTTCTTTCTTCACTTCTCTTTCTTCTTTCTCTTCATTCTTTTCTTCTTTCTTTTCTTTCTTTCTTTTCTTTTCTTTTCTTTTTTCTTTTCTTTTCTTTCTTTCTTTCTGTCCTTTCTGCGTTTTTCCCTTCTTCTTTTCTTTTCTTCTTTTCCTCTTTCCCTTTTTCTTTCTTTCTTCTTTCTTTCTTCTTTTCTTCTTTTCGTTTCTTTCTTTCTTTCTCTCTTTCTTCTTCTTTCCCTTTCGCTCTTTTTCTTTTTTCCTTTTCCGCTGTTTCTTTTCTTTCTTGTCTTTCTTTTCTTCTTTCTTCCTTTTTCTTTCTCTTTTTCGCTTTCTTTCTTTCTTTTCTTTCTTTCTTCTTTCTTCTTCTTTCTTTGCTTCTTCTTTCTTTCTTTCTTTCTTCTTTGTCTTTCTTCGTTCTTTCTTTCTTTTCTTTCTTCTTTCTTATTCTCTTTTCTTTTTCCTTTCTTTCTTTTCTCTTTCTTTCTTTCTTTCTTTCTTTTCTTTTCTTTTTCTTTCGCTTTTCTTTCTTTCTTCTTTCTTTTTCTTTTCTTTCTCTTGTCGTTCGTTTCCTTTTCTTTCTTGTTCTTTCCCTTTCTTTCTCTTGTTTCTGCTTTCTTTCTTTTCTCTTTTCTTCTTTCTTTTCTTTCTTCCTTTTCTTTTCTTCTTTCTTTCTTTTCTTTCTTCCTTCTTTCTTCTTTCTTTCTTTCCTGTCTTTCTTTTCTTCTTCTTTCTTTCTTTCTTTCTTTGTTCGGCTTCTTTCTTTCCTTTCTTTATTATTCGTTCTTTCTGTCTTGCTCTTTCTTTCTTTCTTTATTCTTTTCTTTTCTTCTTTTCTTTCTTCTCTCCACCCCCCCTTTCTTTCTTTCTTTTCTATCTTTCTTTTCTTGCTTTCTTTCTTCTTCTTCATTTCTTCTTGTTTGTTCTTTTCTGTTCCGTTCCTTTCTTCTTTCTTTCTTTTCTCGTCTTCTTTCTTTCTTCCTTCTTTCTTTCTTTTCCTCTTTCAGTCTTTTTTCTTTCCTCTTTTCTCGTTCGGTTTCTCTTCTGTTTTCTTTTCCTCTTCTTTCCATTCTATTTTCTTTCCTTTCTTTTCTTTCCTTTCTTCTTTCTTTTCTTTGCTTTGGCTTGCTTGCTTCTTTTGTCTTTCTCTTTTCTCTTTTCTTCTTTCCGTTGTCCTTTTCTTTCTTTTTTTTCTTTTCTTCTTCTTCTTATTCACTTTTCCTCTTTTTTCTTTTCTTTCCTTTTATCTTTCTCTTTCTTCTCTCTTTCTTTCTTTTCCGCTTTCTTTGTCGTTTCCTTTCTTAGCTCTGTGCTCTTTCTTTCTTTTTCTTCTTTTTCTTCCGTCTTCTTTCTCTTTCTTTTCTNGGGGGGGTCTTTTCGAGACAGGGTCTCCCTGTAGCCCCAGCTGTCCTGGAACTCACTCTGTAGACCAAGCTGGCCTTGAACTCACAGAGATCCGCCTGCCTCTAACTCTGCCTGGGATTAAAGGCATGTGCCACCATGCCCAGCACATCTGGAAAAATATTAATACAATTTTTCAGTAGTGTAGCAGAGTCAAAGGGACTTGATTTCCTCCTATTCTAGGGATTCTGGGTTTGAAATCTGCTTACGTCTGAAAATTGGTTAAGGGGCCATGATTCTCTATTGCTGTGATTCACTGCAGCCTTTTGTCCATTTGTTTTGGAATTTTCCTGCTTTTATAGATCTAGCATGAATTTAGTAGGCTTCCTATCTATTTTATTCTGGGAATACTATGATTAATTAGTCAAGGATATAGGTCCACATGAGTCAGAACAGCACGATCAACACGTGCTTTCTGCTGCCTTTACTATACGCTCACTTGCCTTTGGCAATTTTGAGCTGCCACTTGACTTGTGCTACACTGGGATCCAATCAGACACATTTCACTTATCTAATTGAACACTCATGGTCCCCATGGGTAAGATCTGGCCTGCAGAGAAGAGCAACGAGAAAGCTCTTCAAGTACCCTGGAGCATGGAGACCCTCTTACCACTTGTATTAGTGAAGGGTGCGTCTTCTGGACCCTCTTATTGTGGAGGAGTAGGTTTTATACAGCAAATCCACTCTAGCATTCCAGTTTCTCTGAGCCTTTGAGTCCCTTCATCATCGTCACTAAGCCAAGGGCTATCAGGCATCTCTAGTTCATTTACAGCAGGTCTTTTGATCCACACTTCAGCCAAGCAATCAAATGAACACTGTTGGTAACTTTTCTTAAAACTAAAACTAAAACAAAAACAAAACAAAACAAACAAAAAGCCCCTGAGAGCTGTAATATTAAGCTCAGAATCTCTGCTCAGTGGAGCCATGTCAATAAATTCAGCAGATCCAATTTTATGTTCCTTCCACCATTATCCCACACTGGTAAAAGCCATTCCTATGCATATTCCCAGAGTTTAGGGCAGCTTCTCCTATACCTCACCACTAGGGGCCTGCCTAGCCTTGAATCTGATTAAGGTCTAAAGGCAAAGATGAGTGAGAAATGACGGGCCAGAAGGTCATTGCTGTTTCCAGACAATGCAGGATTCCCCTGGGAAAGACAGAAGGTGAATTCTGCAGGGGTGAGGAGGGTGCTGGGGACCCACCATGAGCCGAGCATTCAGAGGCCTCAGCCTCTCCATGCAATTACAGGATCCCACTCTTGGTGCCAGTGTCTTCACTCTGCAGACATCCTTTGAGCCTGGCACTTAGCTAGCCTAAGTCAGGCAAGCATTTGGGCTGTGGGCAAACTGCTGCCAGACTCTTTATCAAAATATCCCAGTTGCTGCCTAAATCTTTATTTTCCTCTGGAACTACATTTTTTGCAGCAATGCTTTCTTCCAGGCTTCTACTAGAATGGCCTGTTAAGCTCTGCTTACAGTAGTCAACAGCTTTTCTAGCCCAAAGTTCCAAAGTCTTCCACATTTCTCCAAACATCCACATGGTCAGGTTCTTCACAGCCAACAGCCCACTCTTGGTACCAAATAACTGTATTAGTCACTTTTCTGTTGCTGTGATAAAACACCATGACCAAAGGAACTTATAAAAGGAAGAGTTTATTTGAGCTTACGATTGACGGCTCCAGGGAATTAGAGTCCATTGTGGTGGGAGGCATGGTGGCTGGAGCTGGAGCAGCAGGCCGAGGGTCACATCTGGCAAAGAGCACAGGAACCAGAGAGCGACTGGAGACCACGAGGCTTGTTAAACTCACTAAGCCTGCCCCCAGTGACATACTTCCTCTAGCACAGCTACACCTTCTAAGACCTCCAAAAACAGTGCCACCAACTGGGACAAATGTCTGAATACTTAAAGCCTATGGGGGACACTCATTCAAACCACCACACCTGGGCTGGAGCAGCAAGCCGAGGGTCACATCTTGCAATCAGCACAGGAAGCAGAGAGAGATACTGGAGACTGCAAGGCTTGTTAAACTCACCAAGCCTGCCCTCAATGACATACTTCCTCCAGCACAGCCACAGCTTCTAAGACCTCCAAGAACAGTGCCACCAACTGGAGACAAAATGTCTGAATACTTAAAGCCTATGGGAGACACTCATTCAAACCACCACACAGGCATATCTAACTTTCTGACATTACCAGATAATGTCATCTACAAAGTTCACACTAGAGAATCACGTGTCAAAAAAAAAAAATCACAAAAATCTCAATGTTCTGAGTAAGTTTATGATTTTGTGTTGGACTCATTCATGTGGTTCACAAGCTGTGGGCTGGACATGGCTGAATCTGCAGCTGGGAAATCACCTAAACTTGCTCTTTTCCTCTGTGACTTTAATCCTAGTGGTGAGCCACCATCATGATATTCTTTAGTTTTTCAGAAGTGTTCAAGACTATATATGGCTGGGCATGGTGGCATGTGCCTTTAATCCCAGCACTCAGAAGGCAGAGGAAGGTGGATCTCTGTGAGTTCAAGACCAGCCTGGCCTACATATCAGGTTCTAGGCCGGCTGGGAATACTGGGAGACCCTGTCTCAACAACACTAAGAAAAAAAGTACATAAGGACTCCAAAAATTCCTTGTCTCTCACAAATGGCAAATGCACAGCACCTAATGCATTTTCTCTTGTGCAATTCCCCTGTGGATTAGTGTGCCCTGTACCATGAGGAACCTTAGCAGCTTTGGCTATAGCAGAATTAGAGAAACCACCAACCCAGTTAGATAAATTCATCCTTACAATTCTGTCTCCCTAGAACTAGTACTGAAGTTACACAGATGTTGTAGAGCTCTATACTAACAAAATAGCCTCAGCCTTCATCAAATCAGCTGTGCATGCTTGCATGAGACCATCGCCACTGAGCATGTTGACTGTTGATGGTCCCACAAGGAGGAAATGGGGTCCACGATCCTCACATGAGATTCCAGCTACGGTCTTCTGTCCCTCCCAAGCATATTTGTATGCAATTCTTCCCCAGTTGCGGGGCATCTTGGGAGATGCTACAGTGTACAGACCGGGGAAGGCTAACTGAACAGGGACTGCATCTATGCAGCTATAGGGAACTATCATTCATGCTGGGTGAAGACTTTCCAGTGTGGCTGTTTTGGGGTCTCCATGCTCCTGTGAGCAGCCCCTTCCCTGTGCTCTGTAAGTAAGCACAATGAACTTGTTGATTCCTCAGGTTGATCTTGGAACCGCACTTTGGTTTGTTGTTGGGACGCTGTAAGGAGAAGATGGACGTTGCTTACTGCTCCTGGCAGGAATTCTCACAGAGGTAGAGCTCTCGGGTCTCCTCTGGTCTGGATCCTAGCCACAGAATCTGATCTTGTGCTCTCAAAAGAGACCGAGAACACAGGAGTTACAGTAGAGCAATCAGTCAAGAGTTTAATTACAGTCATATGGGGTTAGAGGTGTCTATGTGCAAACCTGACAACCTGAGTTCGAACCCTGGGCCCCACAAGGGGGCAGGAGAACTGGGACTCTAGAGCTGTCTTTTATTTATTTATTTTTATTTTATATGTTTTTGCTTGCATGTAAGTGCACTGGTGTTATGCTCCCAGAGGCCAGAAGATGAATCCCCTGGAACTAGAGTTATGGACAATTGTTAGCTGCCATGTGGGTGCTGGGAACTGAACCCAGGTCCTCTGCAACAGCAGTCAGTGCTCTTAACCACTGAGCCATCTCTCTAGCCCATGGTCCTATCTTTTTTAAAAAAAATTTTTATTCTATCTATCTATCTATCTATCTATCTATCTATCTATCTATATTTATTTGAATGAATGTATTGTCCGCATGTAGGTTTGTGCACCCATGTCGTGCAATGCCACAGAGGTCAGAAGAGAGCATCGGATTCCCCTGGAACTTGAGTTCTCCTGGAATTGGAGTTACAGACGGTTCTCAGCCGCCATGTGGGTGCTGGGGATTGAACCCAGGTCTTCTGCAAGAGCAGTCGGCGTTCTTAACCACTAGGCCATCTCTCCAGCGCTGGTCCTATCTTTTTTTATGGGGCCCTATTAGCCAGTCCTTCCCAGAGCTAACCTCCTGCCAAAAACCATTATCAAAATCTGTATTCCCCAGGGTTCTAACAGAAAAGCAGAACTAACAGAATGTAGTTACATTATATAAGGAGGGTCACCAATGTTCATATGCATACTGGAGAGAACGACAGGGTGGTGTCCTCCCAGGCCATGAAGCTGAATGCCTCTAGCCCAAACCCAACGCTGAGAGCCTGGTGCTCTCTTCAAGGTTTCTGGTATTGGGTCCACACTGGAAGAACTAAGTTGGAGTCTGATGTCAGCAGCAGCGACTACACACTTGGGAAGGGACGAGGACTATACTGCTTTCCCTCAGACTTCCTCATACCTGGGCTGTTCATTGGGAGGCATTCCAAGGTTTTAGGAAGCTTTTTTTTTGGTCTTTTCGAGACAGGGTCTGCCTGTAGCCCCAGCTGTTCTGGAACTCACTCTGTAGACCAGGCTGGCCTTGAACTCACAAAGATCCGCCTGCCTCTGCCTCCCGAGTGCTAGGATTAAAGGCGTGCGCCACCACACCCGGCGGAGGAAGCTTTCTTTTTATGCTGAACAGGGAACACGCGGCCCTGCTAAGGGGAATGGGGACAGAGTGCCGCTTTGTGGACACTGTGGGGAGCTGACCCCTTGGTGCAGAGGCCAGCTGGCTACTTCCTGTAGCCCGGCCTGGATGATACTTTCAACCCAGGCCCTTAGCCTGGACCCACGAGACACATCTTCCACTCTTGGCCGTGGCTTCTCACCTGCCCAGAGCCTGAACAGGAATTTCAGGCTGATGGCTGATCGCCTCTCTTCTGCCAGTACCCACTCACAACACCAGCTACCCAGATTGGTGATCTGCAAAGGAATCTCTTTCCAACCCACTGGCCACCTGAACGAAATGCAGCCCTACCTTAGCCTGTATGCGTGCAATAATTAATAAAATAATGGCCGGGAATTCTGTGATGATGTTACTATGAAATTCAAATTAAAAAAATAAAAATAAAAAAAAATTCAAATTTATTCCTTGCTATAGCCTGCTTTTATAAACTAAATGACGTCAGTTCCCAGAACCAATCATAAGTCCCCCAACTCCGAGCCACTGCACACAATTGCCCCACCCAGCATCACGCGCCTAGGCCATGCTGCTTGCTCCTTCTTGGGGTGGGGTCAGACCCTCAGCCACGAGGTGCCCCGAGGTGTGCTAGTTGGAAACCCAGCCTGCAATTCCAGCGCGATTTCCCTACATGAGGGCAGCCCTTCGCCCATTAATCCTCACGGACACACCCAGTGCAGGCTTCCTAGGTGATTCTAAACCCATCAAGTTGACAGTCAGCCAAGCAGCACAGGCACGAAGCAGCTGCCAATGGATCTGTGGATCTCTAGCTGTTGGTATAATTTAGAGAGTGGTTTAGTTTGCCTTCAACTGCTGTGACAAAACACTCTGACCAATACCAACATCTCCCTGACTACAGTTCATCACTGAGGGAGCCCAAGATAGGAACTCAGGGTAGGAACCTGGAGGCAGGACCTGAGGCACAGGCCATGGAGGAACGCTGCTTAGTGGCTTGCTCCCCTGGCCCATGCTTAGCCTGCTTTCTAATACAATGCAGAACCTACCTAGAGGTGGCGCTGCCCACGTGGCCCTACTACATCACTCAACAATCAATACCCTGCACACGTGGCCACAGGCTAGCCTAATGGAGGAATTCCCCCAACTGAGCTCCCTTAACCCAGGTGTGCCAAGTTGACAACTAAAGCTATCCAGCACACAGATGTTCTGGCAGTTTGGAGACGGAGCCCAACTGGAGGAAATAGGTCACTGGGGGATATCCTTGGGGACAGGATCTTGTCCTAGGCTATCTCTTTCTCTGCTTCCTCCCTCCCATGAGGTAAAAAACCTCTTTCAGGACATTTTCCTACCTCCATAATGTTCTGTCTTTGTCACAGGCATAGAATCAATAGAGGCAACAACTGTGGGCCGAAATCTCTGAAACTATGAGCTTAAATAAAACTCTCTTCTCATTATGAGACAGGTAAATAATACACACATTAATAATCAGGACCATGTAAATAAAAGTACCAGAGGTCAATATACTATGTAGCCCAGTTGCTCTCAAACTGGTCTTCTTGATTCAGTCTCCCAAATGCAAGGATTACAGACGTATCATTAAACCCACCTTGATTAGATTTTGAAAAATTACTTGTGTGATATGTGTTACCTTTCCCATCAGTTGTCTGGAAGGTTGGTATGACTTTCATTTCTTTGATTCCTTTAGTTATGAGACATATTTAAGGTGAGGTTCTAAGAAATTTCATTATGGGATAGTATAAGAGAATAATGAGATTGTAGAATTCTGTTTGATTAGCAGATGGAGAGAAGACTGAACAGGATTTTATTTAATAAAAGTATAAGAAAAGTATATTGTTTTCCTACATCAATAAAGTTGAACACACATTCCCCAGAATCTAGCAGTTCCAGTCTTTAGAGAGATCTCATAGCTGCAGCCACAGATATAACCATAATCCTCAGAATATTGCTCATCAGGGTGATGAAGCTGGCCACAGTTCAAATGTCCATCAAAGGCAAAATGCATAAACAAATTTTATATAATAGAAGAGAATACAATACAGCATCGAAAATGAACTATGCATATTAATATGTATAAAAATATATAATTTAAAAATCACAGTATATGATTCAATTTATACAAAGTTCAAAAACAGGCATATGCGGGTGATAAAACCATAAAGAAAAACAAAGGTATGATTTAATACAAACTTCAAGATGGCAGCTCCCCTTCAGTGGAGGGAAGAGGAAGTGGCTGGGGGAGGGCCTAGACATGTTCTGATAACGTCTTGCTTTTTTTGTTTTTGGTTTTTCGACAAAGGGTTTCCCTATAGCCTCAGCTGTCCTGGAACTCACTCTGTAGACCAGGCTGGCCTTGAACTCACAAAGATCCGCCTGCTTCTGCCTCCCGAGTGCTAGGATTAAAGGCATGCGCCACCATGCCCAGCAATGTGTTGCTATTTTAAGTGGTAGGCACAGGGAAGCTTTCATCTCATGATCCTTTGTACTGTATATATGCACTGTTTTTTCTGAGTTTGCTTTGTTTTGAGAAAAGGTATCACCATTGTAGTCTTGGCTGGCCTAGAACTTGTTTTGTACACGTTGTCCGTCAACTAAAAGAGATCCTCCAACTCCTGTCTGCCTCCTTAGTGTTGGGCTTAGTGTACAACATATATTTGCCTTTCTCTCTTTATTTTTCTTTTTGGTGTTTTTGAGACAGAGTCTCCTGTAGCCCCAGCTGGCCTGGAACTTGATATGTAGACCAGGCTGGCCTTGAACTCACAGAGATCTGCCTGCCTCTGCTTCCTGAGTGCTGGGGTTAAAGGCATGCGTCACCATGCCTGAACTTCTTTCTCACTTTTAAAACAGTTCTGGGAATGGAACTCAGGGTTTCCCAAATGCTCAGTGTTCTACCACTGAGCTACACTCTCAGCCCCAATTCTTTTTTTTTTTTTTAAACCCCATTTGGTTTAAAAACTTTATTTTTTATTATTTTTTTATGTGTATGAGTGTACTGTCTGCATGCAGGTTGGTGCACCTGTGTTGTGCAATGCTGCAGAGGTCAGAAGAGGGCATCGATTCCCCTGGAACTAGAGTTAAAGACGGTTCTTAGCTGCCATGTGGGTGCTGGGAATTGAACCCAGGTCCTATGCAAGACCAGTTGGTGCTCTTAACCACTGAGCCATCTTTCCAGCCCCTCTCAGCCCCAATTCTATCGTATATAGTATATATCATTCCCAATCAAGGTATATTTCAAAAATAGTAAATGGAACATGACAGGGACAAAGGCTCTAGTTGTAGAGCCTTTGTGAGTGTTGTGATAGGAGTCAAGGAAACGTTTTAGATGAGATATCATATATAACATGTTCCTACTGACAGGAGTGAGTTAATGGAGAAGGGGAATCTGATGTTTGGGGGGCATGGGGAGTAACTGTTGGAAACAAAAGCTGGAGAGGTATTGGGGGTGCTAAGTAAGAGGGGGACATCGGGCAGAAGAAGGAACAGCTCACATGTTAACAAACAGCATCTTGGTACAAATCCAGTAAGTTTGTAGACTGGAAGATGAGAGCCAATTAACTGATTAAACCGTCTTTTTATTGAGGCAATAATGAGATTCTCAATGGAGAATTACCTGGGGAACATGTTATAGCCTTGAGGAGGTGCCATAGAGGGGCTTCCAGAAGCGGAGGAGGCTAACTTCCGAGGGATCGGGAGGGGACCATGGTACAGTGCTGAGTGCCCGCTGGTTTATTGACATGAATGTTAAGTGAAGCCACACCACTAAACTGTGATTAAGGTAGCAACTGGCAGAATTCATCCACTGGGGCATTGAGGCCTGCACAAGGTGGGTTTCAGAGGGACAGTGAGGATGATGTGCTGGCACAGGCCACGTGCAGGCCCTGGGGATGAGGGTCGGGTTGAAGTAACCGGGGATGAGCGCGGTCCTGGCAGCTCTCACGGCAAGTGACTCAGCTCAAACAGCCCCGAAGCCTTAGCTAACTTAGCATGGACCAGGGAAAGCACTCCACTGAGTGCTTTAGTTTATTTTGTGGGTACTTCTTGGATAATTTATATAGGTTGGATCAAACCCGGTAAAAATTTAGAAAATCCCACCCCCACCTTGACTCAATATTTGAAGGGAAGCAATGATTAAGTCCTTTGGTGGTTCACTTGTCCTGCTGCCTGACAGTTATTTCATGCTTGAAATTCTAACTTGTATGGGCAGGGTGGGTTTGAACCTGTGTGTGCTTCTTAGACATTAACATACAAATCAATCAGGATCTTTCAGCCATACTGCTTCTGATTCAGTAGGTTTGGGGTGAGCCCAAGTGTCTCTGTTTCAAGAATTCTCCTGAATGGCTAGGTTTGAATATCAATGTTTCCATCTGCAGGGTTTTAGGCTACTGACCTCTCAACTCTCTGCATAGCAGGTCTATCAGAGGATGTTGTACTAAACGAAAGGGGTGTAAGGTAGCTAGCACCACCCCATGCTCCTGGTGGGGGTAGAATTAAAGGATGACTTTTATCTTCCATCTTTCTAAGGTGCTTGTATTTTACATTTGTGGGGGCAATGCAAAGGTACTTTGTGGCCCCTCAGACACTGGCAGAAGAGGGAGGCACGAGTTCTCTCTGCCTTTGCTGAGGATCAAGTCTAGCTGCCTCTGCTCCTTCAGACCGTTTAGCTTTGCCATTTGAAAGCTGGGCCCCCATTTTTGAGGGGAGACTTGCTGATCACCCAGACCATAAGCCCACAGAAACCAAACGCCTTTCCTAATCTGTTCTCATCACATGTGTAAGCAGACCTGACTCTCGCTGCCTTGAGTGTGGCTTACGGCCTGGGTTAACTGTTGGTCTGCAGGCTCACGAGGCTCTAAGGGCAGCTGGAGATAAACAAAGCTGCCCAGACAGGAAATCCTGTTGACTGCCCGGAAGTTGGGGATGTGAGGGAAACAAAGTGACAGTTGATGTCTTCCTCCACCGCAAGGCCCACTGTGGCCAAAAGTGCACAGCATCAAGGGGTCAGGAAACAACTTTGGGACGGTAGCCCTAAGTTCTCCAGTCCTTACCAACACGGGAGTGGGCCACTCTCTGGTAGGACCACCATGTGCTCTTCCCAGACCACGATGGCAAGCCACGGGTGGGCTCATGTGGTCTCTGAGGCAGTGGAAGGGAAGCTAACATTTCTGGAGCTTCCCCTTGGCCTGGACAGGAAGGAAACTCAGATTCCAGTGTATGTCAAAGCATTGTCCATTTAGGAGGGATTAAGGATACAGGTTTGAGAGGGCTCAGCAGTTTCTCTGGTTTGTGCATCAGTAAGGAAATGAGTAGCTGTGAGCCGGTAATTTCACTTCTGAAAAGTGTGGCAAGTTAGTAATATATTTACTAGCATAGACTTCTGCAAAGTTAGAGCAAGGCCAATACCTGGACAACTTCAAAGACCAAAAAAAAAAAAAAAATTTCCCCCAGTAAATATTGGTGTTCTTTTTATAGGGGTTATAAAGTTAACAGATTTGAGTTGATAACCCTTACTCTATAGTCTTCTAGGAAACTGTATTAGACTGTTTCTGTCCTTGAGGTGAAAACAGCAAGGTTACAGCAGACCACTCTTTTCTAGCAAGGAGTAGACAGGCACTGAGACCACAAGAAGTAGTCTTTAATACTACTAAATTCTGGGGAAGATTCTGAATTAGTGAAGGAAAATATTCGGCTAGGTACAAAAGGCCAATGGAGGTGAAAGGGAAGTTCAAGTTGGAGGTGCTAAGCAGAAGAGGCTCATGGGAAGTGAGGCGTCTAAACACCCAGGCTCCTATTTAACTGCTGTCTCAAGATAGGGGGAGAACCTTCCAGCTGGCCAACTCTGCCTCCATTTCCCGGAAACCGGGGCTGTTACCCACACACTGACAGCTAAGGTGCTGTACAACAGAGCTGAGCACAGAAGCATTATGCATTTGGGCAAGGGTACCTGTGAACTTACGTCACGATGCAAAGGGGCTGGCCATGTTCCTACAGGCAGATGGGACTCTCGGATTGCAAAAATAACCCCCTCCCAGCACAACACAGAGCAGTGTAGTCTCCTGGAGGTTAGAAAGCACTAGAAAACATTTCTTAGAAAAGTATTTTTTTAATAAATTGATGTATTTCAATGTTGTAACATGATATCCCAATGCTATATCAAGGTAGCAAAAGTGAAGATTCCTGGTATTTTTATATAAACACTATGAATGACAGGACACTTGCATTCAACTTCACAAGAAATTATCTTCAGGTCCATGAAGATTCGTTGACAGGCAGCTGTTCCACCTGTTGACAGTGGAGATGTATGTGCATGGACGATGGAAGTCTAACAATTGAGCTACACTCTTAAAACCATACTGACAAGAAAGGGGTATCACGGCAGGATGGCCAACTGCCGAGGAAAACTTGTCTTTTAACTTAGCCATTTAAAGCAAACATAGCAAATACCAAAGCTACAGGGAGGGAATCTTACAGAAATGGAGCCCTAAGAAGACATGGGTTGGCGCCCTGAAACAGTGAACATGTTTCTAACCATCCTGTGACAGAAGCCATGGAAATGGGGTCCGAATCTCCTCACACACATGCCCTCAATGGACTAAACCAGAATTCCCTGCTCTGTACAGATGCTGGTGATGGGTAATGTATGCTATTGCTGTGAGTCAGAGCAATAGTTGGCTGGATTTCAGGCCTGGCGGTGCTCTTGGACCACAACCACCTTCTAAGTCCCAGTTACTTCCAAAGCTGATGCTCCCTGATGAGGGTTAAAAAACCCACAGAGATGAAAACAAACAGAGGAAAGCAGATGTCTAACCAACTGCCTAATGCTGTGCTGTGCTGTGCTGCTGCTGTCGGAACCACCCGGAAAAACGGGTTTTACTTGGTCACAACTACAAAAGCTGATTCTGACTCCACGGATCACAAGTGTAGTGACGACCACATTTTTGACCTGGAATTTTTCTTCAGACTTCAAGTTGAGAACAAGATTGTTTTCTTTCCCAGGACAAGAAAAGACAGTTAAATTTGAATTAAGCCCATTCTTAATGTGAGCTGTAGAGAAGGACCTCAGGAGACTTTCTAAAGACTTTCCTTTCCTTAGCCAGGTACAGTTAAGAGTGCATGGGAGCTCATGGCAGAATTTTATTTGCTATTAGAGAATCAGCTTCAGGCACTCTTTATTTCTACTAAGACCCTTTACACTACTGCTAATCCCAAATGCCACAGACAGAAGTATAGTAAAATAATTTGTGTGCTGAGCTGTTCCTGGCTATTTATTCAGGAATGTCTAACTAAGGGCTATTCCTTGAGGTTAACAGCAGATTCAAAAGATTTATATTTCAGTGAATTAGAAAACACTGTGATCCACATTATATAAACTATATATTTATATATATTACATATATATAAATTAAATAAATCCAAAGTCAACAGCATCAAGCAGTTCCTATGTGAGCACCTATTTGAGAGCATTAGTGTTTTGTCCTAAGTCTCCTTTTCAGACCTGAACCAAGTCAACACTTCATGAAGATCACATGCTCTGTCTATGTTTCTTAAAACAAATGCTCTGCTCTCCATAAAGTACAGTAATTTGTAGCTGCTTTCCTCTTTGGAAACAGAACAAACAGCACAAAGTGGCTTCATGTTCCTCAGGCCAATACTTATAACCTAAGGTTTATTTTCCCTATAAACAGGGTGTGCTTACATTGATCAAAATCAGCTTATGGAAAAGGATGTAGTTTACTGAAAGATAAGTATTTTCACATAGAGAAATAGCAGATAACCCAAACTCCAAGTTTATAGAGAACTAGAAATGACCATTTCACACTCCCACTGTGTTTGGAGCTGCAGTCGCTGCCTTGGCCTGCCGCTTCCCTACTGCACCCATGACTCTATGCAGGACATTCACTATTAAGGCAGAACACTGATCGTGACATGTAATGACTTGGTTCTTACATCCAGGGTCAAATGAGGGTGGACTTTGAGCAGATGGCTTACAATGAGGACTTATCTCCTTAGATGAGATATACATTTGAGAGAACATGAAAAGATGAATTTAAGACACCCAAAAATATGATTTTTCAATGAGGTCAATGAAAATAGAATTTCTATTATGAGGTGAAACTATTCTCATTATGAATAAACTCCGACAAACCATTTCTGATATGGTGTATACAAAGTATGAAATATCAAAGAATTACTTTTGGGGGGGTGTTTCTTCAGATTCTGGTATTCAGGGTATCATATAAAAGGTAGCCTGAACAGTTAAAAAGCAGTCTAAAGTCAACTCACTGCTACTTGGGAAGCTACCACTTAGGATACTCCTACCCTACTAAAAAATCCTGTGCAGGGAGGAATTTATTATGTATTAAAATAAAATTGAAACCTGTCCCCTAACATATGTGCAAAAAAACTTGTCAGTTACAACAAGATTATCTTCAATGAAGAACATCTTAATTATAGAACCAGAGGCATTAAGCCAGGTAGATACAAGGATATTACCCTGCGGAGGTGGACTGGTGTTTGGCATGAAACCAGCTGTGTCCCATGGGCACCTTGGGAACTGTGCTACTTAGACTGGAAGGGTGTGGAGAGGACTGACCCAGGGCCCACCACCTCGGGCTGTGTATGCGCTCCTTCACGTCAGGCCAGCATGGTTCCCTGTATCTGGGTGCCAAAAATATTAATAAACAAACAAATCAAAAGACAGTTCTTAAGCCAGCAATGGGCACTGTCACCTTGTAAATACCTTTGTGTGCCTACTATTTATGCTATAACTCCAGCAATTATTAGGAAGTGTAAAAAGATGACCTGCCTAATTTTTGAAGATGAAGATTTTCTTCTTTCTCAGTGGCAGAAGTCCATGCAAGATTTGTAAACAGCGATACAAAATACTGTAAACATAACTTAACAGAGCTTGTATAAAACAGAAGTAAATCCAAATTTACAAGTGGGTTAAAAAAAAAAAAAAAAGAGGGCAGCTTCATACAAAGTTCTCCCTCCTGTGCCAAGTGATTTTTCTCCTCTTCTTTTTTTGATTACAAATATAATCCTGAGCTGAAAAACTGGGATTTGGGGGAGAGCCATCTTTGTGTACAAAATATCCAAAGGACGCTTACTCTGTTTTCTTTTTCTCTAGATATTCAACTGCCAGTGACAGTTCTGACGGAGTGACTTTGGAGGTGCTTATAGTTTAGTGTGGCGCCCAGGTCTAGAGCTAGCTGCAGAGCTTGCCATGGCAGCGGATGCTGCAGCATCCTCTGCCTCTTCCAGTTCATCCTGAAGTTCCTGGCTGACACTAGACTGCAAGGCGGCGGGGGTCAGCCACTTCTTTGGGAGGCAACTCTGTAGAAAGGGTATACAGGAGCTGAAGTAGGCAAGTCGATTGATCCATCGAGGAATCTCTTTCCCACAAAGAATCTCTGACAAAGCTGAGGAAAAGTGGTTGCAGTTCTTATGCATCAGGTGGTAGGCATTGCCTTTATACTCCTTTCCCAGTTCTTCTACAATTTTTTCTATATCATCTTCTAGAAAGTCTGTGCTCCCTAAAACAACAGCTTCTTTAAATTTAAATGTTTCTCCTAGCTCAGAAGCATTTCCTGGGGAAATCTCAAATATTCCAGAAAAAGGATAAGGATGGCCACCATAAGCAAATTCTCTGCCATATACTTCAATTCCAGAATGAAAAACTCCAATTCCAATGGACGAGGTGTATTCATTCATCCAGTACATNGCCTTTAATCCCAGCACTTGGGAGGTAGAGGTAGGTGGATCTCTGTGAGTTCAAGGCCAGCCTGGTCTACAGAGTGAGCTCCAGGATACCTGGTACTTTAAAAGGGAGACCCCGTCTCAAAAATAAAAAAAATAATAAATAAAAAAAAAAAAAAAAGGAAAAAAGCAAAGTGGAGAAAAGTGTGAATACAGTGCTCCCAAAACAAACTGGTTAAGACGGGTATACAGTAACAACCATGGACATTCCAAACCCCCAAAGAGACAGTAGAAGAGAGATATTACTAGTAAAACAATTTGGAATTCTAACAACCCATCCTCAGATTTCAAGGCTTGAGAATAATCCTCTGAGGCTTGAGCTTTGTCCTTGGTCCTTTCCTGAGTGTGTCTGTCCTTGGAGTCTTATTTCCTCCTTCCCTAATCTATTTCCTGCCCACTGAACTTTGGAAGGCAAAGAATCTCCTTTCACTTTATCCTCTCTGTCCTTGCAGTCCAAGCTGTGAAGTGATTTTGCTAATGTGATATTCTCAAAATCACTGCCTCCTGTGCAGGCCACAGAATAGACAGACTCTGGTCTGGACAAGAGGCTCCCTCGCACATTATCTTTTCTGGATAATCCCATCTCTCTATTCTTGGATTCTGCTAAGATGGTTGAGAAGATCCATAAATCAAAGAGTCTCCTCTCTCTCCTCAGTAGCTGACAAGGGGTCTTAACTGCACCTTCGCCCTTCTCTCTGCAGCTGCTTTGCTACACACAGAGGATCCTGTGTGTGTAGCATCTTTTAATATTGATAGGCTGAGAAATTCCCAAATAAAGTGATGTCTTCTCTCTGCTTCCTGTGCTCATTGCGAGATGTGACCTTTGGCTTGCTGCTCCAGCCCCGGCCACCGATGATGCTTCCTGCCACAATGGACTCTGATTCCCTGGAAGTTCAAATAAACTCTTCCTTTTATAAGTTTCCTTGCACATGGTGGTTTTATCACAGCAACAGAAAAGTGACTAATATAGAAATTGGTACCAGAGAGTGGGGTGTTGCTGTGACAGACCTGACCTTGGTGTTTTGGGGAAGGATTGTGGAAATGTTTGGAACTTGGGCTAGAAAAATCATTGAATGCCTAAAGATCGTGGCTGTGGAACTTGGAACAGTTTTGCTAAGAGAGTTGTAGAAGATGGAGGCCTGGCTTGTGAAATTTCTAGTTTTAAAGGGAAGCAGAAGCCGGGCGTGGTGGCGCACGCCTTTAATCCTAGCACTTGGGAGGCAGAGGCAGGAGGATCTTTGTGAGTTCAAGGCCAGCCTGGTCTACAGAGTGAGTTCCAGGACAGCTGGGGCTACAGGGAGACCCCGTCTCGAAAAGACCAAAAAAACAAAACAAAACAAAACAAAACCAAAAAACAAAAAAACAAAGGGAAGCAGAGATCATCAGGACTGTTTAATCTGTGGGTTCTGGTCAGCTGGGGCTGAAGAATCAGCTGTAAGTAACGAGAGACCAGAACCTGAAGTGAAATCTTTGCTTTACTGGGATAATTGACGCTGGTTAGCTGGGGCTGAAAAATCAGCTGTAAGTAACAAGAGACCAGCATCACTGTGGTGAAATCTTCTGGGAAGAATTTCTTCAGGGTCAGTACACAGAAGCTGAGATCCAGAAGGGGCCTGAGCCTCCATCTCGAGCCAGAAGCAGGACTTGGTAGTAAGAGTCTCCTATATGGTTCCGGTGTTGAAATTTGAGAGGGTCACAGAGAGCAGCCGAGGCTTGGCACTGTGAGAGGTCAGGAAAGACCATTGGTGGAAGTGCACCTTGATTGCAGTGAAGACCCCAGGATTGCAGGGGTCATGGAGAGAAGCTGAGGCTTTGCACCAGAAGAGGTCAGAAGAGACCATTGGTGAAGGTGCTGCCTCAGTTTCAGTGGCGACCCAGCTTTTTGGAGATACCGGGGCCATGGGATGACCACCAAGAGCAGCAGCAGGTGTGAAATGGAGCTGGCCTGGACCTGCGAGATGAGCTGTGTGTGCCACACACAGCAGAGTCAGAGAAGGGGAGCTGCAGAAACCCTTTGGAACCCAGAACATTGTGAGTGAGTCCCAGGCATCCAGCCTTGAGCTACTTTGCTGGACTTAGGTTTTGTTTGAGTGTGCCTGATTCTTCCCTTTGAAATAAGACAGTACTTGTTTTGGATTTTACAGCAGCCCACAGTTAAGAGAGTTTTAACAGACTGTGAACTTTTAAGTGTTTGGACATTTTAAGGACTGTGGGGCTTTTAAGGTTGTACTGACTTAGGTTGTGATTAATGTTAACATCATACTTTGGGGACAAGAACTAGAAAGGTGGTGGTTTAATAGTGATGTGTTTTGTGTGTCAAGTTGACAAGGGGTCAATTGTGCTGGATAGCTTTAGTGTCAACTTGACACACGTGGGTTGAGGGAGCCTCAATTGGGGAATTGGCTCTATTGGATTGGCCTGTGACCACATCTGTGGAGTATTGTCTTGATGGTTGAGCAGTGTGGGAGGGCCCAGCCCACAATGAGTGGTGCCACCCTGGGCAGGTTGTTGTGTATGGTATAAGGCGGCAGGCTGGGCATGAGCCAGGGGAGCCAGCCAGTGAACAGCATTCTTCCATGGCCTGTGCTTCAGCTCCTGCCCTGAGTTCATGCCTTGGGCTCCCTGAGTAATGAGCTGTGACCCAGGAGATGTGAGCTGAATAAACCCCCCCCCCAAAAAAAAAATAAAGTGATGTCTTGTTTTTTGCTTAATAGCTCTTTCTTCAATGTCTTATACTTTTTTTTTTTGGTCTTTTGGAGACAGGGTCTCCTTGTAGCCACCCCAGCTTATCCTGGAACTCGCTCTGTAGACCAGGCTGGCCTTGAACTCACAAAGATCCGCCTGCCTCTGCCTCCCAAGTGCTAGGATTAAAGGCGTGCGCCACACGCCCGGCTACTTTTTATATGTTACTCTAAGCATCAAAGCAGGCCACACTTCTAAATTTTACCTGGAAATCTGTTAAACACAAGCTTATTCCTGACACATCTGCCTTCTATAATAACTTCAGCTAAGCCTTCAGCGCTGTATGAGGAAGATCCCCTTCGGCCCTGCTTTCTGGTACCATGCTCGTTTTCTCTGGAGTTGCCACTAGCAGCGACTGTAACCCTCAACAGTTCTCCTCACAGTCCATTCAAAATAATCTAGGTTTTTTTCTATTAAGCTACTCAATTTTCTTTAACTTTCACCTTTCACTTAATTCCCAAACCACTTCTACACTTCCCGACATTTGTTACAGCAGTGAACAAATTCCAGTTTTCTCATGGTTGCTGTAACGAACTGCAGACACATACAGGCTTAATCTCCACAAACTTACTACATCTTAGAAGACAAAGACAACAAAGCAAGCAGTATGAAACCTAGATGTTCATGAATATACGGCTTTTTTCTTCTTTTGGGGATTTGACTTTGGAATGATTTTATGTGTTTACAAACCAAAATTAACTGAAATTAAAAAGGTAATAATAAAATAGGATAAAAAGGATAAATAGAGCAAAGGAACCTAACCATGAACTGAGCTGATAGTATAACCGCACAGAAGAAATGACACTAGTTACACGAATCTGATTTTATTAAGCTGTACTCCAAAGACAACTATATCCCCATTCCTTTACTGTCATGGGTAGTGATGACACTATTACTCTAAAGAATTTTAGGTACAGAGGGACAACACAAGTAACTACCTGGTGGCTAGAGATAACCACACACGTGACATTAAGTAAAAACTCTGAATATGTAATTGAACCAATACCATGAAGCCTATATTGGGGGGGGAAGAAATCTAGATATACTATATACTACCAATTTAATAATAATGAATAACCCAGGTTAAGGTTTCTAAATATCCATTAGAAGCAAGCAGTTTGGGAGTAGGAAAGACACAGGAGAGCCTGGAATATCTTGTCATGCCAGAAAACAAATGGGCTATGAGTAATTAAAATCCAAATGACAAAGCAAGAGTCAGCAGCTGATGTGAGGAGGCTCCCCCTGATCGAAGATAGTGTTGGAACACTGAATGAACTAAAATTACTTTAAAATCTTGGGAGAATCCAGGTGTGGTGACACATGCCTTTAATCCCAGCACTTGGAAGGCAGAAGCAGGTGGATCTCTGTGAGTTCAAGGCCAGCCTGGTCTACCTACAGAGTTCCAGGACAGCTTGGGCTGTAGGGAGACCCTGCCTCAAAAAAGACCAAAAAAAAAAAAAAAGTCTTGGGAAAAAAAATTCAGGATACCAGATTTTCAAATATTAAAACCCCAAGACCAAACAAAAAGTGATTACCTTTGGAGAACAGCACCACAGGTCCCTAAAGTATCTTTATGTCTGATGCCTTGCTGTGAGGACTCACAGAACATGGAGGACATGTGGTTCATTCACACTTACAGGCCTAGCTTGGAGAAAGGAATATGCCCTGAGGTCTGGAAAAATGTCTAGGTTTCTAATCCAGGTGAAAAGTTAGCTGGGTCTTTGTTTCAGAGAGATTACCAGTAAGCAACAGGATATCAGATTCACACCTTCCTGAGTGGACATGACACTGGTAGGCACTATGTAGGGGAAGTACAGGGGCAGAGACCACTCTTGCTGGCTCCTGGGGCAGCACTATGAGCTGAGCATAGGCTCAGCAGCCCGACTGAATTCACAGTGTGTGTAGCAGTTTAAAAAGGCAGAAGTGTTAGAAGGGAATGGTAGGTCGTATTGGAAGACAAATCACCAACTCCTTCCTTTGAGCTTCACTGGGGACCAAGGTTTTATTTTTTATGTAAAATCAGTATGTCCCATTTATCAACCAGAACTTCACATTTTTTAAAAATTTTGCACACACCTTTAATCCTAGCACTTGGGAGGCAGAGGCAGGCGGATCTTTGTGAGTTCAAGGCCAGCCTGGTCTACAGAGTGAGTTCCAGGACAGCTGGGGCTACAGGGAGACCCTGTCTCGAAAAGACCAAAAAAAAAAAGAAAAAAAAATTATTATTTTTTATGTGTATGAGTGTACTGTCTGCACGTAGGTCTGTGCACCCATGTCGTGCAACGCCACGGAGGTCAGAAGAAGGTGTTGGATTCCCCTGGAACTGGAGTTAAAGACAGTTCTTAGCTGCCATGTAGGTGCTGGGAATCGAACCCGGGTCCTCTGCAAGAGCAGTCAGTGCTCTTAACCACTGAGCCATCTCTCCAGCCCCAGAACTTCACATTTTAAAAAAGATTCCCAACTCTCATCAAGATACTTTGTCTGGAACAAATGGTTTTCATAGGAAAATTAAATTTTCTTTTTTTGGTTGTTGTTTTTTGAGACAGGGTCTCCATGTAGCTGTCCTGGAATTCAATATGTAGACCAGGCTGGCCTTGAACTCACAGAGATCTGCATGCCTCTGCCTCCCCAGTGCTGGGATTAAAAGTGTGTACCACCAATCCCAGCTAGAAAATTTTAATTTTTAAAATTTATTTATTTGGGGCTGGAGAGTTGGCTCAGAGATTAAGAGCACTGGCTGCTCTCACAGAGGACCCAGATTTGATTCCTAGCACCTACATAGTGGCTAATAACTATCTGTATATAACTCTGGTTCCGGGCAAATTTGATGCCTTCATCTTATGTGTATGTGAGTGTACTGTGTGCCTGTACACAAGTGGTGCACTCGTGTTGTGCAAAGCTCATAAAAGCCAGAAGAGGGCCTTAGATCCCCTGGAACTGGAGTTAAGAGTTACTGGCCTCACTGTGGGCATTGGGACCCAAGTTCCCCAGGAATTTTTTTTTTTTTTTTGTCTTTTTCCAGACAGGGCCTCCCTGTAGCCCCAGCTGACCTGGAACTTGCTCTATAGACCAGGCTGGCCAGGAAAAATATTTTTAATATAATATAGCTAAGTAACAGAGTAAAATCATATATGAAAAACAAAAACAAAAACAAACGAAACCAAACCCAACCCAACCCAAATCCCCGACCTTTTGAAAAATCTTTGGGAACTAATTAAAATGCAACCCAGGGGCTGGAGAGATGGCTTAATGGTTAAGAGCGCCAACTGCTCTTGCAGAAGACCTGGGTTCGATCCCCAGCACCCACATGGCGGCTAAGAACCGTCTGAAACTCCAATTCCAGGAGAACTCCAGTTCCAGGGGAATCCGACACCCTCTTCTGACCTGCACGGCATTGCACGACACGGATGCACAAACCTACATGCAGACAGTACATTCATACACATACGAAAGTAAATAAATAAAATTTAAAAAATAAAATGCAACCCAGGTGAAAGCTCTAGGTTCTGTTCTCTTCTCTAGACCAGTATCCAAGGTATTTGTAGGACCAGGTCATGCAGGCATTATGGGCCCAGTAGGCATCCAAATTCTAGATTTCTAGAGGAGAAGCAAGTGTTTATTATAAACAAAATTATCTGTACAAACAGATTAGGCCAGTTACCTTCTCTTACCAGTTCTAGGAACTGTGAGAATATTTCAGGAACCCAAGTCCCCAGGTGCCAGGTTTGGGGTAAACTTGTAGACAGGCCTCTAAGGATAGTTGTCTTAGTCCTGGGAAGTTAAGTCTTTGCTGCACAGGACCCAGTTCAGTTTGTTTTGGAGGCAGGGCCTCATGTAGCTCAGGCTGGCTTCAAACTTCTTAAGTAGCCAAGGGTAACCTCAAACTCTTGATCCTCAAATTCCAAAGTGTGGGATTGCTGTCCTGAGCCATCATACTGGTCCATTTCAGTTTGGAAACAAGTAAGGAGAAAGAATCAAGCGTCTATCCTGCCTTTCCTGTTTTATCACCCTTTAGCACATTCCCTTGAGACAGGGTCTCTCAGTGAAACTTGAGCTGGTAACTAGCAAGTCCCCACCCCACATGATCCTCTTGTCTCTGGCTCTCAAGTGCTGGGATTAAAGGTGTGCACCACCACGCCCAGCTTAGCATTTATTTTTTAAAGTTAAAAGTTTCAAGTTTGTGCTAGGCATGGTGGCACACGCCTTTAATCCCAGCACTCAGGAGGCAGAGGCAGGTAGATCTCTCTGAGTTCAAGGTCTTCCTCCTGGTCTACATACTGAGTTCCCTGCCAGCTGGGGCTATAGTGAGACCCTGTCTCCAAAAGACCACACACACAAAAACAGTTTCAAGTTTGTTTGGTTTGAATCTTACATATACTCCAGAGGCTTGTGTGCTAAGGGTATGGTTGCTAGCTCAGAGCACTACTAGAAGGTATGAAACTCTTAAGAGGTGGGGCCTAGTGGAAGGAAATTAGACTGGGGGAAGAGATGCCCTTGAAGAGATACTGAACCATCAGCCCTCCCTCTCCATTTGTTTCCTGGGGCCACACGGTGAGCTGCTCTGCTCTACTGCATAGAGTCCCCACCAAGACATACTGGCCACAGGCCCAAACCAATGGCAAGCCATTATGAACTGAAAACATGTTTGCTTTCCTCATGCGTTGTCACAACTATAATATAGCATGACCACGCAATCAAATGAGTAAGGGACAATTCCTTGTTCGCACTCTGTACCACACTACAATGGAACAAATTATTTAAAACGTTGCTGACTAAAAATTGCCAATGCTGGAAAGATTAGTCACATAACACAAAAAAATATAATACTATTGTACCGACCCAAATAATGAGGAAAAAGAATAAAGACTGAATATAGTGGCAAAGTACAGTTTTAGGTAACACTGAACTCACCTCTGACAAAGCTGAGGAAAAGTGGTTGCAGTTCTTATGCATCAGGTGGTAGGCATTGCCTTTATACTCTTTTCCCAGTTCTTCTACAATTTTTTCTATATCATCTTCTAGAAAGTCTGTGCTCCCTAAAACAACAGCTTCTCTTAAAGAAGAAACAAAACAAAACAAGGCTGTGAGTTTCAGATTATTTATCATAAGCAGATTTAAACACTTTTTTTAATTTTTTATTTATTTATTTTTGTATGTGTATGAATGTACTGTCTGCATGCAGGTCTGTGTACCCATGTCGTGCAATGCCGCGGAGGTCAGAAGAGGGTCTCGGATTCCCCTGGAACTGGAGTTCTCCTGGAATTGGAGTTACAGACGGTTCTTAGCCGCCATGTGAGTGCTGGGGATCGAACCCGGGTCCTCTGCAAGAGCGTCAGTGCTCTTAACCGCTAGGCTATCTCTCCAGCCCTAAACACTTTCTTTTTTCCAGGACCAATGTAATAAATAAATTAGGGCTAGCATATTAAGATTAAATTTCAATGATTTTAGTTTCTATTTTTCATTTACAAATTAATGGATGTCATTAGAGAACCATATTCAAGATAAAAAATATTCCTGCCAGGCGTGGTGGCGCACGCCTTCAATCCTAGCACTCCTCCATGGTCTGTGTGCTTCGGCTCCTGCCTCCAGGTTCCTGCCCTGAGTTCCTGCCTTGGGATCCTTAAATGATGAGCTGTGACCCAGAAGATGTAAGCTAAATAAACCCTTCCTCCCCAACTTGGTGTCGGTCAGAGTGTTTTGTCACAGCAATGGAAGACAAACTAGTACAGAAATTGGTACCAGAAGAGTGGGGTATTGCTGTGACAGACCTGACCTTGGTGTTTTGGGGAAGGATTGTGGAGGTGTTTGGAACTTTGGGCTGGGAAGATCATTGAATGCCTAAAGATTGTTGCTGTGGAGCTTGGAGCAGTTTTGCTGAAGGATTTGTAGAAGATGGAGGCCTGGTTTGTGAAGTTCTAGTTTCAAAGGGAGAGCAGAGATCATCAGGACTTGTATCTGTGGGTTCTGGTCTGCGGGGGCTGAAGAATAGCTGTAAGTAACAAGAGCCAGACCTGAAGTGAAATCTTTGTTGTATGGGGACAATTGGAGTGGATTGCTTGGCTAAGAAAATCAGCTGTAAGTAACAAAAGACCAGCATCACTGTGGTGAAAATTTCTGAGAAGAATTTCTTCTGGGTCAGCACACAAAAGCTGTGTTCCAGAAGGGCCAGAGCCTCCATGTCAATCAAGCCAGAAGCAGAACTTTGTAGTGTGTAAGAGTCTCCTAATATGGTTCCGGTGTTCAATTTGGGGGGTCACAGAGAGCAGCGAGGCTTGGCACTGTGAGAGGTCAGGAAAGACATTGGTGGAAGTGCACTTGGTTGCAGTGAAGACCCAGGATTTGCAGGGTACATGGAGAGAAGCTGAGGCTTGCCACCAGGAGAGGTCAGAAGAGATCATTGGTGAAGTTGCTGCCTCAGTTTCAGTGAGGACCCCAGCTTTTGGAGATGCCAGGACAAGGGATAGAAGAGAAGCAGCAGGTGTGAATGGAGTCGGCCTGGGCCTTCGATATGAGCTGTGTGTGCCACGGTCTGCAGGGTCAGAGAAGGGGAGCTGCAAAACCCTTTGGAGCCCAGAAAACTGTGAGTGAATCCAGGTGTCCAGCCTTGAGATACTTTGTGGACTTAGGTTTTGTTTGAGAGTGCTGAATTTTCCTTTTTGAATAAGACAGTAATATGTTTTGGATTTTACAGCAGCCCAAGTTAAGAGACTTTTAATCGACTGAACTTTTAAGTGTTTGGACATTTTAAGACTGCGTAGCTTTTAAGGTTGTACTGTACTTTTAGGTTTGTGCTTCATGTTTAAATCATCTTTGGGGATGAGAACTGGAAAGGTGGTGGATAAATAGTGATGTGTTTTGTGTGTAAGTTGACAAGGGTCAATTGTGCTGGATATATTTTAATGTCAACTTGGCACAACTGGGTTGAGGGAGCCTAATTGGGGAATAGGTCCATTGGATTGGTGTTAGCACATTGTGGAGTATTGTCTGATTGTCAAGCGGTGTGGGAGGACCCAGCCTACATGAGTGATAACCCGGGACAAAGGTTGTTGTGTACCGTATAGGGCAGGCTGGGCATGAGCAGGGGAGCAAGCCAGATGAACAGCATTCCTCATGGCTTGTGCTTCAGCTCCTGCTCCAGGTTCTGCTCCAGGTTATCTTGCCTGAGTTCCTGCATTGGCTCTTAAGTGTGACTAGTGACGCCAGGAATATAGCTAAAATAACCCTTTCCTCCCCAAGTTGGTGTTGGTTCAGAGTGTTTTTGTCACAGCTGGAGACAAACTAGCGAACAGAAATGGTAGAAGACAGGTGGCATTTTGTGAGTTCAAAGGCCGCTGGTCTCAGAGTGGCAGTTCAGGAACAGCTGGGGCTACAGGGTGGCTCTGTCTCAAGAAAGATCAAAAAATAAAAAAAATTCGCTGTCAAATACTCACAAGCAAAGGGCTGGTCATACTTTTGGAAAAACAAAAACAAAAACAATTGGATGTTTATATGCTTCTGTGTTGGCAGTGAGACAAATTTGAGTAATACGAACAAAATTTTAAAATGTTTATTCAAAAACAATCAAGCAACCATAGATATTAATTACCTTGGAAAATGCAAATGACACATCTTAAAAAGCAGAATTTTAGATATAAGCTAATCAATAAAAGACAGCTTAGAATGTATTCTAGTAAATATTTTGGAAGCTGGAGAGTATGGCTAGTGGTTAAGAGAGAGCTCTTACAGAGGAACCAGGTTCAATTCCCCAGCACACTTTAATCCTAGCACTCGGAGGCAGAGGCAGGCAGATTCTTGTGCAGTTCAAGGCCAGCATGGTCTCAGAATGTGAGTTTCAAATCAGTTGAGGTTATAGGGGACCCTGTTCAAAAAGAAAAACAAAGTTAATCTGGCACGAATGGAGACCTAAAGGATAGATTTCAGATACAGTATAGTTAAGAGTACTTACTATGAAGTTGAGATGTGCAGTTCTATGCTGGGTTTTTTGTTACTTATTATTTACCCTGGGCAAGTTAACTATTACATACCCAGAAGCTTCTTTAAAGTTTCTTGAATTACAATTCTAAGTATAACTTTAAATCAAAATTCAGGAATGGAAGTTGGATCACTAAAGTTAGCTCTCTCATGTTATTTATGGCACTAGGGAGGCCGAGAATCTATCCACAAGATTGCAGGTTTACACATTTACTAATGCTTTATAATCTTAAATGTTTCAGTTATTCTCAATTTATAGTGTATTTTTTACTGGGAAAATGAGGATTTTATAATGTTACGAATAAAAATCCAGCCCGGGGCTGTAGAGATGGGCTAGCGGTTAGGAGCGACGACGCTCTTGCAGAGGACGGGATTTCGATCCGCGCCACTGGGGGAGAGCCGTTGAGCTCATTCCAGGAGAACTCCAATTTCCAGGGGAAGTCCAGACACCTTCATTCTACCTCCGCGGCATTGCACGACATGGGGCAAACTACATGCAGAACAGTAATCAAACACAGAATAATAAAAATTAATAAAAAAAAAAAAAATCCGGCACCCTCCAACCCACTTTTCCCTCAGAAATAGGAGTAGGTAACTTACAAAAGTCTTGAGTAAAAGTGAAAGATGGATTATTTCAGATGCTATTTGACTGACTCTTCATCCTTATGTAACAACTTAAATAAATTTAACTTACATTATGTGTCAGCAACTAAACAAGTTAAAAAATTTAAATTTTTTTTAGATTTTGATCTATAAATGAATTATGTTTAATTTAAATTGGCCCTTTCTGTTACCCAAGCAGTGTAATAAATTATACTTTTATACTTCTATAAATTTAATGTTTCTCTAGTCAGAAGCATTTCAGGGGAAACTCTACAATAATTCCAAAGGAATAAAGGATGGCCAACAATAAGCAATTCTGCAAAGAGAACCAAAATTTTATATTTAAATAGTATTTAATCAGAATCCTGAATCAGCTTTAAGTAAGTCACAAAGATAATACAACCTTATAAAGTGTTTTCACAGGGTCTTGATTTGTTCTCACCAGTACAGAATACCTGCTGCAAAAGGCCTGAAATTTTAACAATTACAGATATTCTGCAGTAACTGACTGCTCTGGTTTACTGTATTTGTACTGAAAGGAGGGCTAGCATGAGTCTCTCTGCAGACCCCTCTCGAGCCAAGAGGCAAGGAGCTTAGGACTCAGCCACAGCCACTTTTCAAATCTGGACTTTACTGGAGAAACTGTCTCATGACACAGACTTTCCATGGTTCCTGGGATGAAGCCTGGAAGACTTTACTGCGGTTTATGAATCTGTGGTAAATGTCTTTAATCCCGGCACTCTGGGAGGCACAGGTCAGCAGATCTCTTGATTGAGTTAGCTGAAGTGAAGCCTTCTCGTAGGACAAGCTGAGGCTATACGGGGAGAACCTGCCTCAAAAAAAAAAAAAAAAAAAAAAAAAAAAAAAAGGAGTAGAGATGTTACATTATTAGAAACCTGGTGGGATATGTTTGTAATCTTGGCACTTAGAAGACAGAAGAATCATGAGTTTAAGTCCAGACTAGGATACCACTAGTGAGTTCTAACCAGGCTTGAGGTATAAATTGAGACCCTGCCTGAAACAAAACAGAAATCTCAAATCTGAAACACTAAATTCCCTTATTTAAGAAACAGTAGCCAGGCATGGTCTTCCACACCTTTAATTGCAGCACTTGGGAGGTAGAGGCAGGCAGATCTTTCTGAGTTCAAGGCCAACTGGTCTACATAGTGAGGTTTTAGGCCAGCTAGGGCTACAAGAAGACCCTATCCTCCCCCTCAAAAGAAGATACCCCTCCCAAAAAAACCCGGTAAGCTGCCAAAATTAATATATCCAGCCCCTCCCTCCCCCATTATGCTCAGACAATCTTTTAGCTTGGAGGGCTGTATTTGTATGTTCCAATATATGTATTTCTAGCTCAGATATATATTCTCATCCACAACCAAAATGCAGATGGCTTCACATTAAAAGGAACCAAAATTTCTGGCTACAATTTTGGTATCTCAGATATTAAGTGGCTAAGTCTTGGTAGATACAAAAAATTCCAAATAAATGATTAAATTAATCTTATCAGTTAATATTTATTAAATACCCAGGTATGGTGCCCGGGTTCAATTCCTAGCACCCACATGGTGGCTAACAATCCTCTGTAACTCCAGTGAGCCATCTCTCCAGCACCTTTTTTATATAATTTTATAAAAATATTGTATCCATGCTGGGTGTGTTGACGCATGCCTTTAATCTTAGCACTCAGGAGGCAGAGGCAGGCAGATGTCTGTGAGGTCAAGGCCAGCCTGGTCTACACAGTGAGCTCCAGGCCAGCTGAGACTAAAGGGAGACCCTATCTCAAAAATACCAAAAAATTCCAAGTCCAATCTGGATACTTTTTTTTTTTTTTTTTTTTTTTTTTTTTTTTTTTTTTTTTTGGTTTTTTGTCCTTTTGNGCAGTTAAGAACCAATGGGTTGTTCTGTAGAGACCCAGTTTGAATCCCGCACCATGGCAGCCTAATAACTGTCATAATCCAGTTACAGGGATATTCGACATGGGTTATCACTATACATACATTACAAAACATACACATAATGAAATAATAAAATATAAACAAAACAACGAAAAGACCATTACCAAATGTTTTTATTAATTATTATTTATTTTATAGTTATGAATGTACTGTCTGCATGCAAGTCTGGCACCCGTGTGCCCAATCCCGCGGAGTCAGAAGAGGTCTCAGATTCCCTGGAACTGGAGCCTCTCCTGGAATTGGAGTTTTCAGACGGATCTCGGGCCCGCATGTGGTGCTGGGGACGAACCCGTCCTCTGCAAGAGTAGCGACTCTCTAACCCAGCCCATCTCCAGCCCCCCACTAAAAATGTTAAATATGGTGTTAATGCTGTCTTGTGGGGAGTAGTACTAATTAATAAACCCAGGCTTAAGTGCTGAGGTAGGTGCTTACACTAGGTATGTCTGCCCTTGATTGTATTATATTAGCTGCTTCAACTGCAATTTAGCATATTAAATCTTGGCTATAAAGATCTTTCCATTTATGTTCTGTTTACTTGAAAAAGTATACTTAAATCTCAAATTAAGAGCTCTTGGCTTAAATCTTCAAGAGACCAGAATATTGCTGTAAATCTTCAAGGGACTATAGTACTGCTGTGGGTGGGGTTGTAGGATGTGAATTTGCTCTCAGGCCTTTGCCTAAGTCGTGTTACTCCTTTTGGCCTTAAATTTGAATGGTATGTTACAGTTTCTAAAGCACCACAAACTTTTGAACGATATGATCATGCTGTTAAAAAAAGACATTGTGGTAGCCAGTCGTGGGGCACACGCTTTAATCCTAGCACTTGGAGCAGAGGCAGGTGGATCTTTGAGTTCAAGCCAGCCTGTCTACAGCAGTAGAGTCCAGACGCTGGGGCTACAGGGAGACCCTGTCTCAAAAATAAATAAATAAAATAAAAGACATTGTGCATCCTATTGTGAAGACTAGCTCAGACTTGCCAGCATTCCACACTGTTAGTAACTAACAAGGAACTAAGATTTTCCCCACGTGTTCTTATGGGCTAGTCTAGTCTAGCAAACTTACCTGTGTAACTCTTACCCTTTCATAAAATCATTTAGAAATAATTAGAAACTTGATTAAAAACATGTTTGTGAAAGTAAACTCAGCAGAATTAGAATCAAAACAATTTGAAAATGATGGGTCTTTTATATAAAAAAAATTAATGGTCCTGCGGTATTGGTTCATGCCTATTAATCACAAACTTGGGAGCAGAGCCGGTGGATCTGTGAGTTCCAAGCAGCTGGGTACAGACGGAGACCCATCTCAAAAAAGACCAAAAAAAAATTTTATTTTTTTTTTTTTATTCCTGTATCTTTCTATTATATTAAGAGTTATATTTGTCCTAGGAGTGTGGTGGCGCACGCCTGTTAATCCTAGACTCGGAAGGCATGAGGCACGGCAGATTCTTTGTGATCAAGATGCCAGCCTGGGTGTACATGTGATTCCAGGACACTGGCACAGGGAGACCTGTTCTCGAAAAATGCAAAAATAAGATAACAATCCTTTAGGATACTGTGCACTGCAGCCTACTAATCGTCAACTTGCTGACAGGCAGTGGATGAAAACACACTTAAATTGCGTCAACCCAAGTAGGTTTTGGTCAGATGGTTTGTCACAGCAACAGAAAGCCAACCTAAAACTTGCTATACTTGTTCCTAGAAGCCTCCAGAAGGACTTGCATTATTTGCCCATATCTGTGTCTTTCCTGGCCCCGAATGCATAGGGATACTTGTTAACTTGTCAGTATCACCCTAATAATAAATTGTGTTTTTTATTCATTGAGTTATAGAGCAAGGGCTACGGATGGTATCTCTTGAGTTCAGCCACCTGGCTACAGAACCTGTCTCAAAAATACCGTATTTTTGAGACAGGGTCTGTAGCCAGCTGGCCTTGAACTCACAGAGATCCACCTGCCTCTGCCTCCAAAGTGCTGGGATTTAAGGCATGTGCCACCATGCCTGGCAAAAGTTTGGATTTTATTTTTTGATCTTTTCGAGACAGAGTCTCCCTGTAGCCCCAGCTGTCCTGGAACTCACACTGTAGACCAGGCTGGTCTTGAACTCACAAAGAACTGCCTGCCTCTGCCTTCCGAGTGCTAGGATTAAAGGCGTGCGCCACCACGCCTGGCTAGGATTTTTAACTCTCTGAAGTATAATAGGGAAAGATACAGGACCATTAAAAAAAAAAATTTTTTTTTTGGTCTTTTTGAGATAGGGTCTCCCTGTAGCCCCAGCTGGCTTTGAACTCACAGATCCACCGGCCTCTGCCTCCCAAGTGTTGTGATTAAAGGCATGAGCCACCATACCCAGAGACCATTAATTTTTTTTAATATAAAAAGACCCCATTCATTTTCAAATATGTTTGATTCTAATTCTGCTGAGTTTACTTTCACAAACATGTTTTTAATCAAGTTTCTAATTATTTCTAAATGATTTTATGAAAGGGTAAGAGTTACACAGGTAAGTTTGCTAGACTAGACTAGCCCATAAGAACACGTGGGGAAAATCTTAGTTCCTTGTTAGTTACTAACAGTGTGAATGCTGGCAAGTCTGAGCCTTAGTTAGTTCTTCACATAAAGGATGCCACAATGTCTTTTATTTTATTTTATTTTTGAGACAGGGTCTCCCTGTAGCCCCAGCTGTCCTGGAACTCACTCTGTAGACCAGGCTGGCCTTGAACTCAAAGATCCACCTGCCTCTGCCTCCCAAGTGCTAGGATTAAAGGCGTGTGCCAACACGACTGGCTACCACAATGTCTTTTTTTAACAGCATGATCATATCGTTCAAAAGTTTGTGGTGCTTTAGAAACTGTAACATACCATTCAAATTTAAGGCCAAAAGGAGTAACACGACTTAGGCAAAGGCCTGAGAGCAAATTCACATCCTACAACCCCACCCACAGCAGTACTATAGTCCCTTGAAGATTTACAGCAATATTCTGGTCTCTTGAAGATTTAAGCCAAAGCCTCTTAATTTGAGATTTAAGTATACCTTTTTCAAGTAAAACAGAACATAAATGACAGATCTTTATAGCCAAGATTTAATATGCTAAATTGCAGTTAGAAGCAGCTAATATAAAATAAAAACAAACAAGGGCCAAGAACATAACCTAGTGGTAAAGCACCTACTCAGCACCTTAAAGCCTGGGTTCAATTAATTAGTACCTACTCCCCCAAAACAAAGACAGCATTAAACACCATATTAAAACATTTAGTGGGGGCTGGAGAGATGGCCTAGCGGTTAAGAGTACCGACTACTCTTGCAGAGGACCCGGGTTCGATCCCCAGCACCCACATGGCGGCCGAGATCCGTCTGAAACTCCAATTCCAGGAGAGCTCCAGTTCCAGGGGAATCCGAGACCCTCTTCTGACCTCCGCGGCATTGCACGACACGGGTGCACAGACTTGCATGCAGACAGTACATTCATACACATAAAAAATAAATAAATAAAAATTAAATAAAAAACATTTAGTAGATGGAGTCTTTTCGTTGTTTTGTTTTAAATATTTTATTATTTTCATTTTATGTGTATGTTTGTAATGTATGTAAGTGTACCCATGTCAGATTCCCTTAAACTGCTGTTATAGACAGTTATTAGCTGCCATGCGAGTGCTGGGATTCAAACCTGGGTCCTTCTACAAGAACAACCAGTGTTCTTAACTGCTGAGCCACCTCTCCAGCCCTGGAGTCCTTTTTTTTTTTTTTTTAATTTTATTTATTTCTGTATGTGTATGAATGTACCGTCTGCATGCAAGTTTGTGTACCCGTGTTGTGCAATGCCGCGGAGGTCAGAAGAGGGTCTCCTGGAATTGGAGTTACAGACGGTTCCTAGCAGCCATGTGGGTGCTGGGGATCGAACCCGGGTCCTCTGCAAGAGTAGTCGGTGCTCTTAACCACTAGGCCATCTCTCCAGCCCCCTGGAGTCATTTCTTTAAATTAGCAAATGTTGATAGTTAGTCTTTAGGGGTAACCCCAAGTAAATCAGATAATACAGTCTAAGAGATTGCAAAGACTACCTAGCTCTTCTAAGCACAGGTACTTCTTTCTGCTAGATGGTAAATTCATGACTCAGACTGATATATTACTACAACTCTGATGAAATGGGCAATATGAACTATTTTAGGAAGACTGTTACCACTTAGAACTTGATTGGGAATTGTACTTATAATAGGAACTAGAACAAAAGAAAAAGCTGCTGAAGCACAGCTAGTTGGCCTGAGCAGCTCCCCTCACATCCACTGTAATAAATGTAACAGGGGGGGCTGGAGAGATAGCCTAGCGATTAAGAGCACCGACTGCTCTTGCAGAGGACCCGGGTTCGATCCTCAGCATCCACATGGACGGCTAAGAATGTTCTTTAACTCCAAATTTCCAGAGAACTCCAATTTCCAGGGGAAATCCAGACCCTTCTTACTCTCCGCGGCATTGCACGACACGGGTGGACAACTACATGCAGACCAGTACATTCAATACACAAAAAATAAAAATTAAAAAAAAAAAAAAAATAAAAATGTACAGGAATGCAAAAAACTAATACTAAAACATAATAAAAAATTTAAAAAAAAAAAAACGGGCGGTGGTGGCGCACGCCTTTAATCCTAGCACTTTGGGAGGCAGAGCAGAGGGGTTTCTGTGAGATCAAATCCAGCCTGGTCTACAGAGTGATCCAGGGAAGCTGAGGGCTAAAAGAAGACGTTAAAACAAAAAAAGAAACCAAAAAAAAAAAAAGAAAAAGTAAAGACCCAAAAGAAAAAAATAAATTTATTTTTATTTTATGAGTGTTTTGCCTATGTATATGTATGTTCAGTGTGGATGTGTAGTACCAAAGAAGGCCAGAAAAGGGTTGGATCCTCTGGAACTGAGTTACACACTTTTGTTAGATCCCTTGTGGGTGCTGGGAAAAGAAACTGGGTCCTCTGCAAGAGTACTATGATCTTAACCACTGGGCTATCTCTTCAGACTAGGCCATCATTCTTAACAAACTGATAGATGTAATTCAAAGCAAATGTTGTCCAGTGATGTTTTAGTGATGACAGACTTTATCAATATATGTTTATAGGCCTACAAAGCCAAATTTATCACTGAAATTCCCTCAGGAAATTGGTATTTCAAGTTTGGCATTCTCTAGTACCAATCAACAATAAAATTTATTGCTTTTTTTTCTTGTCCAAGTACAAAAATGTTCTTAGGAAAAATCCTACCACATGTTTAAAACAAAACAGATCATGCGAACAATCTCAGAAAGCGAAAATATTGGGGCTGGAGAAATAGCCCAGTGAATAAGAGCTCCGACTGCTCTACAGAGGACCCGGGTTCCGAATCCCCAGCACTCCACATGGTGGCCGAGAACTCTGAAACTCCAATTCCAGGAGAACTCCAGTTCAAGGGGAATCCGACACCCTCTTCTGACCTGCGCAGCATTGCCCGACATGGGTGCACACACTTGCATGCAGACAGTATATTCATACACATACAGAAATAAATAAAAATTAAAAAAAAAATATTTTTGAAGATACAGTATCTAGCCGGATGTGGTGGCGCACGCCTTTAATCCTAGCACTTGGGAGGAAGAGGCAGGTGGATCTCTGTGAGATCGAGGTCAGCCTGATCTACATAGTGAATTCTGGGTCATCTGAGATCTCAATAAGACAAAAAAAGAAAAAACAGTACTCAAAATAATAATGAAATGAATGTACCCTCTTGTATTTTACCACAGGCATTTTTCCAAAACACACTATAAACAAATATAGGGAGGTCTATTTTAAATTCTGGACTAACATATTTACGTGGTTAAAAAAAAACAAACAAAAAAACAGGCTGGAGAGATGGCTCAGTTAAGAATACTAGCTGTGCTGGGTGTGGTGGCGCAGGCCTTTAGTCCCAGTACTTAGGAGGTAGAGGCAGGCAGATCTCTGTGAGTTCAAGGCCAGCCTGGTCTACATAGTGAGTTCCAGGCCAGCTGTGGCTATAGGGAGACCCTGTCTCAAAGGAAACAACAATCAAACAAAACCAAAACAAGCCAAAAAAGAATCCTAGCTACTCTTCCAAAAGAGTTCAGTTCCCAGCACCCACAAGGTGGCTAACAACTTCCCATAACTCTCATTCCAGGGGATCTGATGCTTTCTTCTGGCCTCCATGGACACTGCATGCACGTTGCACACTTACATGTATGCATGCAGGCAAAAAATATGTGTATTAGCACACATAAAATGAAAAAAAATAACAGAAAAGGAACAAAGGAAAATGATCTGTTTCTGTATTTCCTTTAAATGACGTAATCTTCAGGAAGTGTATTTAACTATATATACACATACCTCTGCCATATACTTCAATTCCAGAATGAAAAACTCCAATTCCAATGGACGAGGTGTATTCATTCATCCAGTACTAAGGAAAGAAAGAAAAAATTCAGAACTTCCATTCACTCCATTCATTTACAACCCAACTCCACAGGACACAAAGTGTCTAAATCCAATTCTTGCTATTTTCTCTTACAACTCTGAAAGTCCAGCCAGGAATAGTATCCCATCCCATGTGAGCCATGTCTTTGCTGTGTCACATCTCAGCTGGAATGCTTTCCTGGATCTAGACAAATGTTTTGAGAGTCTAGCACATTATTTCAAGTTTAGAGCATAAGCAATAAAATCTAAAATCTAAATTTGATTAGGTTAGTTAAAAAAAGGGGGGGGACATGAAAGCTCTTTGCAATTAAAATAATGGACACTTTGGTTTCCTACCTATTCTTTTACTATTTTCTTTTTCTTTCCTCTCTCTCTCTCTCTCTCTCTCTCTCTCTGGTCTTTTTGAGACAGGGTGTCCCTTTAGTCCCACCTGGCCTGGAGCTTGCTATGTAGACCAGGCTAGTGTTGAACTCACAGAGATGTGCCTGCCTCTGCCTTCCCGAGTGATGGGATTAAAGGCATGTGCCACCATGCCTGACCTAAGATGGTTCTTAGCTGCCATGTGGGTGCTGGGAATTGAACCCAGATCCACTGCAAGAGCAGTCAGTGCTCTTAACCGCTGAGCCATCTCTCCAGGCCCCTCTGTATTTTTTCTTTCATAGTTTGGTGAGCTCTCTAAAGACAGGGATTTTTTTCAACATTTATGACTTTTTTTTTATCCTGATCTTGACTAAAGTTTGAAAATAGGAACAAATAGTAAGATTCACAGAGGATCACTGAAGAAGGTAGAACCTCCCTACAATCAGCATGAAGAAAAGCTTTTCTAAGGACATGAAAGGGAAAAGGAGATATATCTAAGTAATATGACATGAAATTACAGGGAATGGCTATAAATGGGTAAAGAAGGTGGCCTGGAGAGGGCTAAACCGTAAGAGGAGATAAATGAGTTTACATCTCATTTAACATATGTAATACTTCAAGACTGTTATAGATTTATTAGATTTCTCCTGGGGTAGAAGACTGACAGTGGGGCTGGAGAGATAGCCTAGTGGTTAAGAGCACCGACTGCTCTTGCAGAAGACCCGGGTTTGATCCCCAGCACCCACATGGTGGCTAAGAACCGTCTGTAACTCCAATTCCAGGAGAAGTCCAGTTCCAGGGGAATCTGAGACCCTCTTCTGACCTCCACGGCATTGCACGACACGGGTGCACAAACCTACATGCAGACAGTACACTCATACACATACAAAAATAAAATTAAAAAAAAAAAAAAGAAGACAGCGTGTTTTTAACTTTGGTAGATTTATTGTATGTGGCACATGTGTACCTGCTCATGTGCATATACATATGCTTAAGTATACATATGTATATGCCAGAAGTCAGTATTAAGTATCTTTCTCAATTGCTTTTCCCATTTATTAAAAAAATTTATCATTCATTCATTCATTGACAGGGTCTCAGAACCTGGATTGGCTAGACTGATTGACCACTAAGCTCTGGGGATCTGCTTATTTCCATGTTCCCAGCATGGGGGTTACAGACACATAACACCACATCCAGCTTTTCAGTTGGGTCCTGTAGATCCCTAATTTGGATCTTAAGCTTGTGCAGCAAGCACTGTACCCACTGAGCCATCTCCCTAGCCCCTACTAATCTTTTAGAGACAAGTCTGATATTTATTCTGGGTTGGCCTCAAACTCAAGCTCTTTCTGTTTCAACCTCCTTGGTGCTTTAGACTCGTAACACCACATCTGGTTCTTTTTTTTTTTTTTTTTAGATTAAGTCAAGTCTTAGTCTTGGCTCTGCACCTTAGCTAGTTCCTCCCAGACCTGAAAACAAACAAGTCATTTCCCCACCTAACATGTATTTGGGAATAAAATTAAGCAATAAGAAGAAATACTTGGTAACAAGGAACTTTCCCACTAGATAGCAAAATACTCTCTACAGCTGAGGATGTAGCTGAGTGGCAGAACACTGGCTTCTACAGCACAAGGCCCTGGGTTTCATTCCCAACACTGAAAAAAAAAAATCACTACAGTATGGGATGTAGAAAGAACTTCCTGAAACAGATGTTTATATATACTTGGGAAATGTGTTAAACAGAATAGAATATGATCATAAGAAAATCACCTGAGCCTGAACACAGTGGGATATTCTACAAGAAAATAATCTGATCTTTTAAGAATGTCAGTGACAGGCAAGGCAAATGACTACTGTTAGGACAACTAAATGCAATGAAGGAAATTTAACTGAATCCTAGATTAAAAATAAAAAAATTAAAAAAACTAAAAAGGGTATCGTTGGGAGGAATATTAATAAAAATACGAACTATTCCATGTGTATAAGGGTACTGTGGTTAGGTAGAAGTGTCTTTCCAGGGGGCTGGAGAGATGGCTCAGCGGTTAAAAGCACTGACTGCTCTTGCAGAGGACCTGGCTTCGTCCCAGCACCCACATGACGGCTAAGAACCGTCTTTAAACCAGATGTGGTGGTGCACACCTTTAATCCCAGCACTCGGGAGGCAGAGGCAGGTGAATGTCTGTGAGTTCAAGGCCAGCCTGGTCTACAGAGCGAGCTCCAGGCCACCTGGGACTAAAGGGAGACCCTGTATCAAAAATCCAAAAAAAAAAAAAAAAAAAAAAAAAAAGGCTACTAAAATATTTTATTTAAAAGGGGAAATGAAAAAAATAAAAGGGGAAAAAGATTACACTAAAATAGTGACTTCTGACGAAGGTGTAAAAATGTGCTCAACAGAATGGGGTCCTTGACTTTAGAAATCTTTTATTCTTCTTTTCACAAATGAAAAAGTTTATTCTATGCTCAGGGACTCCATCTTTAGAACGAATATGGTGCCTATGGATTATACTACTTCTGAGATTTCTTTGCATTCCATAGAGTGCCTTTTACAAATATGGACAGACTCTGGACAAATGGCTTTTACCTTGAAATCAAAAGATTAAAGCTTAGCTTGTTTATAATGTGAACAAACTCATCGGGCCACATATGCTTCTTGTGACCTAGAAATATAGCCTTAATCCCTCATGACCCTTCCTTGTCCTTAAAACAATGTTAAGAATGTGTGTGTGGATGGTTGAACTAAGTACTGTAAACAGTATGGCTATTTGTTGGAAACAATGAAGAGATCATTCCATGTGTGGTGCAAACAGATGGGATTAAACTGATAACATCTGCTTGTGGTAGATGTGTGCTGGTCTAGGTCAGTAGGGATCACAAAGGGCAAAATTCTCTGATAAAATAAGAGACCAACTTTTTACTTGTCCATTTCATGCTGGATATAGTGTTCCAATAAAAGAAAGAAATAAAATCCCCTTGCAAGGGATAGAGTTCTGAGAGAAATCTGAAGGGACAGGTTCTCCGTAGTTCAGGTCCACTTTTGACTTAAAATGGATGTTAAGAAGCACTTGGGAGGCAGAGGCAGGTGGATCTCTGAGAAGGCGGCCAGCCTGGTCTACATAGTGAATTCTAGGCTACCTAGGGATCCAGGGAGACACTTACTCAAAAAGACAAAGAATGCCAAGTAACAGGCTGTTTTTATTCAGGTATAACTGTAATGTGGCATTGTAAATAGTAAAGGACACAGCATCCAAGTCTTTATATTCTAAAACAGTAAATGGTTATGTTTTGACACATTTTTCCATAAAATGAGAGAAGGGTAGAGACTAATTGTGACTGGGAAGTATAAGGAATGACTGCTGATAGGTATGGGCTTTCTTCTTGTGTCGATGAAAATTTCCTTAAGCCTTGGCATATTAATAAAGGATCTACTAACTTGTATCAAACAACATCAAGAGTACATGCCTAAGTACATTTTGGAGACAGGATCTTGCCATGTAACCCAGGCTGTCCTAGAACTCACAATCTTCCTGATTCAGTCTCCTGGCAATGAGATTACAGACATGTGATACCACATCTGGCTGAGTATGCTGCAGTTTCATAAATATCAAACTATAGCTATTTGTTTTGACTAAACAAAAAATTTTTTTTTACTTTTTTTTTGAGACAGGGTCTCCAGCTGGCCTGGAACTCACTCTGTCCAGAGATCCACCTGCCTCCGCCTCGGAGTGCCAGTGCTGGGATTAAAGGCGGGCACCACCACGCATGTTTTAAAAATGGTTCTTAGCTGCCACAAGGGTGCTGAGGATCAAACCTGGGTCCTCAGAGCAGTTGGCACTCTTAACCGCTGGAGAGCCATCTCTCCAGCCCCAACAAAAACTATTTTATACATGCCTTGAGGTCCCCCTAGCAGTAAATTTTCTTTCAAATATAATACACATTAAAAAAAAAAAGAGCCGGGGCTGGAGCGCTGACCGCTCTTACAGAGGACCCGGGTTCGGTCCCCAGCACCCACATGGCGGCCGAGAACCGTCTGAAACTCCAATTCCAGGAGAACTCCAGTTCCAGGGGAATCCTACACCCTCTTCTGACCTCCGCGGCACTGCACGACACCGGGTGCACAAACTTGCATGCAGACTTATATTATCTAGCATACTGTCCTCGAGGTCCATTCATGCTGTGAAATGTATGAGAATATTCCTTTCGAAGGCTGAATGGTAATCATTGTATGTATGAGCCATATATTATTTGTCCGTATATTTGTTGGTGGTTAATTCTTCTGGCAGGGGGTGGTTAGTAATGTGCTATAATAAACATGAGTGTACAAATCTCATTTCTAGCTTTCAACTCTTTTGTATATATGCCCCAGAAATCCTATGTTTTTTTTTGTTAATTGGATGGGCCTACTAAACTAAAACCTTAGTAAGCTTGATAATAGGCAATCTTTTTCTTGATTTTTTTATTTTTATTCATTATTTATTTTACATGTTGAGGAGTGTACGATCTGCATGTAGGTTTGGGCCACCCGAGTTGTGCAGTGCCGTGAGGTCAGAAGAGGCGTTGGATTGCCCCCTGGAACTGGTTTAAGGATGTTTCTTAGAGCCGCCTTGTGTTTTCGTGAATTGAACCCAGGTCCTCTGCAAGAGCAGTCAGTGCTCTTAAACTGCTGAGCAATCTCTCCAGCCCCATAGGCATCTTTTTCTATCATTCTTTTTCCTCCTTATTGATGAAAATGGAGAGGTTTTAATTTTTGCTTTTAAATTTTTTTATTTCTTATTTATTCTTATATTTATTGAAATAATTTAGTTATTTAGAAAACAAATGATATGTATATATTAGATGATAGATAGATTAGAGGATAGATAGATGATAGATAAATATATAGATATATAGATAGATAGATGATAGAAGGATCATGATATCGTGCATGGGCAAAGGTGAAGTGGCGACAGAAGAAAACTAAGCAGGAAAAGACAACGGAAGGTTGGGCTGGCTGGTGCTCTTTTTAATTAATACTAGAGTTTACTAGGTTGGTGCACAGCGGCCTCACTAAGAGCAGTTCCTGAAAGGCTGATAGGGATATGGGTGGGGTCTAAGAAAGAGAATGTTCAAGAGGGTAAGCAAGCAACCGGGCCAAGGCAAGTCACATGCCGCGCTCCAACTAGAATTATACCCACCGCAAGGTTCGTTTTTCAGGGAAATTTCTCTTGGTTTATATTCTCAGGTAGCCCTGTGAGGACCATTGAATATAGAACAGTCAGTCCAGAGAGAAGCAGATAGATTAGATAGAGTACACAAAGATGAAAAAGCACCATTGCTTCACAAAATGATGGTGGGCTGGTGAAGAGCTATCTTGAAAACATCAAAATAATAAAAAAAAAAAAAAAAAAAAAAAAGGCAAAAATAAAAAAAAAAAAAGGAAATTCAGGAAAGCCTGGATTAACTTTTTGTTTGGGGGGGGGGGGGTTTGTTTGTTGAGATAGAGTTTGCCCTAGAGCACCAGCCACCGCCAGGAATTTGCTGTGTAGACCAGGCTGGCCTCATCCACAGAGATCTGCTCCCTCTGTCTCCCTTGTGCGCCTCGGATTAAAGTATGTGCCACCATGCCCACCTAACTTTAAAATTTTTAAGGATAAAGTACACAAAAGCAAGAAAAAAATTACAAGGACATAAAATTCAGGCTGATTGTATGCATATCTTTCATGACACCAAAGCCTGAGTAAATCTTCAGGTTATGTTAACCAAACCTTGGGTGAGAGAGAAGTTAAAAACATTGAGCAGTCTTGCAGAAGAGGTCAGTCAGTGAACCAAATGAATCTCATTGTGTATAGAAAGTTATACTTGAGTATATGTTGGAATATTTTCTTCCCATAAAATAGTATTGTTGGGCTAAAAATCAGATGAAGAGGGATAAGAACAAACAACAGCCATGTAACACGAGCAAAAGAAAACAAAACGAGAAACCTAACAAATGAAGAGAAAGCAGGCTGATAGCTGGGCTGGTGATGCAACGCCTTAATCCACACCACTTGGGAGGCAGAGGCAGGTGGTGTCTGTGACAAGGCTCCCTGGTCTACAAAGTGAGTTCCAAGCCAGCAGGACGAAAGGGAGATCCCTGTCCAAAAACGACGGAAAAAAAAAAAAAGGACAGGCTGTTAAGAAATAATAAAATCTGCTTAGTTTTATAGATGTTATTTATAGTGTCCTTTGTTCATGGAAAATTCAAAATATATTCGCTTTTTGTGACCTTTCAGCTTCATGTTATCTGTATAAGGGCTTCCCTTTTGTATGATTAGTATTTAATTGTCAACTTGCCACAGTCCGGAATCACCTGAGAAGATAACCATTGTCTAAATCCGGTTGGCTTGTAGGCATGTTCTGATGATGTGTAATTGATATAAGACAGCCCATTGTGGGTGGCACTGTTCCTGTGTAAGGGGTTCTAAACTGTAAACAGGAGTGACCGAGACAGGGAGAGCAAACAAGCCACTGCTTCTCTCTGCTCTTGATTATGGATGTAATGTGAGTAGGCCGCTTGAGTTCTGTCTTGATTTCCCTCTGTGGAGGTAACCTGGAATTGTAAGCCAATAAACCCTTTCCTGTAGTAAGTTGCTTGCTGTCACAGCAACACAGATGAAACTAGAACACTCACGTAAAATGACAGAAATAATCTAAATGTTATTCCCAAGGTGGAGACGCCACTTGTTTTCAAACCATTGTTGATAATAGTCCAACTTCTTAGCTGGAGCGTGGTGGCAACGCCTTTAATCCTAGCACTTGGGAGGCAGAGCAGGTGGAAATCTTTGTAGTTCAAGGCCAGCCTGGTCTACAAGTGAGTTCCAGGACAGCTGGGGCGACAGGGAGACCCTGTCTCGAACAGACAAAAAAAATCCGCCTACTTTCTACCAGTAGTTTGGAACATAACATACTACGTTTGTTCTATAATAATTTATTACGGATATATAGGTATGGTTTAAAACTTTCCGTGTTAGTAATTCATTTAGGTGCCTCTTCCTGCACCTAATGTTTCATTGATAGTGTTCTAGTGTGTCTTGGTATCTAGTGATACCAAGTTTTCTCTTACAGAATTGTCTGATGTTTCTTGCACATTCATTTTTTTAAATAAACTACCAAGTTTATTTTAAAAAGTACTTTGAAATTTTAAGTGTAATGAGATTTAAGAATTTTGAGCAGGAAGAGAATTGATAGACATACAGTATTGAGTCTTCCTGTAAAAAGAGCTAACATTTTTATAGTTTATTTCATTTTTTTATTTTATTTTTTTTGTATGTGTATGAGTGACTGTCCGCATGTAGGTTTGTGCCCCATGTGGTGCAATGGCTGTGGAGGTCAGAAGAGGGGTCTCGGATTGCCCCCGTGGAGACTGGAGTTCTTCTTGGAATAGGAGTTACAAGGTTTTAGCTGCCATGTGGGGTGCTGCGGATCGAACCTCGGCGTCCTGCTTGCAAGGCGGTCGGCGCTCCCAACCCGCAGGCCATCTCTCCAGCCCCAAGAGCTACTTTTTTTTTTTTAATTTTTATTTTTCGTATGTGTATGATGTACTGTCTGCATGCAGGTCTGGTGTGCACCCAATTTCGTTGCAATGCCGCGGAGGTCAGAAGAGGGTTTCGGATTCCCCTGGACTGGAGTTCTCCTGGAATTGAGTTTCAGATGGTTCTCGGCCCCTATGTGTGCGCTGGGGATCGAACCCGGTCCTCTGCAAAGAGCGGTCGGCCTCCCAACCGCCGAGGCCATCTCTCCAGCCCCAAGAGCTAACATTTTGTTAAAGGTGTTTATCAGCCATTATTTGGGGGAGGGAAGTCACATGATACTTCTTAAGTTAAAGTATAGCTAGTAACAAAGGAAGGGAAATCAGGGGGGAAGGAAAAAGGCTGCCCAGAATATAAGTGGTAGAGCTCTTGACATTTAAACTGTATTCTTAACCAACACATTATGTTTCTCCATATGAGGGCTTGGAGTGTGGTGAGGTTCAGTGATAGAGCATTTTGCCCACAGGTGCAAGGCCCTGGATTCTGGCCCGAGCACGACTGAAAAAAAAAAAGAAAAGTTTCTTCTGTGCCTCTCATACTCCTTCTCTGAACTTTTGATTTCTTCACTGTTTTGCTGTAACCCATAGCCAATGACCCCCCCCCCCAATATTTCAATGTCTTAACATTCTAAACCATTACTGTAACAGTTATAACTGTCAACTTGAATAGGCCATGATAACCAGTTTTTAGTCAAATACCAGCTCTATGGCTAGGTATGGTGGCACATACCTTTAATGCCCAGTACTTGGGATCTCAGTGAGATGGAGGCCAGCCCGATGTACACTAAGTTCCAGGCCATCTGGGGGCTGACTGGGAAGAACCGGTCTTTAAATAAAAGAAAAAAGCAAAACGTCTTAGTGTTGCTACAGAGGTAGTTTCAGTCAGTAGACTGAATAAAGCAATTTACTCTCTGTAATGTGAATGGGCTACACCCAGTTGAAGGCTTTAACCAAAAAGGACTGTGGTCTCCCAAGAATGAATCTGTTTGCCTCAGGTGTGCTGTTGTGCCAACCTGCCTGCCATCTTGCCCTAAGATCCTGGACTTGCTGGCCCCTGAATTCCTGTGAGCCAGTTCTTTAAATATATCATATGTGGCTGGAGAGATGGCTCAGTGGTTAGAGTGCTGACTGCTCTTGCAGAGGGACCCGGTTCGATTCCAGCAACCCACATGGTGGGGGTGGGGTGGGCTGGTCGTGGTGGCGCACACCTTTAATCCTAGCACTCGGGAGGCAGAGGCAGGCGGATCTCTGAGAGTTCAAGTCTTGAGTTCTGGTCACGCGAGTTAGTTCCAGCCAGCTGGGGCTACAGGGAGACCCCCTTAACAATCAATCAATCATCAATCAATCAATCAATATTGCCTTGATAAAAAGAAAATAATCATACCCACCCCCCCTTCATCTGGAATTAGATTCCACAGTCTTTCTTTAGTCACCCTAGCTACTCTTTTTTTTTTTTTTTTGTCTTCACGAGACAGGGTCTCCCTTGTAGTCTCAGCTGTCCTGGAACTCACTCTGTAGGACCAGGCTGCCTTGAATCACAAAGATCCACCGTGCCTCTGCCTCCCAAGTGCCGTAGCTACTCTTAAATTCAAACAATTCTGTCTACACCCCAGCAGCCAGATGTGGCGAGAGAAAAACATTTAACCATACTGGCTGATCTCACTCTGAAATTGTGACCACATATCCCAAGAGGGCCCTAAATGCTATCTGGCCGTGCTTCCTTAGTCCTCTGGTCAATTGACTTTCCCACTCTCTTAGACAGCTATAGTATTTTATATCCTCTTCCCCACTCCTTATTCTCGCTCACTTCCAAGATGACCTCACAGCTTATTTCATTGAAGGGGATGGGGGGAGATGGAAGTGTTTTTTTCTTTCTTTCCCACCACCATTGATATAACCTTCCTTCCCCTCCCATTACATATGAATGAATTGTCCCAGTCTACTGGAGTCAAGCCTTTCACTGTGTTGTGCTAGAACCAGCTCTCTTGGCTGCCAGTGCAAGGACTTCTCTCAGAATAGTTACCACTCTCCTCTGCATCACTGCTTTTTCCCCCCTCTCTACTTTATCTTTCCTTCAACAACCGTATGCAGTGCAGAGACCTTTAAACTGAAAGGAATGTAACATTATTTACCATCCACTGCATCGTGTCATTGTTCTCAAGCTGGAGATTTGGCTCTTTTTTTACATGTCTTTTTATTTTTAATTGTATGTTTATATAAGTGTGCCACATGCATGCATGTGCCTGCAAGAGGCCAGAAGAGGGCATCGAGATTGCCCCTGGAGCAGGAGTTGCTGGTTTTGTGAGACAACCACACTATTGGTTCTGGGGTACTATGACCTTGGGAAAGTTACTTAACTTCTCTGCCCCTCTCTAAAATAGAAATAGCAGTGGTACTATTTCATGGAGTTATTGCAAAAATCATGAGTCAGTTAGAAGTCATTAAATGATAGCAGGTACATGATAATCACTGAGATAAGTGCTGGCTGTTGTTATTGCTAATGTAATTTGCAGTACTGTATAAACTAAGTGGGCCATCATTTGACCTTTCACCAGTTATAATATTTAGTAACTGCATTTTAGCTGAAGCTCAATGAGATAGAGCCTCAGTGGTAAGAGTACTAGCACGCAGGAGGCCTTAGTCAATCTCCACTGCCAGGAAAACATTTTTGAAAGTGCTGGTTTAGTGGGACGGGAGAGTGGCTCAGCAGTTAAGAGCATGACTACTCTTGCAGAGGACCCCGGGTTACGATTCCCAGGACCCACATGGCTACTAACAACTGTCTTAGACATGGCATGGTGGCACACACCTTTTATCCCAGCCCTGGGGAGGCAGAGGCAGACGGATCTTTTGTGAGTTCAAGATGTCGCCACCACGCCTGGCAGAATTTTTTTTTGGTCCTTTTGAGACAGGGCTCCCTGTAGCCCAACTGTCCTGAAACTCACTCTGTAACCAGGCTGGCCTTGAACTCACAAAGATCCGCCTGCCTCTTGCCTCCCAGTGTACAAAGATCGGCCGGCCTCTGCCTCCCGAGTGCTAGGATTAAAGCGTGCACCACGCCTGCCTAAAATTTTTTTTTTTTTTTCTTTTCGAGACAGGGTCTCCCTAAGCCCCAGCTGTCCTGAACCCTCTGTAATCCAGGTTTGGCCTTGAACTCACAAAGATCCACCTGCCCTGCCTCCCAGTGCTAGGATTAAAGGCAGTGCCACCATGCCAGGGCTAAAATTTTTTTTTAAAGGAAGGGATTTGAGCTCCAAAGCCACTGGGTGAAAAGTAACTGACTTGTGAAAAATGTACCATGAGCTGGACGTGATTTACGGTGGTCTTAAGAATCTGTGTGCAAGCCTTTAATCCCAGCACTCAGGGAGGCAGGTGTAATCTCTGTGAGTTTTGCAAGGCCAGCCTGGTCTACATAGTGAGCTCCAGGCTACTGGGACTAAAGGGGACCTCTGCCCCCAAAAAAAAAAAAAAAAAAAGAAGAAAGAAAGAAAAAAGAAATGGAGTTGCAAAACTAGAACATACTCTCTAGCTGTTGCCTGTCCTTCAAATGGGAAGTTAGGCACAGTCCTCAGAATAGTGGTTTCTTCATTGCTGAATTAGTGGTAAAGTCAGCACATTGTATGATTTTAAGCAGAAGTAAGTCATGGCAGTTTCTTTTTACTTAGATAGTGCTAAGGGGGCACCTGATTGCACCTTTTAGGGAAAATGACGAATTAACCTCACCCTATTCCGAAGTTAAGTTTCAAGATCATATGAGAAAAATTGGGGGCTGGAGAGATGGCCTAGTGGTTAAGAGGCTGACTCTCTTGCAGAGGGACCCGGGTTTCGATCCCCAGCACCACATGGCGGCCGAGAAAACCTCTGAAAACTCCAATTCCAGGAGAACTCCAGTTCCAGGGAATCCGAACCCTCTTCTGACCTCCGCGGCATTGCACGACACGGGTCACAACTTGCATCAGACGTACATTCATACCATACAGAAATAAATAAAATTAATAAAAAAAAATTTAACAAGAAAAGAAAAAGAAAAATTGGGGCCACATGAGGCTATCTAGAAGGAAGTAGAGATATGAGATAGCAGGCTAATGACTTGGGGCTAAATTGATAGCCACTCATTATGTGGCCTTGGGTGAACTTGTGTGAACATCCCTAATTTACATATTTCATATGGACTATTATCATTCTGAAAGACAGAATAAAAGAAAGTACATTTTAGGAAGACATTCCCCAAGTCACTTTTTTTTTTTTTTGTATTTGTACATGCTTCTATTTTAACACTTAGTAAATTGTGATTGATTTATATTCCTAACAAGTTATTATGGCTAGAGATTGAATTAATCATCTTCCTGTCTAACTAACACAGTCCTTGACATAACATAGGAGATATGCATATATTTTGTTAAATCAAAGTTTCTTTCTTTATAACTTCGCAAGTAGGTATGTGTTTAAGGTTTAAGGCCAGGTGTGGTGGTTCACACTTGTAATCCCAGTACTTGAGAACCTAAGGCTCACCCATGAATTAAAGGCTAACCTGGGGAATATTCTGAGTTCAGAGGTAGACTGGGCTACAGAGGTGAGACCTTATCTTAAAAACAACAAAACACAAAAAACAAGTGTAAAATAATGTTTAAAAACGAGAGTTCAATTTAAAGGAGGTCCCTTCTACAATAGTGTGTTCTCCTCATTTTATCTCAATTTTAGTTACTGTATACACATGTAACTAAAACCACATATTTAGGAAGCACCACCTTTATGTGTTCCCTGATAAGTTCTAGGGTGTTTCATTCATTAAAAATTATGCTGATGGGGGCTGGGGCTATAGGGAGACCCCCTCAAAAAAAAAAAAAGAAATCTTAATGAGCGCGTGGTGCATCCTTTGATCCGTGCTTGGAAGGCAGAGACAGGGATCTCTTGAGTTCAAGGCCAGCCTGGCACACATAGTGAGTTCGTAGAACAGCTGGGGCTACAGGGAGGACCGTCTCAAAAAGACAAAAAAAAAAAAAAAAAAGGGCAAGTCATTGACTGCTGTGAGTTTAATGAAGAGGTCTCTGTCAGTAGAATGACATGGCAATAGCAGCATAGTCCGTTTACTTTAAATAGTAAATAAGTAAGTTTGTGTTGGTTTTTTTGCATGAGGTAAATTGAGCCAAAGTATTTGTTCTATTTTGATGTATTTTTTACCTTCCTCCATAGTTTCCCCATCGTTTAATGTATTAATACTTTGGAATGCTATTTTTAAAAAGTTTTCTGACTTGAGTGATTGAGTGATATCAGAGGAGGTAATATATATTAATGACCTTGTCTTAACCAAGGTCCTCAAACCAGAGTGAGATGTGGGTCTCCAGCCCTCTCAATACCCCCACAAAGATAGGCTGGCTATAAAGCACTGCCTTAGTTCAAGAGGCCATATACTCAAACCCTGTGCTTCTCAAGAATAGAAATAATTCTTGTAAGAGTCTTGAAGTAGAATAAAATTAATTCTCCCATTGTTTTCTGTTCAATTAAATGAGTCACCACCCTTGGTAATTTGACTTTAGCTCCCAAAGATTCATGAAAATACTGAGAATTCACAGACTCACAGATAACCAAAACTGATCTACTTGTTTACACACACATACAACCTTTACTGATGCAATGGAATCAAAAAAAGATAAAGGTAAAGGTAAATTTTTTTCAGTAAATACGTGCATTTGGTACTTTTTTTTCCCTTCCATATCACCTTTAATGATGATTCACAAGACCCAAGCATTTTGTCAAAAAAATTGTTTCTAGGAATTTTGGTTTTTTTTTTTTTGTTGTGTTTTGTTTGTTTGTTTGTTTCTGTGACTAGACCTTTGGTGGTTTTCATGGCCTTGCGACTCGCCTCTTCAGTATTGATATTGACAGATTTATGCTGAGTTTGCATTTGCTACTTCTAACAAGTAATGTTTCCTATGGGTCATACACTGTTATAAGTACCTCACAGCAGCCCCTGGAGTAGATTCTGTTTATTTTTCCCGTCGTGTGCATATATGGATACTAAGGGATAGAGAAGTTAAACATCCCCCAGTTTGAATTAGTAAATAGTGAAACCAGAATTTACACCAAAGTATTCTGGCTCAAGGATTTTGAATTAACTTCATCATACTTTTTTTGAGACAGTTTGAACATCTTAAAAAATTATCAGTATTGCTGGCTGTGATGGAGCATGCCTTTGAAGCACTCGGGGGCAGAGGCAGGTGGATCTCGGTGAGTTTCAAGGCCAGCCTGGTCTTACATAGTGAGTTCCAGGCCAGGTGGGACAAAGTGTGCGAACACCACTCCCAGTCATGCCCTTTTTATAATACAACTTCTGAGGGATTATGTAGTTGCAGCACTAAGGAAGCTTGAATGAGCTGCCTTCAGTGGACCTGCTCCCAGTGGTTCTGCATCATGCTTCCCTCGGACAGCACCCCCTTTTCTATGATGAAGTTTCTCTGCAGGACTGGCCCCTAGTGTCATTTTATAAACTTCATCCTACCCCAGGTGTCATATATAATACTTCATCCAACCTGTGGCAGTTGTCTCCCAGCACAACTTGAGTTTACTAAACATGAGCTGTGTGTGCTCTTACACTTGGATCACACTCTGGGAATAAATGGTTTTGCCACAGTTCACATAAAAAGTCAGCTGCTAAAACTTTTTTTGTATAAAATATCCTGAATAATCCCTTTTTTCCTCAAGTATGCATGTTTAAAAACTTTTTGGCATCCTGCTACTAATTTAGACAACAAAGTCAATAAAGACATATCCAACACAAATTAACAGGAATCTTGCTAACATCCAGTCATAATCAGTTCAGCAGCTTTTTTTGTTTGTTTTTATAGATACATGTTCTTGGCCATGATTTCATTTTGCATATTTTACTATTTTCTGCTAGAAAAAATTGTTTGTAGTTTATGAATTGCATATCAAACAGATATATTTTACTTGGTGTTTAACAAAAGCATGAATTTCCGTATTATGAGTTTGAGAACCTTGTGAGCTAGCTTTATAGAGAGATTTTGCTCAAGATGCTACGTGAAATAAGTTTTGATGGTAGCAAAATGTTATAAAAATAATGACAAGAGAGTCGTCACTTAGTTGGTAAAGGCCTTAGCACATAAGAAGAGGACCTGAGTTTCCATCTCTTAACATATTAAAAGCTAGGCCTATCCCCCAAATCTGTGAGCTCTCAGGTTCGTGACTCTGTCTCAAAAAAAAAGTGGAGGGCAATTGAAGAAGACTCCTGACCATCTCTGGCCTCAGATGCATACACTGTGCTCATACATTACACACACCCACACACCAAAGAAGTAATGAAAGACTGGGGTATGAAGGAATCCAGACACTGGTAATCCTTAGCACTCAAGAGGCTGAGACCAGAGGATTAACAGTTGAAGTATAGCCAGGGCTCCTTAGTGAGTTCAGGGCCACAGCTTTTGCTCCATAGCAAGACTATGGCTTAAAAAACAAACAACGAAAGAAGTGATGACAAGGAATGGAAACCAAATTAGGAAGGTGAACTTGGAAAGCACTGCTAATTTTACTATTCTTACTATGGAAGGCCAGCACGTACTCCATCATGAATAATTAGCAACAATAAATCATTATCATGGGACAATTTCACAACTGAAACCATTTTGTTTACAATTATCTCATTCAGTCTGAAAACAGGGCCAGTCCATATTGTCTACATAGCCTTGGCAGGACTTTGAGGCAGACGGACTGGATAAGGCATACTGACCTTGAGTTAAATTCCTGTCTTCCCTAGGCAGCCTGCCATTCTATAAAGAGTGAGCCTTCCAGGCCTGTTCTCTAATAATAGACCTGGGAAGCCCAACAGGAGCAGAAGCGTTCGGAGGGCCTCTCTCTAACAAGCCCCCATGGAAGGGCTTACCTTCCTCTGAATCTACTTTGGAGGAGGGCAAAAAATACCCACAAAGGAAACATGTTTTTACCTCATTTTGCAATGAAAAGGTCAAAAAATTTGTTTAGAAATGTGCTGCTGTTCAGGTATAAAGAGGTAGCTATGATACATATTTAGAGGTTTTTTTTGCTATTGTTGACAGTGTGACTGTTTTATAATCCGGTTTTCCTTGTAACTAAAAGCACACATTTAGAAGGCAGCTAGTTAGAATTAGAAATACAGTCTGTTCTGCTGAAGATAAAACATACTTAAGTCATAAAATATGGAGAAATGAAGTGGTTACTGACTTGGAAGCTTCATCCATACTGGCTAGCTTTCCCTGGGAGTAACCATCCATCTTGTTGGATTTAAGACCCTCTGCACAAGATGGAACCTGTACTGGCATTTATCAGGGCCGAGAACCTGCTGCTAATACTCTAATGGACATGACCCTACTGACCTATTGCCATCCCTTAGATTAGTGCATCTTTTCCAACCTTCATCAGAGAAGCTTTTTTTTTTTCATGGCATGTTTATCACTAACAAGCACGGTATTCAGAATGAGAGACTGCAGTATGTTCAGAGCCAGAAGGGTTGGAAAAAACATTGCTTTTCAGATAGGGCAGCAGTTTGCATATATAATTCACAGCAGTTGTGAAAGTATACCACAAGACCTGCCCAAGCTAGACAATATCCCAGCATGGAAGAAGGAGGTAGGCATGAAGTCCCACCTCTAAAGACTTATTTGTACATATGATAAACCACAGGGAACAGGAAGAGTCATATTTTTCTTTGAGGGGGTGTCTCTGCTGGGATCTACCATGCTCCAGACAGTATTAAACAATAACAATTGGACTCCTATCTGGGGAGGTCGAGGGGGGGGGGGCATGAGGAAGGGAGGTGGGGAGTGTATTTTGTGTTGGGTATTGATCAAGATATATTGTATGAAGCTCTGTTTTTAAAAAATTAAAAAGGGGACTAATGAGAGATGGTACAGTGGTTAAAGAGCACTGGCTGCCCTTACAGAGCAACCTGTCATTTCTAACTTAACCCCAGTTCCGGGGAATCTGACACCCTCTTCTGGCGTCTGCAGGTATAGCATACACAGGTGCATTATATGCAGGCAAACACTCTTACAAAAAATTTGGGGAGGTGGCTGGGTGGTGGTAGCCCACACCTATTAATCCCAGTACTCGGAGAAGCAGAGGCAGGGCAAGATCCTGAGAGTTCAGAGTTATAAGCAGCCACCATACCCGGCTTAAAAATGGTTCTTGGCCGCCATGGTGGGTGCTGGGAATCGACACCCTGGTCCTCTGCAATAGCATTTGGCCTCTTAACCACGAAATTCCTCTCTCTAGCCCCTGTTCTTGGCTTTTTCTTGAGTCTCATGCCCATAATCTGTATGGAGGCATGCTGTTGTGTAATGACAGGACATACATCAATTACCTGGTTGTGTTAGCAGGTGATTTTGCTGTGCTTTATATACTGTATAGTACATATAAACGTGTGTGACATATATATATAAACTATATAGAATCATATTATCGTACTTTATAGAGTGTACTTGCACAAATCTACATGGTATAGGCCATTCCCTCAACGTGGTCTGGTGCTGGAGATGAAACCAATGCACACAGTACACATAACCACTGGATGTAATAGAAGTCCAAGTAGACATGAGAATCATCAAGACTCCTGCCCACTTAAACACAGCATCTGGCTTTACAAGGAGCTATGTGCTATGCTTACATAAAACCAGTAGTACTATTAAGTTTGTGTACACCAGCATCTCCACAAACATAAGAATAATGCATTGCACCTTAATTTGGCTACACAGTCATTGGGCACTGGGAATTTTTTTCAGTTCTGTTAACCAATGGGATCATCATATATGAAGAAGGCATTCGCTGACTAAAGCATCCTGCTGTTTCCCTCATAGTAAAGTTTTATTGGAACACAAATCTCATAATAATGTAGAGAAATCTTCTCTTGCTACGAGCAAGTACAGTGCAGTCCTGCTAAGGGTGGGGAGGTGGCAGTGGTCACTGCTGGGGAATGGACCCCTTGACACAGAGGTCAGCTGGCCACTTTCGTAGCGGATCTGGCTGGCTTTCCAAACCTAGGTCCTTAACCCTGGAAGCGGAATGCTTCTGTCGGGCCGTGCCACCTCACCTGACCCAGAGGGCTGGCCTCCTGGACAGGAATTCTGGCTGACTGCTGATGGCCATCATCAACCTACACCCACCCACACAATTCACTCACAGGTTGGGTGACCTGATTAGCCTCCTTCCCAACCCCCCTGCGTAGTATACCAGGCGTGGTAGTCTCTTGGTACCCCAACCGCGAAATTCAGGCCTGCCTCAGCCTGTACATGCCCTATCTTAAGGGATCCGGGAATTCTAGGTAATGGTAATGAAGAAGTCAATTTATTATTCATGCTGAGAGTCACTTTTATAAGCAAATAATATCATCTCATCAGAGCCAACCCAGCCCCCTGCACCATACCCTCTGTATACATCACCCATCTACTGCTCTACCCAGCATCATAGGGTCACAAGCGGCTGTCTCATGCGGGCGGGGTCCGGAGCCCCATGTTATACCCTGAGCGGATGCTGCTTTGAAAACTAGCCCCTCACTCAGACTGCATCTTCCCACAAATAAGAACAAGGGAAAGAAAATTACTTTTTAAACAATTTTATTTATTTTTTATGTGTATAGAAATGTACTGTCTGCATGTAGGTTTGTGCACCCGTGTCGTGCATTGCCACCAGAGGTCAGCAGAGGGTGTCGGATTCCCCTTGCTGGACTTTCTCTGGATTGGAGTTACAGCCGGGTTCTCGCACCATTGTGGTGCTGGGGATCGAACCCAGTCCTCTGGCATTCGAGCGCTCTTAACCACTAGGTCCATCTCCCAGCCCCTGAAAAACTGATTCTTTATAAATATTTAATTTTGATTTTGCAACAAAGAGAAAAGTTGCAAAATCTTTTTTTTTTTTTTGTTTTTTTTTTTTGGTCTTTTCGAGACAGGGTTTCCCTGCAGCCCACTGTTGGAACTCACTCTGTAAGACAGGCCGGACTCGTGAACTCACAAAGACCGCTTGCCTCTGCCTCCCAAGTGCTGAGATTAAAGAGGTTGTGCTAAACCACATCCGGCTCTTTTTTTTTTTTTTTTGTTTTTTTTTAGTTTATGTTATGGTTTTATGAATGTACTGTCCTGCGNCTGCTGGCAAGTTAGTTGAAATAAGGCAGTGGGGTGAATGATCCGATCTCACCTGAGAGGACTGTGCTGAGAACATCAGGGCCAAGGACAAGCCCAGACATAGCACATGCCTTACCTGAGCTTCTGACATGGACCGAGAGACTTCCTGGCAGGAAGCGGCAAAGCATGTCACTTTTGCCCTAATGTTCAAGCCACACATTGGCCCCATGTCTGATATGTTGGGAGAAGAGAATCCAGTGATGGCTCAGATCAACCTTGGAATGTAGTACATGGGGCTTCTGTCCCCTCGGTCTAGTAATCTTGCCTGGTTTATTTGGACAGTGCTGGGGTACTTCTCTGGGTAACGGGGAGCCACATTCAGAGAGGAATCAAGGTGTGAAGATTCCCATTATTATCTGCATACAGTGATAGCTCCAGCCACAAACAAAGAAGGCAAAGATTCCAAGTCCCACCTCACCTGCCCTGCCCCTGCACTATTGATCTGTTCATCCTGCCCAGATGTTCCCAGTCATCCTTACTCTGCTGTCTAGTCAGTGTTGAGTGTCTCATTTGACAGATGGCTTGCTGTCTCGGGAACCTACCTTGAGCACTTTAGTCAGGACTCCCGTTACCTCCACTTCTGTCTCCCTGGTGCTGTCTCTCCCTCAATCTTATGCTCTGTTTCTAAACAATTTGGCATGTCTGACCTGAGGCCCTGTAGAAAACTCGCCCTGTACTTGAGGAGGAGAACAAGAGCCCACAGGCCACTGGACCTAGCTTCTCACAGGAGATCCACTCGTGGTGGCCTGGCAAGCCTGTGTCTGTGATGCTGCGACTGCTGTGTGGTTACTGCTGCATTTGACTCACAAGTAGCTGATAATCCTGGCCTCACCCAGGTAGGAGTTTGGACAGAGTAGGGCATAGGCAGGGCTCAAAGAAAGTGGGGCCGGACAAGGTAGGGATTGCACAAGTGCCTCAGCCTGGCTGAGTCTCCCGATAGAGGTCATGGGTTGGTAGTGGCCAGTGGGAGATGGTGACCATCTCTCCTCTTCCTCTGTCCTCTTTGCTTGCCTTCAAAGGTGCTCCATGGCTTTTGCTGTCTCTTGGATATTCTAGAACCCTCTGCTTAGACCCCAAGTTGCTGCATTCCTTCACCTTCCTTGTAATCACGGTCCCGGTGGATGATTAGACTGTCAGGCTTGAACAGAAGGGAGCAGAAAGCTGTAATTGGAGAATCCCCTGATGGACAGTGGGACTGGCCTTGGCTGGGGTTTAGGGAATAGACTAAGCCAAGAGTTCCCCGCTATGTCACTCTTCTAAGTGACTGGGCTCTGAAGCGACTGCCTCTCATCCGAGAGCTCCGCTCTCCTTCAGGACTGGCCTTGGCTGGGGCTTAGGGAATAGACTAAGCCAAAGAGTTCCCTCAGCTATGTCACTCTTCTAAGTGACTGGGTACTGAGCAGCTGCGCTCTCATCCTGGGAGCTCCACTCTCCTTCCGGCCTGGCCTTGGCTGGGGTTTAGGGAATAGACTAAGCCAGAGAGTTCCCTAGGCTGTGTTACTCTTCTAAGTGACTGGGTACTGAGCAGCTGCGCTCTCATCCTGGGAGCTCCGCTCTCCTTCAGGCCTGGCCTTGGCTGGGGTTTAAGGAATAGACTAAGCCAGAGAGTTCCCTCGGCTGTGTTACTCTTCTAAGTGACTGGGCACTGAGCGACTGCGCTCTCATCCTGGGAGCTCCGCTCTCCTTCAGGCCTGGCCTTGGCTGGGGTTTAAGGAATAGACTAAGCCAGAGAGTTCCCTAGGCTGTGTTACTCTTCTAAGTGACTGGGCACTGAGCGACTGCGCTCTCATCCTGGGAGCTCCGCTCTCCTTCAGGACTGGCCTTGGCTGGGGTTTAGGGAATAGACTAAGCCAGAGAGTTCCCTCGGCTGTGTTACTCTTCTAAGTGACTGGGCACTGAGCAGCTGCGCTCTCATCCTGGGAGCTCCACTCTCCTTCAGGCCTGGCCTTGGCTGGGGTTTAGGGAATAGACTAAGCCAGAGAGTTCCCTAGGCTGTGTTACTCTTCTAAGTGACTGGGTACTGAGCAGCTGTGCTCTCATCCTGGGAGCTCCGCTCTCCTTCAGGCCTGGCCTTGGCTGGGGTTTAAGGAATAGACTAAGCCAGAGAGTTCCCTCGGCTGTGTTACTCTTCTAAGTGACTGGGCACTGAGCGACTGCGCTCTCATCCTGGGAGCTCCGCTCTCCTTCAGGACTGTGTCTTGGTTGAACCTGTACTCACTTCAGGCCCATGGGCCACCCCTGACTGCTTCTTTTCCTGACACTGCCAACCTCTTGAAGCTCATCAGAGCCTTCTAGACAGGAAGATCTCTCTGAGCCTCCCTGATGGCTCCCTTTGAAAATAAGATGTGGTAGCACAAGCCTTTAATCTCAGCACTTGGGAGGCAGAGGCAAGCGGATCTTTGTGAGTTCAAGGTCAGCCTGGTCTACAGAGTGTGTTCCAGGACAGCTGGGGCTGCAGGGAGACCCTGTCTCGAAAAGACCAAAAAAAAAAAAAAAAGATTTTGCAACTTTTCTCTTTGTTAGCAAAATAAAAATTAAAATATTTATAAAGAAGTAAGTTTTCAGGGGCTGGAGAGATGACCTAGTGGTTAAGAGCGCCGACTGCAGAGGACCTGGGTTCGATCCCCAGCACCCACATGGTGCTGAGAACCGTCTGTAACTCCAATTCCAGGAGAACTCCAGTTCCAGGGGAATCCGACACCCTCTTCTGACCTCTGTGGCAATGCACGACACGGGTGCACAAACCTACATGCAGACAGTACATTCATACACATAAAAAATAAATAAAATTTTTTTAAAAAGTAAGTTTTCTTTCCCTTGTTCTTATTTGTGGGAAGATGCAGTCTGAGTGAGGGGCTAGTTTTCAACTAGCATCCCTCAGGGTATAACATGGGGCTCCTGGACCCCGCCCCATGAGACAGCCGCTTGTGACCCTATGATGCTGGGTAGAGCAGTAGTGGGTGATGTATACAGAGGGTATGGTGCAGGGGGCTGGGATTGGCTCTGAGAGATGATATTATTTTGCTTATAAAAGTGACTCTCAGCATGCAATAAATTGACTTCTTCATTACCATTACCTAGAATTCCCGGATCCCTTAAGATAGGGCATGTACAGGCTGAGGCAGGCCTGAATTTCGAGTGTTGGGGTCCAAGAGACTACCAGCCTGGTATACTAGCAGGGGGGGTTGGAAGGAGGCTAATCAGGTCACCAACCTGTGGAGTGAATTGTGAGTGGGTGTAGGTTGATGATTGGCCATCAGCAGTCAGCCAGAAATTCCTGTCCAGAGGCCAGCAATCTCTGGGTAGGTGAGTGGACACGGCCAGACAGAAGCATTCCGCTTCCCAGGGTAAGGACCTAGGTTTGGAAGTACCAGCCAGATCAGGCTACGAAAGTGGCCAGCTGACCTCTGTGTCAAGGGGTCCATTCCCCAGCAGTGACCACTGCTCCCCACCCCTTAGCAGGACTGCACTGTACTTGCTCGTAGCAAGAGAAGATTTCTCTACTTATTATGAGATTTGGTCCAATAAAACTTTACTATGAGGGAAACAGCAGGATGCTTTAGTCAGCGAATGCCTTCTTCATATATGATGATCCCATTGGTTAACAGAACTGAAAAAAATTCCCAGTGCCCAATGACTGTGTAGCCAAATTAAGGTGCAATGCATTATTCTTATGTTTGTGGAGATGCTGGTGTACACAAACTTAATAGTACTACTGGTTTTATGTAAGCATAGCACATAGCTCCTTGTAAAGCCAGATGCTGTGTTTAAGTGGGCAGGAGTCTTATGATTCTCATGTCTACCTTGACTTCTATTACATCCAGTGGTTATGTGTACTGTGTGCATTGAGTTTCATCTCCAGCACCAGACCACGTTGAGGGAATGGCCTATACCATGTAGATTTGTGCAAGTACACTCTATAAAGTACATAATATATTCTATATAGTTTATATATATATTCACACACGTTTATATGTATATAAGTATATAAAGCACAGCAAAATCACCTGCTAACACAACAGGTAATTGATGTATGTCCTGTCATTACACAAAGCATGCCTCCATACAGATTATGGGCATGAGACTCAATGAAAAAGCCAAGAACAGGGGCTAGAGAGAGGATTCAGTGGTTAAGAGTGCCAAATGCTATTGCAGAGGACCAGGGTTCGATTCCCAGCACCCACATGGCGGCCAAGAACCATTTTTTAAGCCGGGTATGGTGGTGCTTATAACTCTGAACTCTCAGAGATCTGCCTGCCTCTGCTTCCCGAGTACTGGGATTAAAGGTGTGGGCTACCACACCCAGCCACCTCCCCAAATTTTTAGTAAGAGTGTTTGCCTGCATATAAATGCACCTGTGTATGCTATACCTGCAGACGCCAGAAGAGGGTGTCAGATTCCCCTGGAACTGGAGTTAGAAATGAACCAGGTCCTCTGTAAGGGCAGCCAGTGCTCTTTAACCACTGTACCATCTCTCTAGTCCCCTTTTTAATTTTTTAAAAACAGAGCTTCATATAATATATCTTGATCATATCCCCCCCCAAATACACTCCCACCTCCCTTCCTTCATGCCCCCCCCCGATAGAGTCCAATTTGTATTGTTTAATACCTGCTCTGGAGCATGGTAGATCCAGCAGGAGACACCCCCTCAAAGAAAATTGACTCTTCCTGTCCCTGTGGTTATCATATGTCAAATAAGTCTTTAGAGGTGGGACTTCATGCCTACCTCCTTCTTCCATGCTGGGATATTGTCTAGCTTGGGCAGGTCTTGTGTATACTTTCACAACTGCTGTGAATTTATATATGCAACTGCCCTGCTATCTGAAAAGCAATGTTTCCAACCCTTCTGGCTCTGAACATACTGCAGTCTCTCATTCTCTCTGCACATTGACTAGCTGTGGTCTCTGTGATAACTGCCTTTTATTGAAGAAGCTTCTCTGATGAAGGTGGAAAGATGCACTAATCTAAGGGTATGGCAATAGGTCAGTAGGAGTCATGTCCATTAGAGTATTAGCAGCAGGTTCTCGGCCCTGATAACTGCCAGGTACAGGTTCCATCTTGTGCAGAGGGTCTTAAATCCAACAAGATGGATGGTTACTCCCAGGAAAGCTAGCCAGTATGGATGAAGCTTCCAAGTCAGTAACCACTTCATTTCTCCATATTTTATGACTTAAGTATGTTTTATCTTCAGCAGAACAGACTGTATTTCTAATTCTAACTAGCTGCCTTCTAAATGTGTGCTTTTAGTTACAAGGAAAACAGGATATAAAACAGTAACACTTCAACAATAGCAGAAAAAAACCTCTAAATATGTATCATAGCTACCTCTTTATACATGAACAGCAGCACATTTCTAAACAAATTTTTAGACTTTTCATTGCAAAATGAGTAAACATGTTTTTCCTCTGTGGGTATTTTTTGCCCTCCTCCAAAGTAGATTCAGAGGAAGGTAAGCCCTTCCACGGGGAGCTTGTTAGAGAGAGGCCCTCCGAACGCTTCTGCTCCTGTTGGGCTTCCCAGGTCTATTATTAGAGAACAGGCCTGGAAGGCTCAATCTTTATAGAATGGCAGGCTGCCTAGGGAAGACATGAATTTAACTCAAGGTCAGTATGCCTTATCCAGTCCGTCTGCCTCAAAGTCCTGCCAAGGCTATGTAGACAATATGGACTGGCCCTGTTTTCAGACTGAATGAGATAATTGTAAACAAAATGGTTTCAGTTGTGAAATTGTCCCATGATAATGATTTATTGTTGCTAATTATTCATGATGGAGTACGTGCTGGCCTTCCATAGTAAGAATAGTAAAATTAGCAGTGCTTTCCAAGTTCACCTTCCTAATTTGGTTTCCATTCCTTGTCATCACTTCTTTCGTTGTTTGTTTTTTAAGCCATAGTCTTGCTATGGAGCAAAAGCTGGCCCTGAACTCACTAAGGAGCCCTGGCTATACTTCAACTGTTAATCCTCTGGTCTCAGCCTCTTGAGTGCTAAGATTACAGGTATGGACCTTCCTTCATACCCAGCTCTTTCATTACTATTCTTTGGTGTGTGGGTGTGTGTAATGTATGAGCACAGTGTATGCATCTGAGGCCAGAAGATGGTCAGGAGTCTTCTTCAATTGCCCTCCACTTTTTTTTTTGAGACAGAGTCACTGAACCTGAGAGCTCACAGATTTGGGGGATAGGCCTAGCTTTTAATATGTTAAGAGATGGAAACTCAGGTCCTCTTCTTATGTGCTAAGGCCTTTACCAACTAAGTGACGACTCTCTTGTCATTATTTTTATAACATTTTGCTACCATCAAAACTTATTTCACGTAGCATCTTGAGCAAAATCTCTCTATAAAGCTAGCTCACAAGGTTCTCAAACTCATAATACGGAAATTCATGCTTTTGTTAAACACCAAGTAAAATATATCTGTTTGATTGCAATTCATAAACTACAAACAATTTTTTCTAGCAGAAAATAGTAAAATATGCAAAATGAAATCATGGCCAAGAACATGTATCTATAAAAAACAAACAAAACAAGCTGCTGAACTAGATTATGACTGGATGTTAGCAAGATTCCTGTTAATTTGTGTTGGATATGTCTTTATTGACTTTGTTGTCTAAATAGTAGCAGATGCCAAAAGTTTAAACATGCATACTTGAGGAAAAAAGGGATTATTCAGGATATTTTATACAAAAAAAGTTTTAGCAGCTGACTTTTTATGTGAACTGTGGCAAAACCATTTATTCCCAGAGTGTGATCCAAGTGTAAGAGCACACACAGCTCATGTTTAGTAAACTCAAGTTGTGCTGGGAGACAACTGCCACAGGTTGGATGAAGTATTATATATGACACCTGGGGTAGGATGAAGTTTATAAAATGACACTAGGGGCCAGTCCTGCAGAGAAACTTCATCATAGAAAAGGGGGTGCTGTCCGAGGGAAGCATGATGCAGAACCACTGGGAGCAGGTCCACTGAAGGCAGCTCATTCAAGCTTCCTTAGTGCTGCAACTACATAATCCCTCAGAAGTTGTATTATAAAAAGGGCATGACTGGGAGTGGTGTCGCACACCTTTAGTCCCACCTGGCCTGGAACTCACTATGTAGACCAGGCTGGCCTTGAACTCACAGAGATCCACCTGCCTCTGCCCCCGAGTGCTTAAAGGCATGCTCCATCACAGCCAGCAATATCTGATAATTTTTTAAGATGTTCAAACTGTCTCAAAAAAAGTATGTGAAGTTAATTCAAAATCCTTGAGCCAGAATACTTTGGTGTAAATTCTGGTTTCACTATTTACTAATTCAAACTGGGGGATGTTTAACTTCTCTATCCCTTAGTATCCATATATGCACACGACGGGAAAAATAAACAGAATCTACTCCACGGGCTGCTGTGAGGTACTTATAACAGTGTATGACCCATAGGAAACATTACTTGTTAGAAGTAGCAAATGCAAACTCAGCATAAATCTGTAATATCAATACTGAAGAGGCGAGTCCAAGGCCATGAAAACCACAAAGCTAGTCAGAAACAAACAAACAAACAAACACAACAAAATAAAGACTATGGATATAGCTCAGTGGTAGAATGCTAGTCTACGCGAGGCCGTAGCTCCTGTCCTCTATATGGAAAGGGAAAAAAAAGTACCAAATGCACGTATTTACTGAAAAAAATTTACCTTTACCTTTATCTTTTTTTGTTCATTGCATCAGTAAAGGTTGTATGTGTGTGTAAACAAGTAGATCAGTTTTGGTTATCTGTGAGTCTGTGAATTCTCAGTATTTTCATGAATCTTTGGGAGCTAAAGTCAAATTACCAAGGGTGGTGACTCATTTAATTGAACAGAAAACAATGGGAGAATTAATTTTATTCTACTTCAAGACTCTTACAAGAATTATTTCTATTCTTGAGAAGCACAGGGTTTGAGTATATGGCCTCTTGAACTAAGGCAGTGCTTTATAGCCAGCCTATCTTTGTGGGGGTATTGAGAGGGCTGGAGACCCACATCTCACTCTGGTTTGAGGACCTTGGTTAAGACAAGGTCATTAATATATATTACCTCCTCTGATATCACTCAATCACTCAAGTCAGAAAACTTTTTAAAAATAGCATTCCAAAGTATTAATACATGAAACGATGGGGAAACTATGGAGGAAGGTAAAAAATACATAAATAAGAACAATTACTTTGGGCTCAATTTTACCTCAATGCAAAACAAAACAAAACTTCTATTTACTATTTAAAGTAAACGGACTATGCTGCTATTGCCATGTCATTCTACTGACAGAGACCTTTCATTAAACTTCACAGCAGTCAATGACTTGCCCTTTTTTTTTTTTTTTTGGTCTTTTTTTGAGACAGGGTCCTCCCTGTAGCCCCAGCTGTTCTAGGAACTCACTAGTGTAGCCAGGCTGGCCTTGAACTCAAGAGATCCACCTGTCTCTGCCTTCCAAGTGCTGGAACTACAGGTATGCACCACCGCGCTTTGCACCTTATCGATTTTTTTTTTTTTGAGGCAGGGTCTCCCTATTGCTCCAGCCCCCATCAGCATAATTTTTAATGAATGAAACACCCTAGAACTTATCAGGGAACACATAAAGGTGGTGCTTCCTAAATATGTGGTTTTAGTTACATGTGTATACAGTAACTAAAATTGAGATAAAATTGAGAAACACTATTCTAGAAGGGACCTTTAAATTGAACCTCAGTTTAAACATTATTTTACACTTTGTTTTTTGGTTTTGTTTGTTTTTAAGATAAGGTCTCACCTCTGTAGCCCAGTCTACCTCTGAACTCAGAATATTCCCCAGGTTAGCCTTTAATTCATGGGTGAGCCTTAGTTCTCAAGTACTGGGATTACAATGTGAACCACCACACCTGGCCCTTAAAACTTAAACACAATACCTACTTGCGAAGTTATAAAGTAAAGAAACTTTGATTTAACAAAAATATGCATATCTCCTATGTTATGTCAAGGACTGTGTTAGTTAGACAGGAAGATGATTAATTCAATCTCTAGCCATAATAACTTGTTAGGAATATAAATCAATCACAATTTACTAAGTGTTGGAAAATAAGAGCATGTACAAAATACAAAAAAAAAAGTGACTTGGGGAATGTCTTCCTAAAATGTACTTTCTTTTATTCTGTCTTTCAGAATGATAATAGTCCATATGAAATATGTAAATTAGGGATGTTCACACAAGTTCACCCAAGGCCACATAATGAGTGGCTATCAATTTAGCCCCAAGTCATTAGCCTGCTATCTCATATCTCTACTTCCTTCTAGATAGCCTCATGTGCCCCAATTTTTTCTTTTCCTTTTTTTCTTTTTTTTAATTTTTTTTATTAATTTTATTTATTTCTTAATTTCTTTTTTTTATGTGTCTGAATTTACTTGTTTTATGTAGTTTTTGCATGACCGTGTCGTGCAATGCCGCGGAGGTCAGAAGGGTTCGATTCTGGAACTGGGGTTTTTTTTTTTTTTTTTCTCCTGGAATTGGAGTTGCTCCTGGAATTGGAGTTTCAGACGGTTCTCGGCCGCCATGTGGGTGCTGGGGATCAAACCCGGGTCCTCTGCAAGAGCAGTCAGCACTCTTAACCGCTAGGCCATCTCTCCAGCCCCAATTTTTCTATATGATCTTGAAACTTAACTTCGGAATAGGGTGAGGTTAATTCGTCATTTTCCCTAAAAGGTGCAATCAGGTGCCCCCTTAGCACTATCTAAGTAAAAAGAAACTGCCATGACTTACTTCTGCTTAAAATCATACAATGTGCTGACTTTACCACTAATTCAGCAATGAAGAAACCACTATTCTGAGGACTGTGCCTAACTTCCCATTTGAAGGACAGGCAACAGCTAGAGAGTATGTTCTAGTTTTGCAAACTCCAATTTCTTTTTCTTTTCTTTCTTTCTTTTTTTTTTGGTCTTTTTGAGACAGGGTCTCCCTTTTAGTCCCAGCTAGCCTGGAGCTCAATATGTAGACCAGGCTGGCCTTGAACTCACAGAGATTCCACCTGCCTCCTGAGTGCTGGGATTAAAGGCTTGCACCACAGATTCTTAAACCACCGTAAATCACGTCCAGCTCATGGTACATTTTTCACAAGTCAGTTCTCTTTCCACAGTGGGCTTTGGAGCTCAAACTCCTCCTTTAAAAAAAAAATTTAGCCTGGCATGGTGGCACATGCCTTTAATCCTAGCACTTGGGAGGCAGAGGCAGGTGGATCTTTGTGAGTTCAAGGCCAACCTGGTCTACAGAGTGGGTTCCAGGACAGCTGGGGCTATAGGGAGACCCTGTCTCGAAAAGAAAAAAAAAAAATTTTAGCCAGGCGTGGTGGCACAAGCCTTTAATCCTAGCACTCGGGAGGCAGAGGCAGGCAGATCTTTGTAGCACTGGGGAGGCAGAGGCAGGCGGATCTTTGTGAGTTCAAGGCCAGCCTGGTCTACAGAGTGAGTTTCAGGACAGTTGGGGCTACAGGGAGACCCTGTCTCAAAAGGACCAAAAAAAAATTCTGCCAGGCGTGGTGGCGCATCTTGAACTCACAAAGATCCGTCTGCCTCTGCCTCCCCAGGGCTGGGATTAAAGGTGTGTGCCACCATGCCAGGTCTAAGACAGTTCTTAGTAGCCATGTGGGTCCTGGGAATCGAACCCGGGTCCTCTGCAAGAGTAGTCAGTGCTCTTAACTGCTGAGCCATCTCTCCAGGTCCCACTAAACAGCACTTTCAAAAATGTTTTCCTGGCAGTGGAGATTGAACTAAGGCCTCCTGCGTGCTAGTACTCTTACCACTGAGGCTCTAGTCTCATTGAGCTTCAGCTAAAATGCAGTTACTAAATATTATAACTGGTGAAAGGCAAATGATGGCCCACTTAGTTTATACAGTACTGCAAATTACATTAGCAATAACAACAGCCAGCACTTTCTAGTGATTATCATGTACCTGCTATCATTTAATGACTTCTAACTGACTCATGATTTTTGCAATAACTCCATGAAATAGTACCACTGCTATTTCTATTTTAGAGAGGGGCAGAGAAGTTAAGTAACTTTCCCAAGGTCAGTACCCAGAACCACATAGTGTGTTGTCTCACAACAACCAGCAACTCCTGCTCCAGGGGATCTGATGCCCTCTTCTGGCCTCTGCAGGCACATGCATGCATGTGGCACACTTATATAAACATACAATTAAAAATAAAAAGAAATCGTAAAAAAAGAGCCAAATCTCCAGCTTGAGAACAATGACACGATGCAATGGATGGTAAATAATGTTACATTCCTTTCAGTTTAAAGGTCTCTGCACTGCATACGGTTGTTGAAGGAAAGATAAAGTAGAGAGGGGGGAAAAAGCAGTGATGCAGAGGAGAGTGGTAACTATTCTGAGAGAAGTCCTTGCACTGGCAGCCAAGAGAGCTGGTTCTAGCACAACACAGTGAAAGGCTTGACTCCAGTAGACTGGGACAATTCATTCATATGTAATGGGAGGGGAAGGAAGGTTATATGAATGGTGGTGGGAAGAAAGAAAAAAACACTTCCATCTCCCCCCATCCCCTTCAATGAAATAAGCTGTGAGGTCATCTTGGAAAGTGAGCTGAGAATAAGGAGTGGGGAAGAGGATATAAAATACTATAGCTGTCTAAGAGAGTGGGAAAGTCAATTGACCAGAGGACTAAGGAAGCACGGCCAGATAGCATTTAGGGCCCTCTTGGGATATGTGGTCACAATTTCAGAGTGAGATCAGCCAGTATGGTTAAATGTTTTTCTCTCGCCACATCTGGCTGCTGGGGTGTAGACAGAATTGTTTGAATTTAAGAGTAGCTAGGCACTTGGGAGGCAGAGGCAGGTGGATCTTTGTGAGTTCAAGGCCAGCCTGGTCTACAGAGTGAGTTCCAGGACAGCTGAGACTACAGGGAGACCCTGTCTCGTGAAGACAAAAAAAAAAAAAAAGAGTAGCTAGAGAGTGACTAAAGAAAGACTGTGGAATCTAATTCCAGATGAAGGGGGGGTGGGTATGATTATTTTCTTTTTATCAAGGCAATATTGATTGATTGATTGATTGATTGATTGATTGATTAACAGGGTCTCCCTGTAGCCCCAGCTGGCCTGGAACTAACTCTGTAGACCAGAACTCAAGACTTGAACTCAAGAGATCCGCCTGCCTCTGCCTCCCGAGTGCTAGGATTAAAGGTGTGCGCCACCACGCCCAGCCCACAGCCACCATGTGGGTGCTGGGAATCGAACCTGGGTCCTCTGCAAGAGCAGTCAGCACTCTTAACCACTGAGCCATCTCTCCAGCCACATATGATGATTATTTTAAAGAACTGGCTCACAGGAATTCAGGGGCCAGCAAGTCCAGGATCTTAGGGCAAGATGGCAGGCAGGTTGGCACAACAGCACACCTGAGGCAAACAGATTCATTCTTGGGAGACCACAGTCCTTTTTGGTTAAAGCCTTCAACTGGGTGTAGCCCATTCACATTACAGAGAGTAAATTGCTTTATTCAGTCTACTGACTGAAACTACCTCTGTAGCAACATAAGACGTTTTTGCTTTTTCTTTTTTTTAAAGACAGGTTCTCCCAGTAGCCCCAGATGGCCTGGAACTCCTAGTGTACATCGGGCTGGCCTCCATCTCACTGAGATCCCAAGTACTGGGATTAAAGGTATGTGCCACCATACCTAGCCATAGACTGGTATTTGACTAAAAACTGGTTATCATGGCCTATTCAAGTTGACAGTTATAACTGTTACAGTAATGGTTTAGAATGTTAAGACATTGAAAATATTGGGGGGGGGTCATTGGCTATGGGTTACAGCAAACAGTGAAGAAATCAAAAGTTCAGAGAAGGAGTATGAGAGACAAAGAAACTTTTTCTTTTTCTTTCAGTAGTGCTAGGGACAGAATCCAGGGCCTTGCACATGCTGGGCAAATGCTCTATCACTGAACCTCACCACACTCCAAGCCCTCATATGGAGAAACATAATGTGTTGGTTAAGAATACAGTTTAAATGTCAAGAGCTCTACCACTTATATTCTGGGCAGCCTTTTTCCTTCCCCCCTGATTTCCCTTCCTTTGTTACTAGCTATACTTTAACTTAAGAAGTATCATGTGACTTCCCTCCCCCAAATAATGGCTGATAAACACCTTTAAAAATGTTAGCTCTTGGGGCTGGAGAGATGGCCTGGCGGTTGGGAGCGCCGACCGCTCTTGCAGAGGACCCGGGTTCGATCCCCAGCGCCCACATGGCGGCCGAGAACCGTCTGAAACTCCAATTCCAGGAGAACTCCAGTTCCAGGGGAATCCGAAACCCTCTTCTGACCTCCGCGGCATTGCACGACATGGGTGCACAGACCTGCATGCAGACAGTACATTCATACACATACAGAAATAAATAAAAATTAAAAAAAAAAAGTTAGCTCTTGGGGCTGGAGAGATGGCCTGGCGGTTGGGAGCGCCGACCGCTCTTGCAGAGGACCCGGGTTCGATCCGCAGCACCCACATGGCAGCTAATAACCGTCTGTAACTCCTATTCCAGAAGAACTCCAGTTCCAGGGGAATCCGAGACCCTCTTCTGACCTCCACAGCATTGCACCACATGGGTGCACAAACCTACATGCGGACAGTACACTCATACACATACAAAAATAAATAAAAATAAAAAAATAAATAAAACTATAAAAATGTTAGCTCTTTTTACAGGAAGACTCAATACTGTATGTCTATCAATTCTCTTCCTGCTCAAAATTCTTAAATCTCATTACACTTAAAATTTCAAAGTATTTTTAAAATAAACTTCGTAGTTAATTTAAAAAATGAATGTGCAAGAAAAATAAAGACAATTCTGTAAGAGAAAACTTGGTATCACTAGATACCAAGACACACTAGAACACTATCAATGAAACATTAGGTGCAGGAAGAGGCACCTAAATGAATTACTAACACGGAAAGTTTTAAACCATACCTATATATCCGTAATAAATTATTATAGAACAAACGTAGTATGTTTATGTTCCAAACTAATGTAAGAAGTAGGGATTTTTTTTGTCTGTTCGAGACAGGGTCTCCCTGTAGCCCCAGCTGTCCTGGAACTCACTCTGTAGACCAGGCTGGCCTTGAACTTACAAAGATCCACCTGCCTCTGCCTCCCAAGTGCTAGGATTAAAGGCGTGTGCCACCACGCCCAGCTAAGAAGTATGGACTATTTAACAAATGGTTTGAAACAAGTGGCGTTCCACTTGGGAATAAACATTAGATTATTTCTGTCATTTTACGTGAGTGTTCTAGTTTCATCTGTGTTGCTGTGACAGCAAGCAACTTACTACAGGAAAGGGTTTATTGGCTTACAATTCCAGGTTACACTCCACAGAGGGAAATCAAGACAGAACTCAAGCGGCTACTCACATTACATCCATAATCAAGAGCAGAGAGAAGCAGTGGCTTGTTTGCTCTCCCTGTCTCGGTCACTCCTGTTTACAGTTTAGAACCCCTTACACAGGGAACAGTGCCACCCACAATGGGCTGTCTTATATCAATTAACAATCAAGACATGCCTACAAGCCAACCGGATTTAGACAATGGTTATCTTCTCAGGTGATTCCGGACTGTGGCAAGTTGACAATTAAATACTAATCATACAAAAGGGAAGCCCTTATACAGATAACATGAAGCTGAAAGGTCACAAAAAGCGAATATATTTTGAATTTTCCATGAACAAAGGACACTATAAATAACATCTATAAAACTAAGCAGATTTTATTATTTCTTAACAGCCTGTCCTTTTTTTTTTTTTTCCGTCTTTTTGAGACAGGGTCTCCCTTTAGTCCCTGCTGGCTTGGAACTCACTTTGTAGACCAGGCTGGCCTTGGTCACAGACATCCACCTGCCTCTGCCTCCCAAGTGGTGGGATTAAAGGCGTGCATCACCATGCCCAGCTATCAAGCCTGTCTTATCTTCATTTTGTTAGGTTTTCTCGTTTTGTTTTCTCTTTTGTGTTACATGGCTGTTTTGTTTGTTCTTATCCCTCTTCATCTGATTTTTAGCCCAACAATACTATTTTAATGGGAAAATATTCCCACATATACTCAAGTATAACTTTCTAATACCAATGAGATTCATTTGTATCTACTGACTGACCTCTTCTGCAAGACTGCTCAATGTTTTTAACTTCTCTCTCACCCAAGGTTTGGTTAACATAACCTGAAGATTTACTCAGGCTTTGGTGTCATGAAAGATATGCATACAATCAGCCTGAATTTTATGTCCTTGTAATTTTTTTCTTGCTTTTGTGTACTTTATCCTTAAAATTTTAAAGTTAGGCTGGGCATGGTGGCACATATCTTTAATCCGAGCACAAGGGAGACAGAGGGAGGCAGATCTCTGTGAGATAGAGGCCAGCCTGGTCTACACAGCAAATTCCAGGGTGGCTGGGGCTATAGGGAAACTCTATCTCAAACAAACAACCCCCCCCCAAACAAAAGTTAATCCAGGCTTTGCCTGAAATTTCCTTTTTTTTTTTTTCTTTTTTGCCCAGCACCTGATCCCTTCATGTTCTACTCAGAATTTTGAGTTTTCAAGAGCTCTTCACCAGCCGCCACATCATTTTGTGAAGCAATGGTGCTTTTTCATCTTTGTGTACTCTATCTAATCTATCTGCTTCTCTCTGGACTGACTGTTCTATATTCAATGGTCCTCACAGGGCTACCTGAGAATATAAACCAGAAATTTCCCTGAAAACTAACTTCTTGCTGTATACTTCCTTTGGAGGCAGCATGTGACTTGCCTTGGCCTCGGTGCTTGCTTACCCTCTTGAACACTCTTTCTCTAGACACCCACAATATACTCTATCAGCTTTCAGGAATGCCTCTTAGTGAGGCCTTGCTTGACCAACCCTATTTAAACTCTAGTATAAATTAAAAAGGACCAGCAGCCCAACCTTCACTGTCTGTCTTTTCCTTGCTTAGTTTTCTTCTTTAGCACTTACTGCCATGCATATATCATGTATCCTTCCTATCATCTATCTATCTATCTATCTATCTATCTATCTATCTATCTATCTATCTATCTATCTATCTATCGTCTTCTTTATTAAACAATGGCTTAGATAGAGGACCCTGACATTAACTTATTTAACTACTATTTGCATGTTATTTTATGGATAAAAATTTAAAAGCAAAAATAAAACCTTCCATTTTCATCAATAAGGAGGAAAAAGAATGATAGAAAAAGATGCCTATGGGGCTGGAGAGATGGCTCAGCAGTTAAGAGCACTGACTGCTCTTGCAGAGGACCTGGGTTCAATTCCCAGCACCCACAAGGCGGCTAAGAACCATCTTTAACTCCAGTTCCAGGGGAATCCAACGCCTCCTTCTGACCTCCACGGCACTGCACAACACGGGTGGCCCAAACCTACATGCAGACAGTACACTCATACACATGAAAATAAATAAATGAATAAAAATTAAAAAAAAAGAAAAAGATGCCTATTCTCAAGCTTATATAGGTTTAGTAGGCATCCAATTAAAAAAAAAAAACATAGGCTTTCTGGGCATATATACAAAAGAGTTGAAAGCTAGAAATGAGATTTGTACACTCATGTTTATTATAGCACATTACTAACCACCCCCTGCCAGAAGAATTAACCACCAACAAATATACGGACAAATAATATATGGCTCATACATACAATGATTACCATTCAGCCTTCGAAAGGAATATTCTCATACATTTCACAGCATGAATGGACCTCGAGGACAGTATGCTAGATAATATAAGCTAGCCAAGAAAGGGCAAACACAAGGAGTATCTAGTCAAATTTACAGGGACAGGAAGCAGAATAGATACAATTTCAGTTATGCTAGATGAAAAAATTTTAGAGGTTGCACAATGATGAAACTATTCTTAATATCTCGACAGTTAAAAATGGTTAAAATAGTAAATTTTATGTTGTGTCTATTTTAATACAAAAGAAAAAAATAATGGGATTGCTTTTCTAGATTTAAAAAGTACTTAAGGAACAAAAGAACTGGAAAAAAAAAACTCTGGAAAGACTCAGAAAAAGATGCAGGCCATGTATGGCAAAGTGCAGGGACTCGGGTGGGGTGGGGGGCATGTAAAGGGAAGTGACTCTAGATTTGATTGAGAAATGATGTAAGACTTATGGAAAAAATTTAATAATAAAAAAATAAGGAGGCCATACTAGGAACATATTCAGTTAATAATAATTAAAAGTCATGGGGTTTCTGGATCCTTTACAGAAAACTTGAGCATTCAGTAACTTTTAGAGTACCTCACATGTTGGAATTCTACCAAAACTATGGGGTCAGAAGACTGTAGTCTTCAAATTTACTTTATATTCCTAGAATACATTCTGTCCGTTTTTACTCAAATTTAGTAAGCAAAAAATAATTTGATTTCAACAGATGTAATACGTTGACCATATTTTATGTGCAACACACTTTGTTGAATGAAATGTATTTATTACTGTAGACATCAAACAACCCAGAAATGTAGACACATTGTAAATCATTTTATACCGGAGGAAATGGTGGTTCCCAGGGAATAGGTTGCTTAATTGTAATGCTCATGCTACTGCTGGGCATGGTAGGAATCATAAGACACACTTGTCTGAAAAACAATGAATACAAGGAGCATGGAAATGTGGTTATAAATATAGTTTCAAAAAAATAAAAAAGTACTTAAGGAGGGGCTGGAGAGATGGCTCTCCAGTTAAGAACACTGGTTGTTCTTGCAGAGGACTTGGGTTCAATTCCCAGAGTTAACAACTGTTTGTAACTCCAGTTCCAGGAGAATCTGATGCCTTCTGACTTCCAGGGGTACTGCATGACATGGGTACACTTACACATTTGCAGGCAATACACTCACACACATTAAAAAATAGTTTTTTTAAAAAGTACTTAGAGAAAATAGAGCCAAGAACACTTTGGCATAATTAATGATGGGAAAGTGATCCAGCCAGATACTAAATATAATAATTTAAATGAAGTGATGAAATTAGAATCAATTACTGTGAATTCAGTATTGTAATGATGATGATATCATTTTTTTAAGATTTGTTTTTATTTTAAATGTATGAGTGTTGCCGGGCTTGGTGGCACATGCCTTTAATCCCAGCACTTGGGAGGCAGAGGCAGGCGGATGTCCGTGAGTTCAAGGTCAGCCTGGTCTATATAGAGAGTTCCAGGACAGCTGGGGCTGCAGGGAGACCCTGTCTCAAAGACAAAAAAGAAAAAAGGTACAAGTGTTTGGATGCATGTACCTATGCATACCATGTTATGTGCCTGATGGTCAGGGAAGCCAGAAGAGGGTAGCAGATCCCCTGGAACTGGAGGTACATGCAGTGGTAAGCTGCCATGTGGGTGCTAGGAACTGAACTTCCTCTCCAAGAGCAGCCAATGCTCTTAATGACTGAGCCAGAGCTCTCCAGCCCTCCCTCTGGTGGGAGTTATAGAGTAGAAAGCCAAGAGAAATGCAGACAGTGAAGGCCCAGCTCAGGAGGTTTCTGAGGGAAACAAGAATCCTACTGAGAACTAAGCAGGGGCCATTTATATTAGATCCTGGCGAAGAATCTAGCTGTACTCCGCCTGTGTCCTAAAAATTTGAGTGAGACTGAATTAAAAAGTAATGGACTGGGCTGGAGAGATGGCTTAGCGGTTAAGCGCAATGACTGCTCTTGTAGAGGAGCCGGGTTCAATCCCCAGCACCCACGTAGTGACTGAAAACCATCTTTAACTCCAGTTCCAGGGGAATCCGACGCCCTCTTCTGACCTCCACAATGCACTGCATGACACAGGTGCACAAACCTGCATGCAGACAGTACATTCATACACATAAAAATAAATTTTTTATTTATTTATTTATTTTTTGGTCTTTTCGAGACAGGGTCTCCCTGTAGCCCCAGCTGACCTGGAACTCACTCTGTAGATCAGGCTGGCCTTGAACTCACAAAAGATCCACCTGCCTCTGCCTCCTGAATGTTAGGATTAAAGGCGTGCGCCACCACTCCCGGCTCAAAAAATAAATTAAAAAAAAAAATTTAAAAAAAAGAAAAATTAAAAAAACAAAACAAAACAAAAACAATGGACTACTGCTGGGTGTGGTGGTGCACACCTTTAATCCTAGGCAGAGGCAGGTGGATCTTTGTGAGTTCAAGGCCAGCCTGGTCTACAGAGTGAGTTCCAGGACAGCTGGGGCTATAGGGAAACCCTGTCTCGAAAAGACCAAAAAAATAAAAATAAAAAAAAGTAATGGACTACTACGTTGTTCAGGAGAGGAATTTCAAGACAGCATTAACAGGCTTTGGCCTAGTTACTGCTCAATACTCTTAGTAAGATCTACAGGTGATAAGATCAAAAAGGTAGTTTGGTAAGGAAAGGAACATGAATTTAAAGACATAAAAAAAGGAGCCAGCAAAATGGCTATTCAGGTAAAGGTGCTTACTGTGCAAGCCTGGTTTGATCTCGTCACCTATTTAAGGCTATGAGAGAATTGATTTCACAAAGTTGTCCTCTGACCTCCACACCAGGGCTATGGCATGCATGTCCCTCCCCCTCAAACTATCCAATAAAAAAAATACAAAGGCAATAATAGTGTTGACAAAGTATCTGTAATTGTTAGAGAAACCTCGCACTCTGCACTAAGACAATAAGGTTCCCTGACAAAAAGAATAGCTATTAAAGGCTCCAACTTGTGAGAAATATAAATCTAGTTGAGAGAGCCAGAAATGAGAATGAAGTAGTTCTCTAAGCAAGAACACAAAACACAAGAAGCCCCTGCCCCAGGGAAGTATTTTCACAGGTTCAAATGCTGAGGCACACAGATAACACACTGTGGGAGAGGAGACTGAACTCTATCTCAAGCTGGCAATAGAACTTGGCATCATTATGCATATGGTACTGGTTTTGCAGGTATGCTAAACATCAGAGTTAGAGCATAATGGAGGTTTGCAGAATGGTTTTAGAAGGATATGGAGGCCAGGCAATGCATGCCAGGGGTGGATTCTGTACAAAGAGGCCCTAAGAATTCACAGTATGAAGCTCTGATGGTAGATCTAAAGTTACTATGGATCCCCCACCCCACCCCCCACGATACTGGAGATATCAGGACCGTGAGATGTCCACCCAAGAAAGGCAAAGGCACTGAGGACAGCTAGACCAAGAGAAAAAGGTCACATGTGCTAAAAGAGCAGAACCAAAGGCTACTCAAGTTTGTTGGAACCCAGATAGTGATACCATCTGTAAAGGAATTTCCTTTAGAGAGGTTGAAGTGAGCAGGGAAGATTCACCCTCAATGTGGGGAGCACCATCCTCTGGGCTGAGGTCCTGGACTACACTGAATGGTTGTGTAGCACCAGCATTCACTGCTTTCTACTTTCTGAGAATGCACATCCACTCATATTCCTACCATCATGCCTAACCTACACCCCCAAACAGTAAGCCAAAAAAAAAAATCCTTTCCTAAACTGCTTTTGTTAGAAATTCTTTTAACTGCAAAGATAAAAGTAGCCACTACAACATCCCAGTAGGTCACCTTCATGCTTGCATCCAATTATCTGAGTATCCCAATCACAAAAGGTTGCTATATTTTATTGTTTTGTTTACTTCAAAATTTCTATTTTAAGTTACTAAGTTAATAATTACTTTAGGTCAAGTCAAGGAATTGCCAAAAGGGAACACTGAATATTGGGAGTTTATAATACATCTTTTATTGATAGTGTTGTAGATGGAACGACTCCCAAAGATATTCATATCCTAATCCCCAGAACCTGTGAATATATATATGGCAGAAGACAATAGATATAGTTAAAATCCTTAGTCCAGGTATGGTGCACATGCCTTTAATCCCAGCACTGTAGAGCCAGAGGAGTGGAATGCTGACATCAAGGCCAGCCTGGTCTACATAGTGAGTTCTAGACAAGCTAGGGCTACAAGGAGACCCTGTCTCGGAAAAAAAAAAAACAAACAAAAAAATAAAACAAAAAAACCCACAAACCTTTAAAATAGGCACTGAAATATCTGCGTCTATTTTTGAGCCCTTAAAAGACATAGTATTCTTCTTCTGGCCAGAGGTAGATCAGATGTAGCAAGAGTCAGAAGTATTTGAGGTGTGGGGACTCAACCTGTACTTGCTGGATTGAAGATGGAGGACTGCAAGACACTGCAACTGAAGAGGTTTCTCAGCTGATAGCCATCTATGAATGAGCCCCAACATCTAAAATCATAAGCAACTTAATTTTGCTAACCACTTGAAAGAGCTGAGACCCACTCTCACCTAGAGACAGCACCTTGACTTTGGGTTTGAAGTCTGGAGAGGAACCTAAATTTAGCCCACCTAGACCAATAACTTAACAGAAGTGTGAATTAGACAACAATATTATTTACTTATTTATTTATTTTTGATCTTTTTGAGATAAGGTCTCCCCTGTAGCCCCAGCTGGCCTGGAACTCGCTATGTAGACCAGGCTGACCTTGAACTCACAGAGATCCACCAGCCTCCACCTCCCAAGTGCTAGGATTAAAGGCGTGCTCTAACAGGCCCGGCCACAATATTATTATTATTATTATTATTATTATTATTATTGTTGTTTTTTTGAGACAGGGTCTCCCTTTAGTCCCAGCTGGCCTGGAGCTCACTATGTAGACCAGGCAGGCCTTGAACTCACAGAGATCCACCTGCCTCTGCCTCCCAAGTGCTAAACAATATTATTTCTTTTTCTTTTTTTTTTTTTTTTTTTTTTGTCTTTTCTAGACAGGGTCTCCCTGTAGCCCCAGCTGTCCTGGAACTCACTCTGCAGACCAGGCTGCTGGCCTTGAACTCTCAAAGATCCACCTGCCTCTGCCTCCCGAGTGCTAGGATTAAAGGCGTGCACCACCACGCCTGGCAACAATATTATTTCTAACAGCTCAGTTTTTGTCAGTTTGTTCCTGCAGCAACAGAAAATAAACTCCCCGAATTATTTTCTCATATATATTAAAACAGGAAAAAAAAAAAAAAAGAGTAAAGATGTAGCTAAGTGGTAGAGTGCTCGCCTAGCATATGTAAGGCTCTGAGTTTGATCCTTAACATGAACACATTGCGGGGAAGGGGGGAACTGTACATCATGGACCGTATAAGAAGGCAAGGCAGATTCATGTTCATGGTGGTACACACTCATAACTCCAACACTTGAGAGACAGAGGAACCAGGATTGGGAATTCAAGGCAAGCCTGGGCTGCATCAGAATCTGCCTCAAAAAAAGAAAAAAAAAAAAAATAGGAGGACATTAGATTTTATTCTGCAGGCAAATTTTAAATATTTTTAAATTTTATTTATTTTTATGTGTATGAATGTACTGTTTGCATGTAGGTTTGTGCACATGTGTTGTGCAATGCCATGGAGGTCAAAAGAGGGCATCGGATTCCCCTGGAACTGGAGTTAAAGACGGTTCCTCAGCTGCCATGTGGGTGCTGGGGATCGAACCCAGGTCCTCTGCAAGAGCAGTTGGAGCTTTTAACCACTAGGCCATCTCTCCAGCCCCTCTGCAGGCAAATTTTAAACATAGGAATGGTACAATCACTTATGTTTCAGAAAGGCTAATTTTGATAGCAAAGAGAAAGTGCATTATATAATTAGAGTTAATGAGGACTTGAACTTGTAACAGTGGAAATGGGAATAAAATAACCAATTTAAAAATTATTCAGAAAGTTAGGATTAGAGGGATTAACTCAGTTGGTAAAGTGCTTGCCTTGCAAGCATAAGGATCGGCTTTCAATCTCCAGAACTTGGGTTAAAACAAACAAACAAACAAAAACCAGGGATGAGGGTGTGCATTTGTAATCACAGCACTAGAGAGCTAGGGAGGCAGAGACAGGTTGATCCTTGAGGCTCATGGCCAGCCAGCCTTGCCTACTGGTTAAGTTCCACTAGGGAGAAACCCTGTCTCAAACAAGACAAAAATATGACCCAGCACACCTGAGGCTCTCTGACCTCTATGTGTGCACATGCAAGCAAGAATGCACACACAATTCAGAAAGTCAAATATATGACAGACTGCTAAAAAGCTGACAGCTTGCCATAAAGGCTAAGAAGCCAGTGAGTGATCCACTTACTCGGCTTCAGCACAGTCACATGTAAGCCAATTCTGAACAATGTCTGTGGGAAGGAGGTAGCTCTGGCAGAGCTTTTTCTGCTAGAGAAGAGAAGGTGCAGGTAGAAACCCCCACAACTCACCCCATCTTCCTTCGCATGCTGCTGATGACACTAAACTTAGTGCAGTATGGCAGTAATTTTGCAACTCCGAGGACACAAATCAAGGACAAAAGGCGAGAAGCTGAATTTAGGAGGATGGAAACTTTTTTTAATTTTTTGTTTTCAAGACAGGGTCTCCCTGTAGCCCCAGCTGTCCTGGAACTCGCTCTGTTAGACCAGGCTGGCCTTGAACTCACAAAGATCCGCCTGCCTCTGCCTCCCAAGTGCTAGGATTAAAGGCGTGCGCCACCACGCCCAGCTGAGGATGGAAACTCTTAATGACACAACTGAGCTGAACTATCTCAGAGGCTTTTTATCTCTGGATTTAAGACATTTAAGCAATGATTGTCATTCTGTTACTTTTACACAGATCACCAAAACTGAGAGAGAGCCAGGTGACTAACAGCCTTACAATGAAGAATTTAGGTTTCCTCCAAAACTTTGTGCTTTAAGATACTGAGTAGATAAAAGTGCCAACTATCAAAATGGTGGTGGTGGAGTTTGGCAGGCAGGGTGCATAGAGGGAGGGAGACACTGGGAGGGGCACAGAAAGGAGGAGTGGAAGTCTGCTTCTGGATCTGTGGATTCACAGATTTCATGGAGCCATTCAGATAAAGAATATATTAATACATAATAAATAAGTTTGAGTATGTTACAAACAGTCTGGAACTTGTTTAGAGTCTGAATTAGACCTACAGATATATGAGAAGTCAGAACTATTGCAATCTCATCACCTCACACTCTCTTTTGGAAATCTGAGAGGCAGGCAAACCCAGACAAAAATGTCCTAAGCCAGAGTTCTAGTATTTCTTTCCTATTTTGTGAAGTATCTGAAAATACATAGACACTATTTTTAAAAAGTAACTTATTGGGGCTGGAAAGATGGCTCAGTGGTTAAGAGCACCGACGGCTCTTGCAGAGGACCTTGGTTAGATTTCCAGCACCCACATGGTGGCTAAGAACCATCTTTAAACTGGGCATGGTGGCACACCCCTTTAATCCTAGCACCTGGGAGGCAGAGGCAGGCAATCTCTGTGAGTTCAAGGCCAGCCTTTTCTTTCTTTCTTTTTTTTTTTTTTTTTTTTTTTTTTTTTTTTTTTTTTTTTTTTTTTTTTTTTTTTTTGGTCTTTTTGAGACAGGGTCTCCCTATAGCCCCAGCTGTCCTGGAACACACTGCGTAGACCAGGCTGGCCTTGAACTCACAGAGATCCACCTGCCTCTGCCTACCAAGTGCTGGAATTACAGGCGTGCGCCACCAAGACCAGCTATGGCCAGCCTGTTCTACAGAGCAGGCTCCAGGCCAGCTGGGACTAAAGGGAGACCCTGTCTTAAGACAAAAAAAAAAAAAAGAAATTCTTGAATAGGTCAAATAATCTGGAAATACACAAAATCCAGACCCATGAAAAATAAAGACTGTGCATACAGGTAAATTAGGCATATACAGATAACCTATTCCCAAGACTCAGAAAATAACTTCAGGCCATATTTTATTGGTAGCGGATTGCCCCAAAGTGCAGAGGAACATAATCACCGAGAAGAGTAAGTAATAACTTAGCACTGCACATGATTAAATAACCTGCTAAGGACTACACTACTCCTCCACAAGAAGTTTATACAGGCAACCCTGCTGGTTATTTACATGTATGTGGTAGTTGAGGAAGAGCAGAAATGATCCATAGCTACCCAATCGAGTGGTCAGGAAAAATACAGTCAAAGCTGAAGTGGGTGACAGAAAGATGCATGGCAACCAAGCCCATTAATCCGTAATTTTTTTTTTTTTTGATGTTTTTGAGGCAAGGTCTCCCTGTAGCCCCAGCTGGCCTGGAACTTGCTCTGTAGACCACGCTGGCCTTGGACTCACAGAGCTCTGCCTGCTTCTGCCTTTGCCTCCTGAGTGCTGGGATTAAAGGTGTGTACCACCACGCCTGGATTATTGTTTGCTCCCATGCCTGGATAATCCGTGATTTTTTTAAAAATTTTTATTTATTTTCATATGTCTATGAATGTACTGTCTGCACGCAGGTTTGTGCCCCCGTGTCGTGCAATGCAGCACGGTCAGAAGAGGGTATTGGATTCCCCTGGAACTGGAGTTTACAGACGGTTCTCAGCTGTCATGTGGGTGCTGGGGATCGAACCTGGGTCCTCTGCAAGAGCAGTTGGCGCTCTTAACCGCTAGGCCATCTCTCCAGCCCCTGTGATTTTTAAATTTTATGTGTATGAGCGTATTCCTTGCATGTAAGTGTGCCTATGTCCTGCAATGCCACAGAGGTCAGAAAAGGGCATCAGATGCCCTGGAACTGGAGTTAAAGATGGTTGTTAGCCATCTTGTGGGTGCTGAGGACTGAACACCAACCCCCCGCCCCATCCCCAGAAGAGTAGCTGGTGCTCTTAACTGCTGAGCCACCTCTACAGCCCTAATCCACGATTCTTACAGCAAAAAAACAATGGCTGACTTTCATATTAAGTTCGGAACAGTTGATGTACCAGACTTACAGACTACAGTAGTTCTCATCAAAGGCATCTACAAAGAACAGAAATTATAATGAAAGATAAAAGGACTTTACTGGGCATCAAGCAAAACACATCAAAAACTGATTTGAGGGCTGGAGAGATGGTCTAGCAGTTAAGAGTGACGACTGCTCTTGCAGAGGACCAGGGTTCAATCCCCAGCACCCACATGTCGATTCCAGTTCCGGGGGAATGCGACGCCCTCTTCTGACCTCCGAGGCATTGCACAACACGGGGTCACAAACCTACATGCAGACAGTACATTCATACACATAAAAAAAAAAAAAGTAAAATTAAAAAAAATAAAAAAAAATTAAAAAACTGATTTGACAAAAATGGATATAACAGAGAAAAATGAGTCCCTCAATCAGGCTTCTGTTCTAAAACGGTAACTGTAATCACAATCGCTCCCTTCCAGGAAATCTTTTATGCTTTTTTCCCTGGCTCACAGAGCCCCCTCAGTCTGTCCCACCCAGCTCCTGACCAGTGAAGTTCCTGCAGAGTTTGTGTTGTTTCCTTTCATGCATGCTAGCCTCCAGTTACACTGGACCAGCTCATGGCTCCCGTTCGGCTTGTGCTTTCCCTCTCTGGACATTACTTGTTCATGCTGATTGTTCTCTGCCCTTAAGGTCCTACCAATGCTTCAAGTGTCACCCTTTTTTTCTTTCAGCACTTCCTGATCCTATAACCACTAATCTCCTTTGCATCCTTTTCTGTGCCTTCAAAATAATGTCATTTTGCTTTAAGGGATAACTCTTCTTGCATCTTCCTTATGATAGTCTAAATTTCTTAGAGCGAAGAGAACCCAAATTTCCACCAGTTGAAATTAAATAAGTAATGTCAAGTTGTTTGAATTAGTGATATACAGACCAAAAACTTTCAAAAGAAACGGGGGTGGGGGGCAAGTTTCTTAATCAACAAACATTCTGACTCATGTATGCCTTTCTTCCTACTGACAGGGTAAAGCAGTATATATGAGACAATATTGAATCAAGATTGTGGTCTAGAAATTCTAGATCATACTATTAGTCACCTAGGAGGTAATCTTTGCCTGCTTTCTCTACAACTATCTACTAAGATGACATGAGGAGTAAGATCTTTGTTTACTATTTTAACATCATTCAGAATATTCTTCCTCTAAGAGACATTGGTTTGAATATCATCTCTAGCCTTTACCACTTTGCCACAATTAGTGATAATTTTCCTTATTCACAGAACATCTACTATATACCATGTAATGCATTTTAAATTTAAGTTAAAAAGCAAAACTCTCATATACTTCTTTGGGGGCTCTGAAACCACAGCCACTAGCCATTGCATAATCCCAACATATTAAAAAAAAAAATAGGTGAGATCTCAATATGTTCCCCAGAGTAAAACACACCCTGAGGGACAGTTTAATGGTCTTCAGCAATTAAAAGAAATCCAAAGTCTGAAGGGCAGCCGGCACTGAAACAATAAAAGGGCACCTTTTTTTTTTTTTTTTCACTTTTTGAGACAGGGTCTCCCTGTAGCCCCAGCTAGCCAGGAACTTGCTCTGTAGACCAGGCTGGCCTTGAACTCACAGAGATCCACCTGCCTCTGCCTCCTGAGTGCTGGGATCAAAGGCCTGGCAAGAGGGCAATAATGAATCTTAAGAAAGGAGTTGAGCAGAACACAGAAAGTTTAAATCCTGAGAACTGTCTCTCAGCCTGTGAGGTAGGCCACCATCACATGAAATGAATGCCCTGCTTGTCTAGGACCCCTGCTTAGGATGATTCTCTTCCAACTTGTTCTACACTTTCTTTAGTTTGTTATTTTAATCCATCTCCTCTAACAGACCTACATGAGAGCCACATGTAGTACATGTGACTCTCATGTAGGCCTGTTACAGGAGGTCATTCACTTCTAGCTACAGGCATACCCTATGCCTTGTTGACACAATTCCCTGACATGTGAAATCCCTTTCTATCCACAGTGCACTGCTCATTTAGAAACTTAAAAACAATACAAGGAATAAAAAGTTCAGATCTGTAAATAATAACCAAGAATCCTTACTGTTGAATTTTTGCTCTTTAGTATTTTTTAAGCCAACAAGAGTGACGGAGAATTTTTCATTTGTCAATCCTCTTAACAAGAAATTTTACGCCGTTGAGGCAGAGGTAATCTTTCTCAAAACTAGGTAACCAAAAGCAAGTGAACAAACCCAAGCATGTATCTGTGGAGATCATTCTCTACCGGGTCATTTTTCTGGTCGTATTTCAAGTGCAGCCAGCTACAGTCTTTGAACCCCAGCCTGTGTGCTTGCAGCCCTTCAAAGTTAGATGGCATAATAAACAAGGCTACCCTTCCCTCTCCTGTGGTCACGTCATCCACCTGTTGCATCACCTGGAAAGTGGTCTTCAATCTAGGAAAGGGGCGCCACTGTGATCCTAAATAATTCAGCGGGGTCATTTTCTAGATAAATTTTAGCTTCATTCATTTTAATGAGGTTGCCTTGGAGGCAAGGGTGAGCTGGTTGCTCTTCACCTTTGGGGAGACTCCAGCCCAGGCACCGCAGCTCTGACTTTCTAGACTTCAGAGGGGCTCCGGAGTTTGTGAACACTAAAGCATCTAGAGGGGTGGAGGGATCTGCAGAGGCAGCAGCGAGGGGAGCCGGGTGGCAGCGGGGAGGTCGGCACAGCGACGGAAGCCCGGCGGAAAGGACACTGCTCATCCGCCGTGGGGTCGGGCCCACAGCCAGGGGAGCGCAGGGCACCGGGAGGCTCCAGCCCAGCGCGGGGAGACCGGGCAGCGGCCAGACGAGCGCCGGGCACCCCGAGGAGCAGAAGCCGGCACCGCGGCCCCTCCCCCCACCCCAGAACTAAGCTGGAGGCGGGGACGCGCGGCAGGAAGCGCCGGCCCCGGGTCCCAGCCCACCAGGGCACGCCGGCCAGTCGGCCAGCGCGGGCCGCCAGGGGCCGCACTCACCATGTCGTACACGTTGAGCACCACTAACTGGTTAGCCCCCATCCTCCTCCCCGCAGCCGCCGCCGACGCCTCGTCCTCAAACCGCTCGGTCTCCGCGGGGCGGAGGCCGCTGCCACCCCCGCGGGCGCTTCAGGCAGGGCTCGAGCCGGGCACTAGGCGTCCAGCCCGGCCCGCCGCAGCCTGGGCCGGAAGCATCCGGCAGCCGGGGCCGCTCCCGGGCGCTGCAGACGGAAACCTGTGTGAGGACCCGGCCGGACCAGTGGATAGCCCGCTCCGGCTCAGGCGCCTCCCCTCGGCCGCAGACACGTGGGGGAAGGCGGAGCCTGGGCGAGGGGCGGGCGCCAGGCACCCCGGAGGCGGGGCCTGCCAGGCGCCGGGGCTGAGCCCGCCTGCGCGCTGACTCTCAGCCGCCGCACCTCGGGACCTAAAATGGTGGCAGCCTTAGAGTCTCTTCACCCTGAAGGCGCGAGGTCACAGAAAGACTACAGTTCCTAGAATGCAAAGCGAGATTTCACATTCTCTATTGGACTTCAGACAGTCTAACTACAGCTCCCACCATGCCTCGAGATTCTGACTTGCCTCACGTCTCCCAGGGAGACTACAGCTCCCAGCATGCAGTGCTAGGTTTCCGTCCGTAGAACCTTTGCCGTTCGTCCTTGGCGGGCAGAGAAGTCCTCTACGCTCCTCTAGCGTTAAGCTGTTTCTCATGCTGGTAGCTCGAACCGTTTGACCCCAAAATAATGTTTTCCAAATCTATTTTTTTTTTTTTGCAAGTTCAGAGTAAGGAAATAGTGAGGAAGACAGGTGACTAGTGCGATGTAACATACATGCTGTAAACCCTCAAAATGAAATTCAGATTTCGTGAGAGTATCCTGCTTAGGTGGGAAAGCGTGCAACATTCATAAATTAGCAAAATTAGCACAGCCCTAAGACGCGGAAGGCGCTTGTGCATCCATTCAACAAATATTTGTTGTGCGATTACCATATGCCATGCAGTATGGTAGACTGAAGAATGCAGTGATTGAACAGGAGTTGAGGACAAACCAAATCTCAGTGGTGTGTGGTTTGTAGAAAATTTAAATAAGGTAAAGTGATTGTGAGTTATCTTAGATGAGTTGCATGGGGAGGGACTACCTAACGAGTTTTAAGGTGAAACCTGAATGACAAAGTCTGTCTACCAATACCAGAGATACTAGTATTCCAAGTAGAGGGGATAAAAATCCAGACATGTGGGGCTGGAGAGATGGCTCAGTGGTTAAGAGCGCTGACTGCTCTTGTAGAGGACCCGGGTTCCATTCCCAGCACCCACATGGCAGCTAAGAACCGTCTTTAAATCCAGTTCCAGGGGAATCTGACGCCCTCTTCTGACCTCACAGCAATGCACGACAGGGGTGCACCAACCTACATGCAGGCAGTATACTCATACACATAAAAAAATAGTAAATAAAAAAATGCAGATATGAGGCATGACAAAATTTTCTATATTCAAGGAAGCAAAAAAAAAAAAGTCTACTGTGGCTGGACATGTAATAGGCAAGGTGGTGGGCAAGTAATTAGAAGCCAGATCCTAGAAAGGTTTTTTAAAAACCTCTATTTTGGCCGGGCGTGGTGTGCATGCCTTTAATCCTAGCACTAGGGAGGCAGAGGCAGGCGGATCTCTGTGAGTTCAAGGCCAGCCTGGTTTACATGGTGAGTTCCAGGGAGACCCTGTCTCAAAACAACAACAAAAACGCCCTATATTTTGTTTATTTTTATTTTATGAGTAAGAGTAGTTTGCCTGAATGTCTGTAAGTGTGCTACATGTGTGCATTGTCCACAGAGGCCAGAAGAGTGTGCCCCTATCTCCTGGAACTGGAGTTATAGATGGTTGTTCATCACCATGTGGGTGCTGGGAACCAAACAAAGGTCTTCTGCAAGAGCATCCAGGGGAATTTTTTTTTCAATTATTTTTATTTTATCGATAAGAGTGTTTTTTCCCTGCACATGTGTTGTGGAAAACCCTTGGATGCCAGAAGAGGGCATTGGATCCCCTGGAACTGGTCCTCTGGAAGAACCGCCTAGTGCTCTTAACCACTGAGCCATCTCTCCAACCCTAGACTCTACATTCTGATAGGCATTTTGGTGGATAGTGTACCATAATATGTGAAGCATTGGAGGAAGAAGCAAGTTGGGAAGAGGGAAATCGAGAGTTATAGTTAGGTCATGTTATATTTTAAATGCCTTTTATACATCTGTGAGCTGTTGAGTAGCCATTTACATAAATAAAATGAATCCATAACTATTAAATTGGCTGAAATAGACATATGAGTAGAATTTAATCCTAGGGTTGGGTTGGATACCTTACTGTCTCAGTTACATGTATGTTGCTGTGATAATACACTTTGACCAGAAGCATCATGGGGGAAGAAAGGAATTATTTTAGTTTACAGATTATAGTCTATCGTCGAAGGAAGTTAGGGCAGGAAGTTGAAGCAGAACCCATGAAGGAAGGGTGCTTGCTGGCTCACTCAGGCTTCTGCTTAGCTAGCATTTTCTTTTTTTGGTATTTTCCACAGGGTCTCCCTTTAGTCCCAGCTGGCCTGGAGCTCACTCTCTAGACCAGGCTGGCCTTGAACTCACAGAGATCTGCCTGCCTCTGCCTCCCAAGTGCTAGGATTAAAGGCATGCGCCACCACACCTGGCAAGCTAGCTTTTTTTATTCAGCCCAAGACCACCTGCTCAAGGAATGGTGATGCCTATAGTGGGCTACACCCTCCTATGTCAGTTAAGGCACTCAAGATGATCCTCCACGGACATGCCTAGGGAAATCTGGTCTGTGGAATGCCTCCTTTCTCAGGTGCTCTAGGCTTTGCCAAGTTGTCAGTTAAATCTAACTAGACCATCTAGGAACCTGAGAAGTTTAAAAAAATTAACATAAGGTGCTGAGGAGATGACTCAGTTGGAATGCAAGCATGAGGACCTAAGTTCAGATCCCTAGCATCCACGCGGTAGTGTGTAGTAGTGTGCATCTGTAACTCCAGTACTGGGGGGAGAAGACAGGTGGATCCTGAGTGGGAGTTTAGTGGCAAGACAATTTAGCTGAGATGGTGAGTTCCATTTTCACTTGTCACACACACACACACACACACACACACACACACACATACACACACACATCCACAAATAAAAGGGAAAAAAAAATGAAGCTCTAGGACGTTCCTCCTTCAGAGGCAAAGCAGAGGTGGAGAGGAGCTACAGAAGTGGCCAAGAACAAGGAAATCAAAAGCCGCAAGAAGTAGCCTCAGGAGTAGGACTTACAGAGCTGTCAGAAATGGTTAGAAAAGCAAATAAAGACAACTCTAAACTTGAGGCAACAACTGGAGAGGGTAGTGTGTTTAGTGGAAGGCATTTTAAAGATGGGACATATTGGGGCATCATAGTATGTCAAGAGAGATGAGTATGTAGGCAGATGGGAAGGGATCAAGGGTACAAATGGAAGAGTTGGCCTTTGATAGCAGGGATGCTTCACTGATGCTGATAGTGTGGAAGACGGGGCAGATGCATAGTAACACCATAGGAGCTGGGGAGACAGAGGAGGCTAAGGATACTGGGCTGTGGGTAGTGGGAGTGTAGTACCTTCTTTCCTTCCTTTCTCTGCTTTTGGTTTTTGAGACATGGCCTTGCTGTATAGTTCAGGCTGGTCTTTGAACGTGCAGTGATCCTCCTGCCTCTGCTTCCCAAGTGCTAGGATTACCAAGCAAGGTTCCCTATGGGAGTGTTCTTTCTAATTTATTTTTTTTATATTAATTTTATTTATTTCTGTATGTGTATGAATGTACTGTCTGCATGCAAGTTAGTGCACCCGTGTCGTGCAATGCCGCGGAGGTCAGAAGAGGGTCTCGGATTCCCCTAGAACTGGAGTTCTCCTGGAATTGGAGTTTCAGACGGCTCTCAGCCGCCATGTGGGTGCTGGGGATCGAACCCGGGTCCTCTGTAAGAGCGGTCGGCGCTCTTAACCGCTAGGCCATCTCTCCAGCCCTCTAATTTATTTTTATTTTTCTCAATTGTGAGACAAAATTATTACAGAAATGAGAAAGGAGTTCGAAATGTATTGATTGATTTATAGTGGAAACCATCGGTGGTGGTTTGAATGAGAATGTCCCCCACAGGCTCCAAGTATTTGGACATTTTGTCCCCAGGTGGTAGCCCTGTTTGGAAGGTTCAGGAGGTGTGACCTGGCTGGAGGGAGCACTTCACTGGAGGCGGCCTTAGAGAGTTCTTAAACCTTACTGGATTTTTCAGAATTTGCAGTTGGGCTCTGCTTCCTATGCCTGCTTCAAGATGTGAGGGCTAAGCTTTCTACTCTAGCCACCCCTGCACAATCCCTCCGCACCATGATGGACTCTTGTCCCTTTGGAACTGCAAGCTAAATAAACTCTTTTTTTTTTTTTTTTTTTTGTCTTTTCGAGACAGAGTCTCCTTGTAGCCCCAGCTGTCCTGGAACTCACTCTGTAGACCAGGCTGGCCTTGAACTCACAAGATCCACCTGCCTCTGCCTCCCAGTACAACAGCTAAGTCAGATGTGATTGCTACTCTCACACAGCTTACAGTCCAGTGTAACTCAGAGTATACAGGCATATATATGTATTCACAACCATTAATTAATGTGGACTAGTAGGGTGTTCTAGTTTGCTTTCTGCTGCTGTGATGTAACACCAACCAAAAGCAACTTCAGGAATAAAGGGCTTATTTCAGTTTACAGGTTACAGTCCATCATTGGGGAAAGACAGGGCAGGAACTCAAGGGAGGAATCTGGAAGCAGGAACTGAAGCAGTAGCCTGCTGGCTTGCTTCCACTGGCTTGCTGAGCTACCTTTCCTACACAGCCCAGGCCCATCTGGCCACAGAAGTCACCACCCACAGTGCTTCTCCTACATCAGTTAGCAGTTAAGAAAATGCCCTACAGACATGCCCACAGGTCAGTCTGATAGAGGAACTTCCTCAGTTGTTGGAAAGAGGTTTCCTCTTCCCAAGAGTTTGTAGCTTGTGTTAAGTTGTCAAAAATTAACCAGCACACAGGATGTAACAGGAAGGCTTGAAGAGACAGATTAATAAAGAAAATGAATTTTCTGGGTGTGGTAGCTCTGGCCTGTGATGGTAGCACTTGGGAGATTGAGACAAGAGGATTGCCAAGGAATTTGAGGCCTGGGCTACATAGTGATTTCCAGGTGTGCTTGGGCTACAGTGTGAGACCCTGTCTTAATAAATAAATAAATGGGGGCTGGAGAGATGGCCTAGTGGTTAAGAGCGCCGACCGCTCTTACAGAGGACCTGGGTTCGATCCCTAGCACCCACATGGCGGCTGAGAACCGTCTGAAACTCCAATTCCAGGAGAACTCCAGTTCCAGGGGAATCCGACACCCTCTTCTGACCTCCGCAGCATTGCACGACACGGGTGCACAAACCTGCATGCAGACAGCACATTCCTACACATACAGAAATAAATAAAATTAAAAAATTAAAAAAACAATAAATGAATAAGTAAACAAACAAACAAAAGGAATTTTCAGTTGGGCACTGGGAGTCTAATAAGACCAGGGGGCTGGGTATGTGGCTCAGCAGGTGAGTGCTGGCTTAGCATTTACAAAGCCCTGGATTTGATCCCCAGCTCGGCTTAAAACTAGACATGACAGGCTGGAGAGATGGCTCAGTGGTTAAGAGGCCAACTGCTTTGGCAGAGGACCTGGGTGTGATTCCCAGCACCCACATGGCGGCTAAGAACCTTCTTTAAGCTGGGCATGGTGGTGCACGCCTTTAATCCCAGCACTAGCACTCAGGAGGCAGAGGCAGGCAGATGTCTGTGAGTTCCAGGCCAGCTGGGGCTATAGGGAGACCCTGTCTCACACACACACACACACACACACACACACACACACACACGCACCAGGCGTGGTGGCGCACGCCTTCAATCCCAGCACTTGGGAGGCAAAGTCAAGCGGATCTTTGTGAGTTCAAGTCCAGCCTGGTCTACAGAGTGAGTTCCAGGACAGCTGGGGCTACAGGGAGACCCTGTCTCGAAAAGACCAAAAAACAAAACAAAACACACACACACACACACACACACACACACACACAACCCTAAACATGAGACACAACCCATCACTTGGAAGGTAGAAGTATATGGATCAGTTTTTCAAGGTCATTCTTGGCTACATAATGAATCTAAGGCTAGCCAAGGCTACTGGGAGACCCTATCTTAAATAAATTTAAATAAAAAGACAAAAAGGGTACCTCTAAGGTCTGAGAGATCCAGAAACAGCTAATACTCCTAGGCTGGGTGAAAGAAAAGGAGTGTGAATTTAAACCTTTTTGAATCTTGTTTTCTCATCTCCTAGAACTCTTTCCTAGAGGAACCATTTGGGGAGCCACAAGGTTTCAGAAATGTGATTTGTAGGGTCCTGACCCAGCAACAAAAAGAAAAGCATGGGATGATATTTGAAACAATGACAGTAGGTTTAATTAAACCTCCACAGTCACAAACCATTTCTTAGGTAGCTCTTAGAGGAGATAAAAGTTACCCAAACCATAATAAAGACAAATACAATTTAAAATTATTCCTGCCTGTGTTGTGTCATTGTATTCCAAATCACCCCCAAACACAGAAGCTTAAAATAATAATAATTTCAGTTTCCTAGATCTGGGGGTGCAAAGGCAGTATAAGAGTTTCTTATTACCAGGGTTTCTTGAGTTGCCACCCAGCATGTCAGTGGAGCTCTGTAGTAACGGTTGATGGAAGATCCACTCCCAGGATCACCTTGCTGCTCATTGGTAGAGACTTTAGTTTATTACCTCATGGCCTTTTATTCATGCTGCTCCTGATATGGTAGCTGCTTATCTCAGAACAACTGATAGAAAAAAACAGAGAAGGGGAGAGATCAAGAAGGAAACCGCACTGCAGTGTCTTACGACCTCATGTCTTCTCTTCTGCTTTATTCTATGGCAGGTGCCAAGACTGAGAAATGTGAAAGACTAAACAAAGGTCTGCATGGCAGAAGACGGGACCCTTGGATACCACACACAGCTCCCCGGCTGCTCACACTGTCTTGCAATTCTGTGGAACCTTTAGGAGGTAAGGCCCAGCTGGAAGAAGTGGGTTCCTGGAGGGTGAGTCTTAGGGGGTCTAGCTTGGCCCCACTTCCATCTTTAAAAAAAATATTTTGTTGACGGGCGTGGTGGTGCATGCCTTTAATCCTAGCACTTGGGAGGCAGAGGCAGGCGGATCTTTGTGAGTTCAAGGCCAGCCTGGTCTACAGAATGAGTTCCAGGACAGCTGGGGCTACAGGGAGACCCCATCTCAAAAAAGACAAAAAAAATTTTTTTCTCTTTTTATGTGTATGAGTATGAGGGTTTTGCCTGCATGTATATAAGTATACTCATGCTGTGTAGTGCCTGGAAAGGTCAGAAGAGGGTGCTGGATCCCCCGGAACTGGAGTTAGGACACTCGTTAGCCACCATGTTTGGGCCAGGGATTGAACCTAGATCCTCGGCAAGAACAGCCAGTGCTCTTAACCACTGAGTCACCTCTCCAGCACCCTGACTTCCATCTTGATCCCTGTCCCTGCTTCCTGATCTGCTGAGATGGGAGCAGCACCAACCACACACTCCAACTCCGGTGAACTCCACCATGCTCTCCCTGACATGAGGGACTGTACCCTCTCTGTCTGTGAACCAAAATAAATCCCTTCTCCTCTAGGTTGCTGCTTCAAAGGTGTTTGGTTACACTGAAGTGACATCTAAGGGAAATGACTTAAGTTTCCGCACTACTAGTCTCCTTTCTAGGCAGTCGTGGGGAATATTTTGGAAACCTCTGTTCTCCTCTGCCTCCCAATGGCTCATTCTCTACGAGATCAGTTGTTATTCACCACACCAACTGCTTCAGTTGGATTTGTAGTCAGTATGTTGTAGTGCTGAGACCACTGGGAGAAAACAGCACATAGACTACAGGTTCCAATTAGCCAAATTAATTTTAATTTGGGTTGGCCAGGACTGTACCCCAAATCAGAATTGGGGGGTTACAGCCCTGACTCATAAGTTGCTATAAGGTTATGCTTATTAAGAGGTATCCAACGCTGAGATAAAGGTCAAATCAAAGTAAACAAAGACAGGCATTTATTCCAGGAAATGCCCTTGCTCTCTCCGGGGCGAATCCATGGCCTCCAGGCCCATGAGAGAGGGCACAGCAGGGCGGTGGGGAGAGCCTTTTATAGGTCAGGAGGGGGATGGTGACGTGTTGGAATGGCCAATCAGCTCAGGTCAGAGGCCGGAAGGTGGGCCTCAGTTCCAGTGGTCTCATGGGAAATTGGAACTCCATCCTGATCTTTGGTCATCTTCAAGGGCAAACGCAAGCTCCTCCTCCAAGTTGGTGGAGCTATCTGTGTAGCAGTTTCCTTGAGTTAAAACCTCTGTCTTGGAGGGAAGCTCAATGAACAGCAAGATGTTTTTTTTTTAAACTTTTTTTTATTAATTTTATTTATTTCTGTATGTGTATGAATGTACTGTTTGCATGCAAGTTTGTGCACCCATGTCGTGCAATGCCGCGGAGGTCAGAAGAGGGTGTCGAATTCCCCTGGAACTGGAGTTCTCCTGGAACTGGAGTTCTGGAATTGGAGTTACAGACGGTTCTCGGCTGCCATGTGGGTGCTGGGGATCGAACCCGGATCCTCTGTAAGATGTTTTAAAGGGAGGTAAACGGGGGGCTGGAGAGATGGCCTCGTGGGTAAGAGCGCCGACCGCTCTTGCAGAGGACCCGGGTTCGTTCCCCAGCACCCACATGGCGGCCGAGAACCGTCTGAGGCTCCAATTCCAGGAGAATTCCAGTTCCAGGGGAATCCGAGACCCTCTTCTGACCTCCGCGGCATTGCACGACATGGGTGCACAGACCTGCATGCAGACAGTACATTCATACACATACATAAATAAATAAAATTAAAAAAATAATAATAAAGGGAGGTAAACAATAGGATGTTTTGAGGGGAGGGGAAACATTCCATCCAGCCAAAAAGCTCTTTAAGTCTAGTAAGTAAACAGCTCAATAGCTTCAAGAAATTCCCTGAAATTGACCAAGTTCATCAGGCTCTCCTTTCCCAAAGTGTATACAAACCCTATGGAGTGCTGAGAGGCACTCTCAGGTAAGCCTAGGTGGCCTGGAAAGGCCACTTTCCAATCTGTTGAGGTGCCTGCAGATTGTGCAGTGTGTCAGGTTTCCTGATTTTGTGAGCTGACACCCACTCTGGGGTGGGCGTTGAGTCATTACTGTTCCTGTAAGTAACCCTCACCCATACTCCTGTAAGTCACCCCAATGGGGGGGAAGGGAAAGGGAAATAAGCCTGAACTGAATTGGAAAAAATGTATGAAATGCACAAAGCATCAATAAAAATTAAATTAAAAAGAAAAACCAAAAAAAAAAAAAAAAAAAAAAAAAAAAAAAAACACCTGAGGGGACTTTGAACCCAGAAGCACCAACAGGCAAAGGCCTCTGAGGCCCTGGGGAGGTAGGGTGTTAGAACCTTTAAACTTTTATCTATGTGTGTACGTGTGTCTGTGCAAAGACCCACATATGTGCAAGTGCCTGGGNTACAAGATTATCAAATCTAGACCCGTGTTCCCCCCATCCCCCCACCCCACCAGAGCTCATGCATTCTGCCAAACATGTTTTTCATCTCCTTCTCAGTCTTTCTCAAAATTCTCCATGTGGGAGTTGACTGTTTTGAGCAGAAGTTCACTGTTTCAGTTCTTTGATGCAGTCCTTTCTGTTGTTGTTTCCAGTATGCGTCACTCCCAACTACTTGGACAAAAGCTCAAGGGGCTGTGCACAAGAAATACTTACAACTAGGTAATTGGCACTAGCATCCACAGATGAGGGATACCATTCGTCGTTTCGTCATTTGTTTTTCTGTGACTGTGTTACTTCACTCAGCACGATGTCTTCTAGCTTCAGCCATTTTCCTGCAAAGCTCATGATGTCATCTATCTTTTACTGCTGCATAGAACTCCATTGTGTAGAAAAGTACCACATTTTCTCTATCCACTCGTCATTTGAGGGGCATTTGGGTTGGTTCCAGCTCCTTGCTATTGTGAAGAGAGCTGAAATAAATATGGCTGTGCATGTATCTCTGTGGTGGGGTGAGTCTTGTGGGTACATGCCTAGGACTGGTATGGCTGGGTCAGGTGGCAAGTTCAGTCCAAGTCTTCCAAGGGTTCTCCACACTGCTTTCCATAGAATAGGTCTTTACTTTATAATAACTAATGTCTATATGTTTCATATTCCTAAAAAATGTCTGCTTGGGGTTGGAGAGATGGCCTAGCGGATAAGAGGCGGACTGCTCTTGCAGAGGACCCAGGTTCAATCCCCAGCACCCACATGGTGGCTGAGAACCGTCTTTAACTCCAGTTCCAGGGGACTCCAACACCCTCTTCTGACCTCTGAGGCATTGCATGACATGGGTACACAAACCTACATGCAGACAGTACGTTCATACACATAATTTAAAAAATGTCTGCTTATTATTCTGCTTGTTATTATTTTACTTATTATTCCTAAGCATAGACACCTGAATAAGTGGCTGTAGGTCTCTGGGGGAATTGTCACAGTATATACTTGGAATAGTATTTTGTTAACTTTTTTTTCCTAAGGAGTCAATCACTTCTTCAGTCAATGAGTTCTGGATCTTAACATTTATACAAGCTTGGAAGATTTTTTTTTAATTTATTTCTGTATGTGTATGAATGTACTGTCTGCATGTAGGTTTGTGCACCCGTGTTGTGCAATGCCGCAGAGATCAGAAGAGGGTCTTGGATTCCCCTGGAACTGGAGTTCTCCTGGAATTGGAGTTGCAGATGGCTCTCAGCCACCATGTGGGTGCTGGGGATCGAACCTGGGTCCTCTGCAAGAGCAGTCGGCACTCTTAACCGCTAGGCCCTCTCTCCAGCCCAATTTATTTATTTATTTTTTATGTGTATGTGGTGGTTTGAATGAGTGTCCCCCCATAGGCTTTAAGTATTCAGACATTTTGTCTCCAGTTGGTGGCACTGTTCTTGGAGGACTTAGAAGATGTGGCTGTGCCGGAGAAAGTATGTTATTAGGGGCAGGCTTAGTGATTTTAACAAGCCTTGTGGTCTCCAGCCTCTCCTCTCTCTGCTTCCTGTGCTCATTTTAAGATGTGACCCTCGGCTTGCTGCTCCAGCCCTGGCCACCATGCTTCCTGCCACAATGGACTCTGATTCCCTGGAACCGTCAATCATAAGCTCAAATAAACTCTTCCTTTTATAAGTTCCCTTGTTCATGGTGGTTTTATCACAGCAACAAAAAAGTGACTAATACAGTTATTTGGTACCAAGAGTGGGGTGTTAGCTGTGAAGAACCTGACCATGTGGATGTTTGGAGAAATGTGGAAGACTTTGGAACTTTGGGCTAGAAAAGCTGTTGACTACTGTAAGCAGAGATTAAAGAGCCATTCTAGTAGAAGCCTGGAAGAAAGCATTGCTGCAAAAAATGTAGTTCCAGAGGAAAATAAAGATTTAGGCAGCAACTGGGATATTTTGATAAAGAGTCTGGCAGCAGTTTGCCCACAGCCCAAATGCTTGTCTGATGCTAAGTTGAAAAGCAATGGACTAAATGTTTTTGGTAGAGGATATTTCAAGACAGCCTAATGTAGAAATGGTGGTGTGCACCAAAAAAAAACCAAAAAAACAAAAACAAAAAGGCCGGGCATGGTGGCGCACACCTTTAATCCTAGCACTTGGGAGGCAGAGGTAGGTGGATCTTTGTGAGTTCAAGGCCAGCCTGGTCTACAGAGTGAGTTCCAGGACAGCTGGAGCTACAGGGAGACCCTGTCTCAAAAACACCAAAAAAAAAAAAAAATGGTGGTGTGGTGGGGCTAGAGAGATGGCCTACCGGTTAAGAGTGCCGACTGCTCTTACAGAGGACCCGGGTTCGATCCCCAGCACCCACATGGCGGCCAAGAACCGTCTGAAACTCCAATTCCAGGAGAACTCCAGTTCCGGGGGAATCCGAGACCCTCTTCTGACCTCCGCGGCAATGCATGACATGGGTGCAAAAACCTGCATGCAGACAGTACATTGATACACATACAGAAATAAATTAAAAAAAAATTTTTTTTAAATTAAAAAAAAAGAGCACCGACCGCTTTTGCAGAGGACCCGGGTTCGATTCCCGGCACCCAGGTGGTGGCCAAGAACCATCTGAAACTCCATCCAGGAGGACTCTAGTTCCAGGGGAGTCTGACACCCTCTTCTGACCTCTGCGGCATTGCACGGCACAGGTGCACAGACTTGCATGCAGACAGTGCATTCATACACGTACAGAAATAAAATTAAAAAAAAAGACATGGTGGTGTGGCTATTGATGGTAAATATTGTGCAGATCTACAGTGAAGAAGAGCAGATGGGGCAGAAAGAAATGCAGAATGTACAGCTTGGATCTGAAAACTGCACTAGTAAGATTAAAGGTGGGGCCAAGGCAGGTGAAGGAGAGGTTCCTTTTGATAAGGAGACTAAAGTGATTAAGGAGAGGCCTAGCTATTTACAAATAAACAATGGGAAAGGTGAGATTAAAGTGATTAAGGAGAGCCTTCGAGATTTACAAGTAAACAACAGAATCAGTACCTTCAGGGCAAGACCACACCCAGCCAAGCCTCCAATTTTTGAAATTAAAATACTGAAAGCGTTTTCTACTCCAACAAGTCCAGGGCAGAGAAAATTTGCAAATGTGTTAAAGTAGGAGAGAGTCCATCCTGAACTTGCAGCCAAACTCAGCAATTTCATTCATGTGGTGTTGGCTTTAGAGGCATGAAGTTTGCAAGAGTGAAGGGGTCATCAGTTCTTCCTCCACAGTTTCAGAGAACCACAGAGGCCAGGCAGAGTGCAGCAGGGGCGACCCTGAATAAAGAAGGCCCTGATAGGCCATTGCGTGAAGCTGTGAATGTGACGCCTGGTTGGCAGTGGAGACCCCAAGAAGACATTCAAGATACTAGAGCTGTGAGATACTTGCCAAGGAGAGCTGCATACAGGGAGTGGTACCAGCCTAAGAAAGATGTGTGTTGCAAGCAAAGCTGGAAGAGCTGAGCCATCTAAGCCCTTTGGAAGTCAAGTCCCAGAAGTTGCACATGGAGCTACTGGACTTGGTGTTTGCCCTGCCGGTTTTCAGTCTTGTTTTGGTCCAGTATTTCCTCACTATGCCTCTATTCCTCCCTTTTGGAATGGGAAAACTGAATGTGTATTCAGTTCCACTGTATGTTGGGAGTATGTAATTTGCCTTTTGATTTTACAGGAGCTTACAGTTAAGAGATTGGCCTGTGTCTCAGAAGAGATTTTGGACTATAGACTTGAATAGAATTGAGACTGGTAAAGACTATGGGGACTTTTAAGGTTGGACTAAATGCATTTTGCATTTTATATGATCATGAGCCTATGGGGGCCAGGGAGTGGAATGTGGTGGTTTGAATGAGTGTCCCCCATAGGCTTTAAGTATTCAGACATTTGTCTCCAGTTGGTGGCACTGTTCTTGGAGGTCTTAGAAGGTATGGCCATGCTGGAGGAAGTACGTTATTGGGGGCAGGCTTAGTGAGTTTAACAAGCCTCGAGGTCTCCAGTCTCTCTCTCTGCTTCCTGTTCTCATTTAGAGATGTGACCCTTGGCTTGCTGCTCCAGCCCCAGCCACCATGCTTCCTGCCACAATGGACTCTGATTCCCTGGAACCATCAATCATAAGCTCAAATAAACTCTTCCTTTTATAAGTTCCCTTTCTCATGATGGTTTTATCACAGCAACAGAAAAGTGACTAATACAGTGTATGAATGTACTGTCTGCATGTAGGTTTGGGCACCTGTGTTGTGCAATGCCTCAGAGGTCAGAAGAGGGTGTTGGATTCCCCTGGAACTGGAGTTAAAGATGGTTTTCAGCCACCATGTGGGTGCTGGGGATGGAACTGGGGTCCTCTGCAAGAGCAGTCTGTTCTCTTAACCACTAGGCCATCTCTCCAGCCCTCAACATAATAACTTTTACATTTCATATGTAAATCTACCAATAGAAAAGCTTCAGATTACTTAAATGAACATGCTTTTATTAAATCCTTATACATAAATTAACTACATCCATATAAGGTTCCATGTGAAAACTTCCAGACAAAATAATATTTGACACATTTATTCATGTTCAAAACTTTCATTGCTAGGAAGGATTATAATAGTTAAAGGTAGTTTATTTTAATTTTTTAAATGCAAAGTAATAGATGTATCTTTAACATTAATAAAAATACAATAATGTAATAACATTTTTGTTGAGTAATTTAAGAAAATTTTCAGATCTTGAATTTAATAACAGTATGAGCTTATTTATTTTTAGTATTCTTAGTTGAACACACTTTCACTATAACCATACATACGTTCTCTGTCTCTGTGTATATAGCTATATATCTATGTATAATTGTCAGTTTTCCTAATATTTCTTCTGTTTATTGGGAGGCTTGTTAAGTGGTTCATAAATAAATTGTCTGTAAATCTTCATGTACCAGAAGTAACTCAGAACTAGAATGCTGATCAACAGTAGCAGCAGGATAAAGAGGAAAGAAATGATGAGGTAGACACTGGGTCTGAAATAAGAAAAACAAAAAAGTCATCAGCCACCGGGCATGGTGGTGCAAGCCTTTATTTAGTCCTAGCACGTGGGAGGCAGAGGCAGGTTGATTTCTGTGAGTTCAAGGTCACCCTGGTCTATATAGTGAGTTCCAGGACAGCCAGAACTACAGGGAGACCCTGTCTCAAAAAAAGAAAAAAAAAATAGTCATCAGCCATTGCTCACACTTTAGCTGCTAATTTAGTCAGGGCATCAATTGAAGGGCAGTTAAGCCTAAGGCTGACTGAGGAAAAAAATGGTGTGATCTGCATAAGAGAAGATTGAATTCTATGGAAGTATGCAGAGGTATGCTCAATCTGGGGAGGAGTCAATTAGTGCTGCCTGTGGCGGGAGTGGGGGGCCTGTGGCTGAGCAGCATAAGGAAACTTTGAGGTTCTTCCTGGACATTGGGGGGGCTGAACCTAGTTCGGTGCGACAGGAACTCCAGAGCTAGGCAGCATGGTTAGAAATGATGAATGCACCGGGTGTGGTGATGCCTTGATACACACCTTTAATCCCAGGACTCAGGCAGAGGCAGGCAGGCAGATCTCTGAGATGGAGGCTGGATATCAAGTTTCAGGCTAGCCAGTGGTACAGAAGGAGACCCTATCTCAAAACCATATCCCCCCCCCAAATGTGGCTCAACAACAACACAAAACAATAAGAGATATGGCTCAGTAGCCCTTGTCTACCAGGCTCTACTGGGTTAGATCTTTGGCGCTGGGGGTAGGGGGTGGGGGAGGTGGGTAGGGATCAGACAAGAAAGAGCTTACATCATATCAGAGACTATGGAGCTCAGCCAAAAGGCAAGAAGGAGTTTCAGAGGTTTGAAACAGGATGGGCATTTTACAAGGATGATTCTGACTGTACTGTGAGGAACGGGTGAAAGGGAAGGGACTGCGAAGGCAGAAAAACTAGTTTGGAGGTGTTTGTAATAATCCAGGTAAGCTGTGATGCAGGTGAAGAAATGAAGTACTTGGTCCCAGATATATTTACAAGTTAGACTGGATTTGTTTTGGTGATTGTTAAGACGCGTCACCTCAAGAATGTGAAAGAATAAAGATCGCCAAGTTTGGGGTTAATTACCACTCACTGACAGGAAACTGAGAGGGAAAGGTATTTGGAAGACTGGGCCTCAACATGCTTGAAGCTGGCCTGGAACTCCTGGGCTCAAGTGATCCTCTTAGCTCAGACACCAGAATAATTGGGACTACTGGCCTCTGCCACTTTGCCAGAACCTGGTGATTATGCCTGGTTTTATTTTGGGGCATATTGATGTTGAGCATTTGTGAATGTGTGTGAAGACATGTGTGTGTGGGAATATCTGTGTGCGTGGGTATATCTGTGTGCGTGTATTTGTGAAAGTGTGGGTGAACATGTGTGCATGTATGCATATTTGTGAATGGGTGAGCATGGAAGAGTGTGTGTGTGTGTGTGTGCGTGTGCGTGTGTGTGTGTGTGTGTGTGTGTGTGTGTGTGTGTAGATTGGAAGCTACTCTCAGCTGACTGCCAAACATCTATCTTTTCACTTAGGAATCTGTGTAGGTGCCCCATGAAAAGAGTTTTATTTCTTAGTCCAGATACCTAAGTATTGTTTTCTACTTGAGGTCTTAGGATCCACCCAGAAGAGGTTATACTGCAGTTTCCCTGGATCTCCAGTTGTCTTAGGGTAATTTTTTTCTCCTCTGTGGCTGTACGCATTATGTGGCCCAGCAAATGATTTCCTTCATAGACTTTAATCAAATAACCATATCTGCCAGGCCTTGTGCTCAGACAGGAGGATCATGAGATCCAGGCAGCCTGGGCTATGAGATATTGTCTCAAACAAGCAAAACAAACAAAAACAACAGAACAAAATAAAACTGAAAAAAGAAAAAAAAATTTAAAACCCCATTACCTGGGAATCACTCCATAGGTCTCAATTGCAAAAGTAGCTGTAAGGCTACAGAAACTGCAAATTAGAAAAGCAATATATTAAAGATTAAGCTAAATGTATTTAAAATGTCCTTTGCATTTCTATGGTAACAGATCATATGTAACCATATTAACGTGTTGTTTTCTTGACAAGGAATAGAATAGAGGCATTTATAGAACAGTTGTGATTTTTTTTTCTATTGGTGCATTATTAAGCTACTATGAGATTCCTCAGAACTTGTCAGTGCAATGTCTCCACAGCACCATTTGGAGAGTAGTTCCCAAGACAACAGTCATAATGACATTAATACTAACAAACTATCCTAAGCATCGTCAGAAGAACTACACAATTAACAGTTACATACTGAGCTGGATGCTCACTGAAGGCGAGTGCTAACTGAGCATTTGCTATGTGCTAGGTGGTGTCCCAAATGCTTACATGCACAACAACCTTGGTCCTTATGGGAATCCTTTCCAGATAAGGAAGCTGATGCTCAGCTGAGCTAGGCAACTCGCAGAAGTTTGCACAATTGTGTGTGTAGCACAGCTGGGAATTTGTATCCTGTTTATTCTGAGCCCAAGGCCTGAGATCCACTTGATGCAGGCTGGCTCCCCGCAGGAAGCTGAGAGAGGAACTCACAGACGGGATGGTGTTATTACTTCCAACGTCAGTGAGTTGCTCCTATGACTTAATGTGTTGCTTTCAGTGAGACAGGATGTGACTAAATAAACATTTATGGCACAATTTTACCTACCTTCATGGGAAGGAGCTTATTTCTTTCTTTTTTTTTTTGGTCTTTTCGAGACAGGGTCTCCCTGTAGCCTCAGCTGTCCTGGAACTCACTCTGTAGACCAGGCTGGCCTTGAACTCACAAAGATCCACCTGCCTCTGCCTCCCGAGTGCTAGGATTAAAGGCATGCACCACCACGCCCCTGTTGGAGCTTATTTCTAATAAGCATTTGCTATATGCTCAGCAATGTTGGGGATTTCTACCCAGGCATTTAACTTGCTTCACAGTATTCTAAAGATAGGGATTACTGACCATTTACAAATAAATACGCAGTTGCTCAGTTTTAAATTTTGCTTTGTGTGATCAGAACAAGAAAGGGATGCAAAAGGGATATTACATAGAGATAAAGAAGATGCAATAATGCAGCATGGTAGAACATGCTTGCAGTACCAGCACTTGGAAGGTTAAGGCAAGAAGATTATGAGTTCTAGGCCAGCCTGAACTATATATAGTGAGACCCTGTCTTTAAAAACACACACAGCTGGGCGTGGTGGCCCATGCCTTTAATCCTAGCACTTGGGAGGCAGAGGCAGGTGGATCTCTGTGAGTTCAAGGCCAGCCTAGTCTACAGAGTGAGTTCCAGGACAGCTGGAGCTACAGGGAGACCCTGTCTCAAAAAGACTCCCCTCCAAAAAACAAACAAACAAAAAAAACCCCAAAACCCCCACACATACATGGGGGCTGGAGAGATGGCTCAGTGGTTAAGAGCACTGACTACTCTTGCAAAGGACCTGAGTTTGATTCCCAGCACCCACATGGCACTAAGAACCGTCTTTTGAGCCGGGCATGGTGGTGTATGCCTTTAATCCTAGCACTCAGGAGGCAGAGGCAGGTGGATCTCTGTGAGTTCAAGGATGGCCTGGGCTACAGAGTGAGTTCCAGGCCAGCTGGGGCTATAGGGAGACCCTTTCTCAAAAAAAAAAAAAAAAAGAAACACACACAAACTCACTAATCCCAAATTTGTATTTACCTTAATAACAGCTTCAAAATATATGGTATAAAATGGATAAAATTAAAAAGAGAAATAGACAAGTCACTAATTCTAGTTGGATACTTTAACATTCTTTCATAAATTGAGTAGACAATTTACACAGAAAATTTTTGTATTAAATTAAGATTGAGGCTGGGCATAGTGGCATATACCTTTAATCCCAGCACTCAGAAGGCAGGGGCAGATGGATCTCTGTGAGTTCAAGGCCAGCCTGGTCTACATAGCAAGTTACAGGCCAGTTGGGGCTACAGGGTGATCCTGTCTCAAAAACCCCAAACAAATAAAAAATTAAAATTGAGATCTCATAAATCTCTTATTATATTGCACAGGAATGAACTGTTTTACTTTTCTCATTGCTATGATCAAATACCTGATAAAAGCAATTTAAGGGGGCTGGAGAGATGGCTCAGTGGTTAAGAGCACCGACTACTCTTGCAGAGGACCCTGGTTCGATTCCCAGCACCCACATGGTGGCTAAGAACCATCTTTAACTCCAATTCCAGGGGAATCTGACCCCCTCTTCTGACTTCTGAGGCATTACATGACATGGTACACAAACCTACATGCAGAGAGTACACTCATACACCCATAAAAAAAAAAGCAATTTAAGGAAGGAGGGGTTTACTGTGGTTCACAGTTCCAGGGTGCAGTCTGTCATGGTGAAATGGGCACGGCAGCCGCAGTGTGAGGCAGCTCGTCACATGGCATCCACAGTCATTGAGCAGAGAGGGATGAGGATGGTGCTCAGCTCACTTTCTCTTTATTCAGTCAGGGATCCCAGCCCGTGCAATTGTGCTGCCCATGTTTTAGGACGTTCGCACCTCAATTAACTTCATGTGAAAACCACCCCTAGACATGTTCAGAGACTTGTCTCTGATGAATCCAGATCCTGTCAAGTTGACAATATTAACTGCGACAAAAGGTAAAGATTAGCAAAAGAGCACTGTTGAAGTGAATTTATGAGATATGAGCTAGTTATCCATCTTCAGACAGGTGCTAGAAGAGACCTTTCACCATGGCACTGAGATTTACACCAGCATCAGAATGCTACGTGGGGTCCCAAAGTATTGGGAAGGAGATAAGGTTCAGTGAAGAAGAAGCAAGGGCCAAACAAATTTATAATTAGAGATGAAGGAAGCATGATTGCCATCCCTGAGATAGCTCTTCAGATGACAAGCATGAATGAATCTTTGGGTGTTCATTATGAGCTTCTTTGACTGAAAAACACTAACAACTCTCTAAGGTTCTTCTTGATTTCTGTAACCAAAGCAAATCTTATGGCCAGAAGCCTGACAAAAGCCATCATAACAGAAGGTCATATACCTTCTCCTACATCCCTGTGCCTAGCCTCTTTCCCCAGTTTCCTAAACCTGGTGACATATCCGGAACCCTTTAAAATGATGAGAATCCTGAAAGAAGAAGAAACTCATGATAACAGCTCAGGTATCTAGTCTAAAGACTTCCTCCAGTTTTTCTCAGTAGGAAAGCACAAAGCTTAAGGGTTTTTTGTTTTGTTTTGTTTTGTTTTTTGCTTTTTTGTCTTTTTGAAACAGGGACTCTCTGTAGCCCCAACTGTCCTGGAACTTGCTCTGTAGACAGGCTGGCCTTGGACTCACAGAGATCTGCCTGCCTCTGCCTCCCAAGTGCTGGGATTAGAGGCGTGCACCACCACACCAGGCAAATGCACAAAGCTTAAGTTTTTATTCTGACTCTGGCTGTGTGCTAACACCAATCCCCGGAAGGTGCCAGGAGCCTGTGCAGTCCATTGGTCAGCATGTGTGCTTGTGAAAGACAGGTAATGGATGTCAGGTTTTTTATTTGTTTTAAAAATATTTTATTAAAAATATTTTATTATTTTTATTTCATGTGCATGAGTGTATTGCTTGAGTATATGTAAGTGTACCTGTGTTGTACAATGCCCATGGAGGTCAGAAGAGAGTGTCAGATCCCCTGGAATTGGAGTTATGGACAGTTGTTAGCTACCTTGTGGGTGTTGGGAATAGAACTTGGCTTCTCTGTAGGAGCAGTCAGTGCTCTTAACTGCTGAGCCATCTCTCCAGCTCCTATTTATTCTTATTTTATTCTTATTAATATTTTTTGATCTTTTTGAGACAGGGTCTCTCTGTAGCCCCAGCTAGCCTGGAACTTGCTATCTAGACCAGGCTGGCCTTGAACTTACAGAGGTCCACCTGCCTCTGCCTCCCAAGTGCTGGGATTAAAG
>VZQC01010399.1:1272192-1304966 GCA_009823505.1 Rhizomys pruinosus
TTTTTTTTTTTGGTTTTTTGAGACAGGGTCTCCCTGTAGCCTCAGCTGTCCTGGAACTCACTCTGTAGACCAGGCTGGCCTTGAACTCAAAAATATCCACCTGCCTCTGCCTCCCGAGTGCTAGGATTAAAGGTATGTGCCACTACACCCGGCTTAGATTATTTATTTTTATTTTATGTGTATGAATGTTTTGCCTCCAGGTATGTAAGTGCACCTGTCTCATGCAGTGCCTGCAGAGGCCAGAAGAAGGCGCTGGATCCCCTGGAACTGGAGTTACAGACAATTGTTAGCTGCTATGTGGGTGCTTTGCAAGAACAGTAAGTGCTCTTAAAAGCTGAACCATCTCTCTAGCAACCCCGGTTGTCTTTCTTTAAGTGATCTGGCTTACTGTTGAGAAGGCTGATGGGAGGTTTTCATAAGCCCAGTAGAGTCTCTTTCCAAGGTCGTGTCACCAGAGACAGGTATCTACCAAGCAGCCATTCTTTGATAAAGTATTTCCTTCCTCGCTGCTTCACTAACTCTATAGGCAGAAAAGAACTAGAAACAAGTTTGTTTTCCTCAGGGTTCCATCCACTCTATGGCCTGTTGCCAGGCAGCTTGTTTTTGCAATCATCTCATAGGACATTGTATTGCTTCATTATAACTGATGATACAAGATCTGAGAACAGGTGGTAGCACACCTTCCAGAAGCTTGGGTAGGTGAGACAGACAAGCTCCATGCATGCGGGGCAGGTATTATGCTTTTGAGACTGAAAGACAAGTTGTTCTTTGTGCTCACTTCCAGATAAAAGGAGTACCCTGTTTTGTTATGGCTGCTATTGTTGTTTTAATTTTGTCTACTTTGGATTCTGGAGATAACAACCACACTGGGATGTACTTTCCTCAATTTACAGAAGGACTTGAAAGTCTGCTGGAGTGGGATCCCCAGCAAAGAGAGCCTTTCCAGGTACTCAAGGTGATTCAAATAGTGCTAAGATTGGCTCTTCTGCCCTGACCCACAGCGCTCGGTGACCAGGAAGGCTCAGCTAGCTGCCTATCATTAGTAGAGTGCTATCTCTAACCCTGTAAAGTCAGAAGGGATCAGCAGCACTCTGAAATCCAAAGTGATAGGTGTAAAAATGATCTTGGAAGGACATAGATTGAATAGTTGATTGATAGCTCCCATCCGCCTAGACATGGGGAGTTCTTCATACCTTTGCTGACTGTAAAGAAAAAAACAAAACCAAAAATGAGATCTACAGATCGCCCTGAATTCAGATGTAGACAGGTGCGGCTCTGCTCAGGAACAGTGGAGAAGAACAGGCCTCCCAATGTACACGTAAGATATGGTTTCCCCACTTTTCCTAAGAGGATAAATGGCTTGTGGCATAGTGACAGGCAGGGGCTAAATGTTCGATACATGATCAGGACTTGGAAGAAATAACCAGTGGGCAGAAAGTTTAGGGGAAGGACATGTAGATGGGGTTATTGGAATGAGATACTAGAGTATTAGAATATTTGGGTCTGTGTCAATGTTGATTACCAGAGAGGTAGCCTTGCTTTGTCGTCTCCTTCCCTAGACAGCCAAGTAGACTCAGGAACAGCATGGCTATGGTGCCTACGGTGTTTCACGAACCTGTCTTTTCCCTTACCCAGCCTAATGTGGATACTACCAAAGATCGAATTCGCCAGCAGCAGCAGCAGCAGCAGCAGCAGCAGCAGCAGCAGCAGCAGCAGCAGTAGCAAATAATCTTAATCTTCCCACAGGTATATTAGTCCAGAGGCACTAAACAGCCAACTGATGGTGGCTGATTTTATCAAGAATGGGACAGTGGTTCCTTCTACCTGTGACATGTCTGAGGTCTGGGTCTGCCTTTTCTGTGTAGATTTTGCCTGCATCTCTAGTCAGAGTTACCCAGATTGTCGCACATTCGACTGTGTTATTACCAACAAGATTGCTTCTGGCCAAGGAACTCAGAAAGCAGAGGACTGATGTGCATGGAATTTGTTGGTCTCCCAGAGTAGTGGTATGTCCTTTTAAGGCTTCGTTTTGCTCTTAGAATCTCTGGTTTGGATAATAAATTATATGGTAATGAATGTTATGGAGTCAGAATGGAAGGTTACCAGGGTGAGCTTGCACAGTTCTTACAATGAGGTAATGCGCTGAGCCAGTGCCAAAATATGGTGCCTCCCCCCCCATCCCCACAGCCAGAATACGTGAGTTTGAGCAACAGAATCAAGAGTGGGGTGGTTCAGAGGTTTTTTTTTTTTTTAATTTTTTTAATTTTTTAAAACTTTTTTTTTTTTTTTGTCTTTCTTTGGGAGACGGCGGCTCTCCTTGTACCCTAGCTGTCCTGGAAGTACACTTCTGTAGACCGGACTGGCCTTGAACTCACCAAAGATCCGCCTGTCTCTGCCCTCCCAGTGCTGAAGGATTAAAGGTGTGCACCACCAACATGACGACCACGGCGTTCTAGAGTTTTGAGGCTTACACCTCCACGCGCCACGACATAAGGGTAGGGAATGTTGAAAACTCAGTTTCCCTAGGAGTGAAAACAGAAATCGTTCTGCCAGGAAACACAACACTGTGCTGGCTAAAGACATAGGTTACATAAGGTTGGGGCACAGAGAAAGTGAAAAAACACTAAGTGCAACCTCATGAACACACATTGATATTAGGACCATAGATCTGCATCTATTTTTATCTTACTGACTTATACTTGAACTAACTCTTACTTTTCCCTTCTCCCATTTCTCCTGCTCCATATCAGGTGTGTTGGTAGTAAGCAGTGACTATGAATAGTTAAGAATAGTCAAGACTGGAGCTGAGAGATGGATGGCTCAGTGGTCAAGTAGCACGTGAACTGCTCTTCAGCAGGGACCCGGTTCAATTCTCAGCCCTCACTGGTTGACATATTGCCTTTTAAATTCCAATGCATCCATGCGCGAAGAGGGCAGATGGCAGAGGGCAGAGGCAGAGGCAGGCAGTCCTCTGATGAGTCCAAGGCCAGCCTGGTCTACATAGCAAGCTCCAGGCCAGCTGGGACTAAAGGGAGAGCCTGTCTCAAAATAAAAAAGAATAGTCAAGACTGAGGCTGGAAGTGGTGGCACATGCCTGTAATCCCAGCACTTGGGATGCAGAGGCAGGCATAACTCTGTGAGTTCAAGGCCAGCCTGGTCTACATAGTGAGTTCCAGGACAGCTGGGGCTATAGGGAGACACTGTCTTAAAAAGAAAAAAAAAAAAAAAAAAAAAGAATAGTCAAGACTGCAGCAAGAGTAAAGGAGGAATAAGACTCATTTAGAGAATTTGGACTTGACGCTAGATGGCATATGCTATGAGACCGATTTGTTCCTTTTTGGGGACAAGTATATTTTTATTGTTTAATCAGATATAGCAAGTATATATGATTAGTATATAATTACATGATAAGCAAAATTATTTTGTTGTTCTTTGGAGGTTGAACTTTTTCTTGGAGAAGTAAATGATAATGTGGACTGTAGTGGACATTTATCTATTTAAAGTCATTAATTTTATTTTTAGTTTCATATGGTCCTTTTTCTTTTTATGTAAATATTTTATTAACTTATACATATTGTACAAAAATACTTTTGAGCATGACATTTTCTTTCTTTCTTTTTAATTAATTAATTTATTTTTTCTTTTATTTTATTTATTTATTTATGTGTACGAATGTATTGTCTGCATGAAGGTTTGTGCACCTGTGTCGTGCAATGCCGTGGAGGTCAGAAGAGGGCGTCGGATTCCCCTGGAATTGGAGTTCTCCTGGAATTGGAGTTACGGACAGTTCTCAGCCGCCATGTGGGTGCTGGGGATCGAATCTGGGTCCTCTGTAAGAGCAGTCAGCGCCCTTAACCACTAGGCCATCTCTTCAGCCCATCTTTCTTTCTTTTTTTGAGACAAGGTCTCCCTAGAGCCCCAGCTATCTTGGAACTTACTCCGTAGACCAGGCTGGCCTTGAACTCACAGAGATCCACCTGCCTCTGCCTCCTGAGTGCTAGGATTAAAGGCATGCTCCACCAGCTCGGCTTAAAGATGGTTCTTAGCTGCCATGTGGGTGCTGGGAATCAAACCCAGGTCCTCTGCAAGAGCAGTCGGCGCTCTTAACTGCTGAGCCATCTCTCCAGCCCCGAGCATGACATTTTCATCCACGAATATAAAGGACTTCAATAATAGTCAACCCCCACTGCCCTCTCTCGTCCCTCTTCCCTCCGCGCTCCCTCTCTCAATGGCTTTCTTCCTCTTCCTCATTTCTTCTTTTTTTTTTTTTTTTTTGCCTTTTTGAGACGGGGTCTCCTTGTAGCCCCCAATGTCCTGGAACTCACTCTGTAGAGACCAGGCTGGCCTTGAACTCACAAAGATCTTCCTGCCTCTGCCTCCCAAGTGCTAGGATTAAAGGCGTGCACCACCATGCACTGGCTTCTACTTCTACTTTTGTGAGAAAATTTATAATATTTGTTTTTCTGAATCTGGTTTATTTCACCTAGCATGATAATCTTCAGTTCCATTCATTTTCCTGCAAATGATATTAATTTTGTTCTTTGTTTATGACTGAGTAAAATTCCATTGTGTGAGGCTGGAGAGATGGCTCAGTGGTTAAGAGCGGTGGCTGCTCTTGCAGAGGACCCAGGCTCAATTCCCTGCATGCACATGGTGGCTAACAACTGTCCATAATTCCAGTTCCCAGGGGAATCTGGCACCCTCTTCTGACCTCTGAGGGCATTGCATGATGTAGGTGCACCTATCTACACGCAGGCAATACACTCATACACATAAAATAAAAGTAATAAATAAAAAAATTTAAAAACTCCAAAATGTGCACCACATTTCCTTATCTGTCCATCTTTTTGATAGAGATTTTAGTGGATAGTATTTTCCTTCAACATGCTTTCAAAGATTTTTCTTTTCCTTTTTTTTATAAATTAAAAAATAATTTATTATTTATGTGTATGAGTGTACTGTCTGCATGTAGGCTAGTGCACCCATGTCATGCAATGCTGAGGAGGTCAGAAGAGGGCGTCAGATTTCCCTGGAATTGGAGTTAAAGATGGTTCTTAGCCTCCATGTGGGTGCTGGGGATCAAATCCAGGTCCTCTGCAAGAGCAGTTGGCGCTCTTAACCGCTGAGCCATCTCTCCAGCCCCAAGATTTTTCTTTTTAAAAAATGAATATTCAAGCATAGATATTTGTATTCTGTTTTGGAACAAGCCAAATATTGGCAGCATTTGTGAGCTGGTTTTACAGATTCTTGTTTCTGTTGGACCTTGTTCATGATTTTGTATTTTGTTGCCTGTTTGATTTGTTGGAATGTTTCCTCCTAGATTTCTTTGCTTTTAAAGTGAGTTCTTCCAAAAGGAATATTCATTTTCTCCTGTTGACCATTTCAAATTAAATTTTAGCTAGATACTTACTGGTACATACACTCAGCTAACATGAAATCTGGCCTCAAATCTTTTGATGGTAGATTTATAGTTATAACTCTTAGGGAAGTGTTCCCTTCTTTTTTTTTCTTTTAAATTGGATCTAGGAGGGATTCAGATACATTTCCTCACCATCTTCTCCTGAGTTCTATCTTTCAAATCTCTCAGTTACATGATCTCCTCTGTCTCTTTTTCTCCTTCATATCACTGAGCTTCCCCTGCCTCTTTTTTTTTTTTTTTTTTTTTGGTCTTTTTGAGACAGGGTCTCCCTGTAGCCCCAGCTGTTCTGGAACTCACTCTGTAGACCAGGCTGGCCTTGAATTCACAAAGATCTGCCTGCCTCTGCCTCCCAAGTGCTAGGATTAAAGGCATGTGCCACCATGCCTGACAAGACATAGTTTCAAACTTCCCTCTAAATCTATATACCCATAGATTAGTTCAGCTATCAGACCTCATCAGAGAAGATTTTTTGTGTAATGGGCAGTGATTAAGGCTGAAACTCACAACTGATCAAAATATAGAGAATAAGTACTGGTGGAGTCAGATGTCAGTGAGGAACACAGTGAAAGAGTGTCTGCGGGATGTGGCAGGGCCACTGCACTCATGAACTCACAGCCACGGTGGTTGCTGGCACAAGACCGGCACAAGAGCCAGCCAATCAACATTCCAGCACTGAATGGGGAGGGGCTCATGCATCCCCACCTCTACCTGAGAAGCTATTGACAGGTGATGGCTTCTGTAGGGAGAGAGTCAGTTTTCTTTAAGGGTGTGGCCCCTGGAAGATTGATTATGTTCCAGGTATAACCATGAATTTATGGGTAGCACAAATTGGACTCTGTGGGTTAAGAAAAAAAAGGACATGAAGTTGGGGGTTGGGGATGGATCTGGAAGGAGTTATGGAAAGAATGGGGGCGAATATGATAAAAATGTGCATGTGTGTATGAAATTCTCAAAAAATAATAAAATAAATTTAAAATTTTTATGTGGCTATTTTCATGGTCTAGAATCCTCATGTGCTGAATCCCAAGAGTAGTTTTCTAGCCACTGTTGCACAGACTGGGTGCTTCACGCACTCCTATCTTGTAGCTGGGAAGTTTCTTATGACCTTCCTGGACTCAGGTGATACTCTGACCATTTACCAACCATTCCTCGAGTCCTGGTTCACTAGGGGTTTTCCCACACATTCTTTCTCTTAGGTCACCTCACCCTTGAAGTAGCAAAGTAGTCACTCTTATGATGGCCCAAGCCTAGTTTCTTCTTTTTGTAGGATCTTGCTCACACTGGTTTTAAACTGGGATCAAGGGATCCAAGTGACTCAGCCTCCCAAGTAGCTGGGATGACAGGCTTGCACTGCCATGCCCAGCAGAGTCCAGGGTCCTCTAACAGGGCCCATACCTGAAGCCATCAGGAAGTGCCCTCATTCCCCACTATCAATGGTGAGAGCCCCTTTCTGCTATCACATCACTCTTCAATCTGCCTTTCACCAGTTTATTGTCAGCTGCCCTTCACCTTCAAGGTTTCTAGAAGGGGGTCAGGAATAGTTCAGTTGTCTCCAGCCCCCGCCAAGATAAATGCTAGCTTGAGTGTGTTTCCTGAGGGCTCTCTTCACTGGTGGAGGAGGGTTCTCATCCCCATGGGCAGGGAGGGAAAAGCACAGCACTCAGAAAACTCCCTCTGAAGGAAGTCCTCCTTGTTAACCTTAGGACCTCCCAGACTTCTTGGAAATACACTGGAGGCTTATTGGGTATAGGGCTGAAACTCATAATTCTCTTATTTTGCCTTGGTCTTGCCACTGACTGGTCTCGATCCTGAAACTACCTAGGAGCTGCCAGCCATCAACCAAGTCATTAGTTTGTCAAAAGACACATCATTTTGAAGAGTGGGAGGGTTTTAGTATTTGTCTGCCTGGTAAAGGAGGGAAGAAGTATATCGCAGTCTGTTTCACAGTGTCGCCTTCCACTCCTCTTCTTGGAGCAGGGATGCCTTATATCAAACACCATACAACTCCAAAGATAGTGCTACGTTACTAGAATCCAATTCAATCATTACTAATTGGTTCAATCCACACTGTACGAGTCTGCCTCCCAGAGCAAAGCACTAGGGCTTACAGGTTTCTGTTGCACAGTGCTAGGATGAGACCCAGAAAGAGCGTTGAGCATGGCATCTAGCCCCCTCATGCTTCTGCCACTGTAGCTTTACCATCATAGCAGACTTTACCCTCAAGCTGTGAGCCAAGATGTGTCTTTCCTCCCTTTAAATGGTTCTTGCTGGATATTTGGCTATAGCAATGGGAACCGTAACCCATGGCAACAGTACCTAGCAAACCCAGTGATTTCAATCAATAAAATTTAGTTCATCTGACATCTCCTACTTCTATAGAATGTTTACTGTGATTCCTACAAAATGAAAAGGGTAAATATGTAAACAACAAGAACATTTAGGCATTTAGATGGCATCAAATTAAATCAAGAAAGTAAAAAAAAAAAAAAAAGATGGAGGAAACTATGTCATACCACATATCTAGTCACCTGAAGTTCGGATCTATGATCCTCACACGGAACACGTACATTCCAGAATGGTCGGTGGGCCAAACTAAATGATTATTATTAGTACCATTTATAATTTCATATTGTTGGTTTAAGTCCCCTGGCTTTCCAACAGGAAAAGAAAAACAGGTTCTGTAGTTCTGAAGAAGAAACAAAGGGCAAAAAGTTAATTTTTCTGACTTTAGCAAACAATTGGATTCTTGTATATTTATCTTGAAAAATTATTTAGGATGCAATGGCTACCCCCTTTCTATTCTGCCACAGTGAGTGCCTGGCACTCACTCCCTACCAGCCCTGACTCATGGTCCAGGGAAGAACTTCTGAAGAGATGAATGACATAAACCAGCCCATGCCGAGTTTGATGAAAGACCAGGATGGCGAGTAGGAGTGTGGGAACAAGCAATGAACTTGCCACCTGACCCAGCCATACCACTCCTGGGCATGTACCCTCAAGATTCACCCCACCGCACAGATAAATGCACAGCCATGTTTATTGCAGCTCTCTTCACAATAGCAAGGAGCTGGAACCAACCCAAGTGCCCCTCAACTGACGAGTACATAGAGAAAATGTGGTGCATCTACACAATGGTGTTCTATGCAGTGGTAAAGAAAGATGACATCATGAGCTTTTCAGGTAAATGGATAGAGCTAGAAGATATCATGCTGAGTGAAGTAACACAGTCCCAGAAAAACAAAGGATGAATGGTTTCCCTCATCTGTGGATGCTAGCACCAATTACCTAATTGTATGGCAAACTGAGCAACGTCAATGTGATCTGAAAACAACTGTGCTCTTATATTGTAGACTCCCTTAACACATAAACAAATTTTAAAAAAAGACAAAAAAAAAAAAAAAAGAGAGTGTGGGAACAGGAGCCTCACTGAACACTGGTCAGGGTTATTTTTCCAGAGGACATGGATAAAGTCTGAGAACAGTCTGTCCATAAGTCAGCCATGATTATGACCATAGCAGCATCACAGTGGTCCATCTCAGTGCACATGCAAGGTGGGTCCAGCCTGATAAAGATAAGACTGTACCTGGAAAGAGACAGAGAAGCGACTGGGCTCCTCCAGGAACTGATGTTAGTCTCATCCATTTGGAATCATGGTCACCACAATGGCATTGCCTACTAAGTCTATTTAGGTCTAGATGTTTGCACTTCCACCTGTCTCAGGTAATCTACTCAGACCTCTGAGAAAGAGTCTTACCGTGGCCAAATTATGGCTATCACCTTTGAATAAGTGACACTGGATTCCTCTGGTATTTATTTCTTGTTCTTTCCCTATCGTTCCTACACTTTGATGATTGTTAACTCAGTGGTACTGTGGGCATACTCTATCTTAAATCTACTAGATTTAAGTGAGGTGAGTTACTCTATAATTTTATATTAAGCATAAGTGCTATCCCTACATTTCTTCACTTTAATTTACTGAAGTATTATACATCTTGATAAAATGTAAAATAATACTAATAAATCCACATCTTCACACATTTCTCACCTTTGTCTACCTTTCTGCCACTACAATCTCTAATTTGTAAAACATTTATAAAGCAATATGTTGATGAGGCTGTAGAGATGGCTCAGTGGTTAAGAGCAGTGACTGCTTTTGCAGAAGACCTGGGTTCGAGTCTCAGCACCCACATGGTGGCTAAGAACTGTCTTTAGTGCAGGGCATGGTGGTGCATTCCTTTAATCCCAGCACTCAGGAGGCAGAGGAAGGTGGATCTCTGTAAGTTCAAGTCCTGTTTGGTCTACAGAGTGAGCTCCAGGCCAGCTAGGACTAAAGGGAGACCCTGTCTCAAAGCTACTAAAAATAAACAAACAAACAAATAAATAAATAAATAAAATAAAGTAATATGTTGGATATATATTAACAAAAAACAAAAGTTTTGTACTTTTGGATGTAAACTAAAAGTACAAAATATTTTCTGGCTCAACACTGGACTATGGAGGTTCTTAGATACCAAGTTAGTTAATGTATGAACCATGAACTTGAAAGAATACAACACCTGGGGCTGGAGAGATGGCTCAGTGGTTAAGAGCATCAACTGCTCTTGCAGAGGAGCAGAGGAGCAGAGGACCCGGGTTCAATTCCTAGCACCTACATGGAGGCTAAGAACCATCTTTAAGCCCGGTGTGGTGGTGCACGCGTTTAATCCCAGCACTCAGGAGGCAGAGGCAGGCCGATCTCTGTGAGCTCAAGGCCAGCCTGGTCTACAGAGTTAGTTCCAGGCCAGCTGGGGCTATAGGGAGACACTGTCTCAAAACCAAAACAAAACAACAACAAAAACAGCAACAAAAAAAGAATATGGGGGCTGGAGAGATGGCTCAGTGGTTGAGAGCACCGATTGCTCTTGCAGAGGACCCGGGTTCGATTCCCAGCTCCACATGGCAGCTAAGAACCATCTTTAACTCCGGTTCCAGGGGAATCCTATGCCCTCTTCTGACCTCCGCAGCATTGCACGACACAGGTGCACCAACTTACATGCAGACTGTACATTCATACACATAAAAAATAATAAATAGGGCTGGAGAGATAGTCTAGCGGGTAAGAGCACCGACTGCTCTTGCAGAGGACCCAGATTCGATCCCCACCACCCACATGGCGGCTGAGAACCGTCTGTAACTCCAATTCCAGGAGAACTCCAGTTCCAGGGGAATCCGAGACCCTCTTTTGACCTCCGCGGCATTGCACGACATGGGTGCACAGACCTACGTGCAGACAGTACATTCATACACATAAAATAAATAAATAAATAAATAAAGAAAGCAGAGTGTTCATATTCAGAGAAAGAGTGATGAAATGCATACTTTCATGGAATGGTTAGGATTTGGATCAGTATCTGTAAAAGACATAGAAAGAAGGAAAAGAAAGTTAAAAAAAAGAATATGACACCTCTGCACTGTGTGTGTGAAACTGGAATTCTGTCTATTATCACAACAGGGCACTGATAATAAGGACTTCCTTGTATTCCTGTATGCATATTTTTTGAGACAGGGTCTCCCTTGAGCCCCAGCGGGCCTGGAACTCACTCTGTAGACCAGGCTGGTCTTGAACTCACAGAGATCCACCTGCCTCTGCCTCCCGAGTGCTAGGATTAAAGGTGCGCACCACCACACCTCACTTAAAGACGGTTCTTAGCTGCCCTGTGGGTGCTGGGAATGGAACCCCGGGACTCTGCAAGGGCAGTTGGTGCTCTTAACCACTGAGCCATGTCTCCAGCCCCCCCCCCTGCATTTTTTTTTATACACAGACATGAGAATATTTGTGTCCTGATTTCCTACTTTATTATTTCCTAATATGAAGGATGATACTGATTGTTCCCCGCTTTCTGTGTTACAGAGTCTGTTTCCTGTCTCATAGTCGGACTCCCCTATCTGATTATTATGTTCCCCGCTTTCTGTGTTACAGCGTCTGTTTCCTGTCTCATAGTCGGACTCCCCTATCTGATTATTATGTTCCCCGCTTTCTGTGTTACAGCGTCTGTTTCCTGTCTCATAGTCGGACTCCCCTATCTGATTATTATGTTCCCCGCTTTCTGTGTTACAGCGTCTGTTTCCTGTCTCATAGTACGACTCCCCTATCTGATTGTTCTCTTTCCTCCCTTATTTTTCAGTTGAAAGCCATCACTTGGTCAAGCCACCTCATCTCCAAGAAAACAAATCTCCACCAGACCCATGAATTACTCTCCATTTCTAGTCAAGGGTCCCACGCTGACCCTTTCCTTCTCTGTTTCCAACAGGAACTTGAAGAACCTGTAAAAATGCCACTTCTGCTTAAGAGTCTTTTAGATTCTTTTCCCATGAATTACTCTCCATTTCTAGTCAAGGGTCCCACGCTGACCCTTTCCTTCTCTGTTTCCAACAGGAACTTGAAGAACCTGTAAAAATGCCACTTCTGCTTAAGAGTCTTTTAGATTCTTTCCTTCTCAGATATTCGATGCACTTGCCATACATTCATCCCTGCAGAAGTGCTATATAGCAATCGGTGCAGCGTGGAGAATCAGGAAGCTCTCTGTTTCATCTTGGGTAGACGTTTTAGGAAGAAAGTGTCCCTGCTTGCCACGCTGAGTTAATAGACTGTGATACCCTTCAGTAAAAGCAGCCATGCTTCCGGCGCACAGCTGCTCTCCGCCAGCGCCAGCCCCCTATCCTCCCCAGGCTTTCTGTGACGTACTGTTGTTTTTCACATCGGACATTTAGGGCTCAGCATGTGCCCTCTAGAATCTTTCTAGATTGTAAACTTTCAGTATTTTCTGGATGTAGCTCCCAGATCAGCAGTGCCAGCTTTATCTGGGAACTTTTAGAAATGCAATTTTGGGTTCTGAGTTATGGCCCAGAGGTAGAATACTTGCATTGCTTGCACAGGCATTGGGTTTGATTTCTAGTACCCACAAAAGAAAGGAAGAAAAGGGAAAGGAAGGGAGTAGGATTGGAGTGGAGATGAAGGAAAAGGAGAGGGAGAGAGAGAGAGAGAGAGAGCAAAGCAAAACAAAATTTTGGATCCTACTTGCTATCTGTTGAATCAGAAAGCTTCAGAAGTCTCCCAGGGCTCTCTTGCAGATGTATGTTGAAGTTTGAGAACTACAACACTGTTTCACACTGGTTCAGGAAAATTCCATGATTGTCAGTTACCCAGCTGCCCATGACTTCCTTGTTGTTTGCTATGTTTCACGGTACCTCGGAACACTGAGATGCCCTTGGGAAGATTTTGTTTCAGAGAGTGCTCTTTTGATCTTTCCCCAACTCCAAACCCTCCAATGCCTTTCAACCACAACAATGAAAATAATCAGGAAGGTCAGTTTGGTTTGAACTGAATCCATTGCTAGTTTAATCCCCCCATAAATTTTTTAAGTAATAAAATAGTATTCTTTATTATAAATAGGTTATCTATAGTTCGTTAATTAGTTCTAGAAATACGTGTTGATTATTTATGGTGAGTTAGACGCTGGAGATACATCAGTGAGCAAACCAAGCAAAATTCCTTTCCCCTTTGGAGTTTGCATTTTAGTTGTGGGGTCAGAAAATAAGATTTTAAAAAGTAGGGAGCCAGAGAGATGGTTCAGCGCTTAAGAGCACTGTCTGCTTTTACAAAGGACCTGGACTTGGTTCTCAGCACCCACATTGAGTCCACTTCCCATAACTCCAGTTCCAGGGGATCTAGCGCCCTCTTCTGGCTTCTGAGGGCATTGCACTTGCCACAAAACATACAAATAAAATAAATAAAAATTTGAAAGGATTTAAAAAGTAGGCTCCATAATGTGTCAGGTAGTTAAAAATGCTGGTAATACTAGACAAACAGGGAGGAGAGATGAGGCTTGTCATGGCCACGATGGTCAGCGAAGGGATTACTGACCACTTAATTCTTAGGTTGAGAAATGAAGGAAGATAGGTAGTCCATCTTAAAGATTTACTTTTAGTATTTTAAGAAATTATGGGTATATGTGTATCTGTGGATGGATATGTGTGCAGGTGCCTACCAGAGGTGCTGAATCTGGGGGGTTATAGACAACTGTGAGCCATCCAACACAGAGGCTGGGACTCGAACTCATCTTCTGCAAGAGCAGTATGTATTCTTTCTTTCTTTCTTTCTTTCTTTCTTTCTTTCTTTCTTTCTTTCTTTTTCTTTCTTTCTTTCTTTCCTTCCTTCCTTCCTTCCTTCCTTCCTTCCTTCCTTCTTTCTTCCTTCCTTCTTTCTTTTCTTTCTTTTTTAATTTTTTAAAAAATTTTATTTATTTTATTTTATTTTATTTTTTGGTCTTTTCAAGACTGGGTCTCCCTGTAGCCCCAGCTGTCCTAGAACTCACTCTGTAGACCGGGCTGGCCTTGAATTCACAGAGATCCGCCTGCCTCTGCCTCCCAAGTGCTAGGATTAAAGGCATGCACCACCATGCCTGGCTTATTCATTATTTTTTTTATGTGTGTGAGTGTATTGACTGCATGTATGTAAGAAAAACCCATATTGTGCAATGCTGGAGGAGATCAGAGAAGAGCATTGGAGTCCTCTGGAAATGAAGTTATGGATGTTGGGTGCTGGGAATCAAACTTGGATCCTCTGCAAGAACAGCCAGTGTTCCTAACTGCTGAGCCATCTTTCCACATATCTCTCCACATCTCTCCAGCCCTGGAGGAGAGGTAGCTCCTTTTCCTTCTCTTTCCTTCTCTTTCTGTCTCTTTCCTCCTTTCCTTTCCTTTCCTTTCCTTTCCTTTTTAATTTAATTTCCTTTCCTTTCTTTTTTCTTTCCTTTCCTTTCCTTTCCCCTTTCCTTTCCTTTTCCTTTTTTTGAGACAGGGTCTCTCTTTAGCTTCAGCTGGTCTAGAACTTGCTCTGGTAGACTAGGCTTGCTTTGATCTCATAGAGATCTGTCTGCCTCTGTCTCTTCAGTGCAGGGATCTAAGGCATGTGACACTACACCTGGCCTTAAGATAGGTAGTCTTTTAAAAGACTTTCACAAGTTTATGGGACTTATATTAAATTTGCATCAAAGAATGAACAGAAGACCAAATTAAGACAAACATTTTTGAAGTCATAGATACTACTCAATTTACCAAAAACAATTTATGTCTGAAGTTCCCCATCAATCGTTTAATATCAAATGTCAAACTTGTGATTCCAAATCACAGTTTGCAAGGGCAGTGCTGTTCTTACCTGTGGCCCCCACACTTCCTCCATCGGAAGGTATTTGTTTTGTGCTATCATTGAATTCCACGTCTGTGCTTCATTTATGCAGCCAGCCTGCCAAAAGATTGCAATGTGTGGATATGTAGTAGGATTCCTATCAGTTTATTCTCCTGCATCTACTATCATTACTTAAATACAGTACGGTTTTAGCCATTGAAAATCTTTGGTTCCATAACATTAAGTTCATTTGCCACCATCACTGCCAGTACTCTTTTCATTCTGCAAAACTGAAACTCCAAACAACTTAAATAGTAACTCCTCCACCCTCTGCCCCCGAAGCCCCGACAACCAACATTCTACTTTCTGCAGAGGTTTTGACTACTCTAGCTTGCTTAGAGTATTTGTCTGGTTTTTTTTGTTTTGTTTTTTAATTTATTTTATTTATTTCTGTATGTGTATGAATGTACTGTCTGCATGCAAGTCTGTGCACCCGTGTTGTGCAATGCCGCGGAGGTCAGAAGAGGGTCTCAGATTCCCCTGGAACTGGAGTTCTCCTGGAATTGGAGTTTCAGATGGCTCTCGGCCGCCTTGTGGGTGCTGGGGATCGAACCCGGGTCCTCTGTAAGAGCGGTCGGTGCTCTTAACCGCTAGGCCATCTCTCCAGCTCGAGTATTTGTCTGTTTGTGACAGGCTCATTTCATTTAACATAATGTCCTCAGGGTTCTTCCGTGGTGCAGCATGTGTAAGAATGCTCTTCCTTTTTACAGATAGGCCACGTCTAATTGGATGTGTGGACCATAGTCCATTAGTTCATCTGTTGATGGATGCTGGTAGTGTTTTTCTTTTGTGGTTATTGTACCTTGTGCCTACTAAACATTAGTATATAGATATCTGTTTGAGTGTCTGCTTTTAACTATTTTAAATTACATTTTCTTATTTATTCACTGTGTGTGTGTGTGTGTGTGTGTGTGTGTACATGCACAAGGCCTATTTAGCACACATGTGGATGTTAGAGAAGAGCTTGTGGGCCTTGGTTCTCTTTTTCTACCATGTGGTCCTGGGAATCAAATTTAGGTCATCAGACTTGGAAGAAAGCATCTTTTGTGCACTGAACCATCCTTATGGAGCCCCCCCCCTTTTTTTTCAGTTCTTTGGAGTACACACCTAAAACTAGAATTGCTGGGTCATGTGAGAATTCTGTGCATAATTTTATGAAGGACTGTCAGACTGGCTTTATAACAAAAATTCCCCTTATTTTAAGCCTTTTCTTTTTTTAACTTGAAAGAATAAATGTCAAAAAAAACCCCACCCTTATACTCCATAACAAATGTGTAACTTGATGAACAATTCAGAAACAATCTTTTAGGCCAGGAGGTGCACACCTTTGATCCTAGCACTTCAAAGGCAGAGACAGGCAGTTCTCTGTGAGATCGAAGCCTGCCTGGCCCACATAGCAAGTTTCAGGCCAGCAGGGGCTATAGGGAGACCCTGTCTCAAAAAAGAAAACAAAATAAAACCCTCAAACAAAACAGCAACAAACCCCCCAAAGCAATCTCCCTGATAACTACTGTTCAGATAAAAACGCAGGAGTGTTTGTGAATGTCCGACGAACTCTTGTTCAGCTTTCTGCTGTGGCCCCTTCCATTCCTCAAATAACCATCATTCTGGCTTTTCTAGCTGTCATTCCTTGTATTTCATTATAGTTTTCCGACCTGCATGTGCATTTTTATGTACTATAGTCCTCATCCACTTAAAATTTTTTGATATGCTTTTTTGATCTGTTTTAAACAAAAATTCCTTTCTGTCTTTTTCTTCTCTGCACAGTACATCTGTGGGAAAAGCTGAACCATTTGACCTGAGACTTTTCCACATGCACTGAGCTCTGCTGATTGCCTCCCGGCTCAGGTTAACATACCCTTCTGTCCTATTTCCTGTGAAAGGGCAGCTGGACCCAGAGGATGGATTGTTCTCAAGTTCAGTCCCTTTGGCAAGACTTGTTAGCTGTTCTTTGTCAGGATGCGTGTTAACGTCTGGTTGTCTTTCTTTTAGTGATGTTGGCTGGTGTGCATATCCTGTGGTTATATCCATTAATCCACTGGGGTTGTAAAATTGTCATATTCCAATTCTGTCATTTCCTTTTCACTTACCAAGTAGCTTGATTTTATGAAGAGATGTTTCCGCTAATTAACTTTTGAATTATCCAGTGATGTAGTTCATATGGGAAAGGAAGGCAAATATTTGTTGCTTTCCTTTTGTTTGCCAGATTTTAAGATGAAGAATTGCTTTCCTATCATTCTCTAAATATAACTTTAAAAAATTGCACACACCTTTAATCCCAGCACTTGGGAGGCAGAGGCAGGTAGATCTCTGTGAGTTCAAGGCCAGCCTGGTCTACAGAGCGAGCTCCAAGCCAGCTGGGACTAAAGGGAGACCCTGCCTCAAAAAAAGAGAAATCATCACAAGCTTATAAATTTAACATATAATGAGTAAGTTTCAGCCTACTGTAACGATGATCTTCAAAGAAACTTGAAGTTTTCCATCTTTGGCTAGTAGGGACCTCATGTTGCCTGATGTGACCCTCAGTCTCTGATACTTGCTTGCTATCAGATATATCAAAATACTACAAGCACATCTTGAATATTTCCTACTGAAGGCTTAGAACCAGCCATTTGTCTTAGAAGCCATTTTAATTCTTAGTGGAAATGGTATTTTAAGACAATAATCTAGAGATTAAAGATACTAATGGTTACCAAGTGTGGAAGTTTGAATGAGAAATGTCACCTACAGGCTCCGGGTTTTGAACACCTGTCTCTAGTAGGTGGCACTATTTGAGAAGGTGGAACTTTAAGAAGTAGATCCTTGCTAGAGGAAATACATCATTGGGGACAGCCTTTGAGGGTTTATAGCCTGGACTTCTTATTTTATCTCTCTGCTTCCTGTGTGAGGACGAAAATGTGATCAGCCAGCTTCCTGCTCCTGTCTCCATGCTTTCTCTGTTACATGTCTTCTTCCCAATACTGGCCTGGATCCTTTCTCTGAAACTGTACACTAAAATAAGTCCTTTTCCCTTCTCATTTCCGTCCGGATATGCTTTTTTATCTCATGAGCAGAAATGCAACTAATACACTGGGCTTTGTTTGTTTGTTTGAGACAGGGTCTTGCTACACAGCGCAGGCTGACCTCAAACTAGCAGTTCTCTTGCTTTAGCCTCTCCAACGCTTAGATTACAGGGATGTGCCACAACACTCAGCTTGGTTAGTTTTTATTTCTAGGGATTTTTAATGGACATGGTAGGAATAATACTTATATCTATATCAATAATATATCTATTACCTATAGCCTGATCAATATCCTAGACTTCATGAGTTTGTAATGAGTCAAATTCAGAAAATTTATTTAACTTTTTCCATCTTACCTACATGGGCCCTTACTTTCATACTAAAATACCTGGTGAGGAATGACGAACACTGTGGAATAAAAATACCATTATTAAATATTTATTTTCTCTCCCATCTCATGTCACAGTTTCAGAAAAATAATACACAGGTGGCTACCACCAGCACGGCGACCACAGCAGCCGAGTCTTTCCCTCATTCAAGCTCTTCGTGCCTCTTGTGCCATGGTCTTTCATTGTACTGTGTCTATGTCAAAGAATATATCCCTGTGTACCATTTTTGTTCCTTTATATATTTCCCACTAAAAGTTTTTTTTTTTCCTTTTTCATATTTTGTTCTATAATTTTTTTTTTTTGTCTTTTTGAGACAGGGTCTCCCTGTAGCCCCAGCTGGCCTGGAACTCACTCTGTAGACCAGGCTGGCCTCGAACTCACAGTGGTCTTTTTTGAGACAGGGTCTCCTTTTAGTCCCAGCTGTCCTGGAACTTCCTATGTAGACCAGGGTGGCCTTGAACTCACCTACCTCTGCCTCCTGAGGGCTGGGATTAAAAGGATGCACCACCACACCTGGCTTGTTCTACATTAAAAAAAAATTTTTTTTTGAGGCAGGGTCTCCCTATAGCCTTAGCTGTCCTGGAACCCACTCTGTAGACCAGGCTGGCTGTGAACTCACAGAGATCTGCCTGCGTCTGCCTCCCAAGTGCTAGAATTAAAGGTGTGCACCACCACGCCTGGCTTAAAGACGGTTCTTAGCAGCCATGTGGGTGATGGGAATTGAACCTGCATCCTCTGCAAGAGCAGTTGGCGTTCTTAACCACTGAGCCATCTCTCCAGCCCCGATTTTTAAAATAACTATTATCTAGTTCTTATGCTGGCATTTTTATATCAACAGTAATTTTGGCTGCCTGAAGTTTATTACTTAGTAATTTCCTCAGGAAAGGATTATGGGAACATACTTCCTGAGTTTCTTAGATGGTGAATCTATTTTGTCAGAGTCTTTTATACTGAGGTCACTTTTACTTGATGTAAAATCCTTAGCTCACATTTTGCTGTCTTGATCAGGTTAAGATGTAGTAAGTTATAGCAGTGCACACCTCTAATCCCAGCGTTCAGGTGGCTGAGGTAAGAGAATCACTAAAGTTTGAGAAGCCAGCCTGGGCTACACCGTGAGTTCCAGGCCAGCATGAGCTACAGTGTGAGATCTTGTCTCCAAAATCCAAACAAAAAACAAGGAAAGTAAAGATACTTTTTCCTAATGGAATGTTGCTAAAAATGTCATAATATTTTTCCTCTAATTTTTGGTATTGTAAAATACACATGGCACAAAACTTACCAATATAACCATTTAAGTGTATTGTTGAGTAGCAAAGTAAAAGTCTGTACTGGTAAAACAGAAAGTTCTTCTTCCAATCTGTCTGAAGCCTTTGGCAACCATCATTTACTTTCTATCTCTGACTTCTGACTACTCTGAATACCTTACACAAATGCGATAATATATAATATAGTATTTGTAGAATAGTCATCTTTTGATTTGTTGTTTTTTTTTTTTTTTTTTCCTCGTCTTTTTGAGACAGGGCCTCCCTATAGTCCCAGCTGGCCTGGAATTCACTTTGTAGACCAGGCTGGCCTTGAATTCACAGAGATCTGCCTGCCTCTGCCTCCTTACTGCTAGGATTAAAGGAGTGCACCACCACATGCAGCTATAGTTATCTTGTGAAAACCTGGCTTATTTCATTTAGACTAATTTCCTCAAAGTTCATTCATCTTGAGGCTGTAGAGATGGCTCAGTGGTTAAGAACACTGGCTGCTTTTGCAGAAGACCTGGGTTTGAATCCCAGAACCCACATGGTGGCTAACAACCATCCATAACTGTAGTTCTAGGGGACTTGTGCTTTCTTCTGTCCTCTTCAGGCAGTGCATGACATGGGTGCACTTATTACTTGCAGGCATAACTCTCATGCACATAAAAATAAAGATAAATAAATAAAAGTTGATCCATCTTGTAACAATGGGAGAATTTCCTTTTTCCTTTAAGGTTGAAGAGTATTCCATTGCTTGTATATTCAACATTTCACTTAACCATGTTTCTCTTAATGGGGATTTGGGTTGTTTCCATATTTTAGCTGTTGGAAGTGATGCTGCTATGGATGCACAGATATATCCTGGAGAACTTGCTTTTCATTCTTTGGACTATAGACCCAGAAGATGACTCACTGGAACACGATTATCTATAGTGTGTTTAATTTCTCAGGAGCTGCTGTATGTTTTCCACAATGGACACACCATTTACTTCCCAACAGCAATGCACATGCCTTCATTTCTCCTCATCCTTCATACTTGTTGTCTTCTGTTTCCTTTTCCTTTTGTTGATAATTTCCCTCTCATGTGTGTGAGGCAGTATCTCACTATAGCTATAAAAAATATTTTATGGCTGGGCTTGGTGGCTCACGCCACTTGGGAGGCAGAAGCAGGCAGATCTCTGTGAGTTCAAGGCCAGCCTGGTCTACAGAGTGAGCTCCAGGCCAGCTGGGACTAAAGGGAGACCCTGTCTCAAAAAGACCAAATTAAATATATTTTATTATTTTTATTCCACAAGTATGAGTATATTGCTTGCATGTATGTAAGTGCACCTATGTCATGCTGTGCCCACAGAGGTCATAAGAGGGCGTCAGATCCCCTGGAACTGGAGTTAGATGGTTGTTAGCTGCCAAGTGGGTGTTGGGATCTGAATTCTTAAGTGCTAAGCCATTTCTCTAGCCCCTCGCTGTAGTTTTGATTTGTATTTCCTTAATGTTTTCATATGTTAACTAGACATATGTCTTATTTGGAGAAATGTCTTTCCAAGTCCTTTGTGTTTTACTTCTCTTTTTAAAAATTAGGTTTTATGGGGACTGGAGAGATGGCTCTGGTTAAGAGCACTGACTGCTCTTGTAGAGGACCTCAGTTCGATTCCCAGCACCCACGTGGCGGCTAAGAACCGTCTTTAAACCAGGCATGGTAGAACTCGCCTTTAATCCTAGAAGAGGCAGGCGGAGTCTGGGAGTTCAAGGCCAGCCTGGTCTACAGAGTGAGTTCCAGGACAGCCAGAGCTAAAAAAACCGTCTTTAAACCAGGCATGGTAGAACTCGCCTTTAATCCTAGAAGAGGCAGGCGGAGTCTGGGAGTTCGAAGCCAGCCTGGTCTACAGAGTGAGTTCCAGGACAGCCAGAGCTAAAAAAAAAAAAAAAAAAAAAAAAAAAAAAAAAGAAGCATACCAGCTGGGCAAATCCCAGCACTTGGGAGACAGAGGCAGGCGGATCTTTGTGAGTTCAAGGCCAGCCTGGTGTACATAGTGAGTTCCAGGACAGCTGGAGCTTCTGCCTCAAAAAGACAGAAAAAAAAAAAAAGAAGCATACCCCAGTGACCCAACTCCTAATGCACCATTCTGTATGAATTTGTCAGTTGATTAACCCAGAATTTGTCAGTTGATTAACTGACTTTTCCAGAGTCAGTTCTCTCTTCCTATTTTGTTTTGAGGTAGGGTCTCTGTTGTTTCTGTAGGTACACCGTGTACTCAAGTCTAGCTGGCCCCCAAGCAGACTCTTGTCTCCACCTCTCATTTTGCTGTGTTTGGATTACAGATGTGGGCCACCCTGCACAGCTTTTTACCTGGCTCTGGCCCAGACTTCCGGGCTTGAACTTAGGTTATCAAGTTTATGGGGCAATCAATTTTACTCACTATCAGGCCTGGTTTAAAAAAAAAAAGTGCCTAGGCTGGTAATGATGGCACAAGCCTGTAATCCCAGCACAAGAACATCTTGAGTTGGGAGGCCGGCATGGTACATAGCAAGAGTTGGTCTCAAAATAAAGATTGTCAAAGGGGCTGAAGAGTTGGTCAGCACCCATGTGACATCTGACAACCATCCATAACTCCAGTCCCGGGGGAACTGGATGTTCTCTTCTGACCACAGCCAGTAATGTAGAACACAGGTGCATTTACATGCAGACAATACACCCATACACATAAAATGAAGATTGTCAAGCTTGAGAGTTGAAGAAAGGCACTCAGCAGATAACCTTCCACAGCTACCACTTCCCTGTCTGTGTCAGGAAGCCAGTGAAGAGATGAACTTTGCTGCTATATGCAGTCCTGGACTGGGAGGGGGGTGGGGGGGAAGGGGTGCTCTGTCAGATCTTTCAGCCATCCCTCTTCCAGTCCCCAGCTGCACCTCCCTAAGTGGTCAGCAGAGGGTCCTCCCATTGACAAACGCTAAATATAACATTCTCTTCAAAAGATCTTTGGTGGACAAGGGAGGTTACAATAGATGAAGGATTTGGGTGGTAGGAACAGAACCAGGTCAGTTCCAAAGCCCCAGGTTGCAGTCCTTTCCTGGTCCCATTGAACACCACCACCTCACTCCTTTCCACATAGCTCCATAAGGAGCTTTCACCGGCTGCCTCTCCCACAAACCCGGGTCCAGAGCAGCCTGTTGGGTAGATTAGCTCCTAGCACAGATGAGAATTTTCTGCCTCTGCTTTGATGTTGATGCTTGTTCTTTTTTTTCCAAAGCCAATTTTTTATTGAAGCTTTGCTTTGTGCATCTCATACACCATTTCCCAGTCAACTCTAGACCCAGTCCCCCTTCCTCGCTCCCCACCCCACCGGAGCTCATATGTCCTGCCATGCATGTTTTTCATCTTTTAAAATTTTCAATGCAGAAGTTCACTGTTTCAGGCAGAAGTTCGTCGTTTCTTTTTTTTTTTTAATTTTTATTTATTTCTGTATGTGTATGAATGAATGCACTGTCTGCATGCAAGTCCGTGCACCCGTGTCGTGCAATGCCTCGGAGGTCAGAAGAGGGCTTCAGATTCCCGTGGAACTGGAGTTCTCCCGGAACCGGAGCCTCAGACGGTTCTCGGCCGCCATGTGGGTGCTGGGGATCGAACCCGGGTCCTCTGTAAGAGCGGTTGGCGCTCTTAACCGCTAGGTCATCTCTCCAGCCCAGAAGTTCGTCGTTTCAGTCAGTTCTTTGACCCAGTCTTTTTGTTGTTGTTGTTCCTTTCGATTTGCTTCACACCAGGCGTGGTGGCACGCACCTTTAATCCTAGACCTGGGGAGGCAGAGGCAGGTGGATCTCTGTGAATTCAAGGCCAGCCTGGTCTACAGAGTGAGTTCCAGGCCACCTGGGGCTATAGGGAGACCCTGTCTCAAAAAGACAAACAAAAAACAAAAAACAAAACCAATACCAATTTTCTTTTTTTTAATTTATTTTTTTAATCAAATCTAGACCCGNTGTCCCCCCCCCCCCATTCCCCACATACCAGAGCTCATGCATTCTGCCAAACATTTTTCTTTCATCTTCTTTCTCAGTCTTTATCAATATTCTCCATGTGGACAGTTGATCGTTTTGAGCAGAAGTTCACTTTGTCAGTCAGTTCTTCATGCAAGTCCTTTTGTTTTGTTTGTGTTGTTGTTGTTGTTGTTTCCCACTATGCATAACTCCCAACTGCTTGGACAAAAAGCTCAATGGGTCCGGCACAACGAACTTTTCAACTAGTAGGTTATTAGCACTACATCCACATATGAGGGATTACCCATTCATCATTTGTTTTTCTGGGTGGGTGGGGGACTGTGTTACTTCATCAGCATGATGTCCTCTCGCTCCAGCCATTTTCCTGCCAAAGCTCATGATGTTGTCTTCTTTATTGCTGCATAGCGTCCATTGTGTAGATTGTACCACCTTTCTCTATCCACTCATTCAGTTGAGGGGCCATTTGGGTTTGTTCCAGTTCCTTGCTACTGTGAAAGGAGCTGAAATAAACATGGCTGTGGGCATGTATCTCTACGGTGGGTGGGTTGAGTCTTGAGGGTACATGCCTAGGAGTGGTATGGGCTGGGTCGGGTGGTTCACGTTAGTTCATTCCACTGGCTTCCAACCCAATACCAATTTCATCACCTCCCAAAATCTTGTATATGCCACACATATTTCAAGCTTATATGTCATAGGTTTTGGCATCTTCAGTCTTATGATTTCTTTTTTTTCTCTTTTTTTTTTTATTTAGGCTGAAAGATGTCATTGTTTGAAGGCTCCTCCTTGGCAAGCCCAAACAACCTCTCATCCAGTCCTGCCATTGTGCCCACCACGAGGGGTCTTCCTTCTCATGGTCACCCAAACGAGGTCCAGTAAGCACAGGTCTGTCTTGATCTTACTTGTACTGGTCTCATGTTACAGCCTGGTTAGTCCAACGATGGCAGTCTGTATTCTGAATAGGCTGAAACCCCATTAGTAGCTCAGTCCACCAGCTGGATGTCTAGTAGGACCCCATTTTTGGCCCAAACTTGAAGGTTTGGAGGATCCTTGGAGAGACATGAGTTCTTCAGTCCATATTGGAAGGTTGGACAAAAGCTGTGTCTCATGTTTTGAAGGATGGAAAACGCTGTTTGTAGCCACAGAGTAGATTCACTTGCCAGTAGAATTGAAAACAGGCAAAAAACCAGTGCTTTTTTTTTTTTTTTTACTTTTTGGTTTTTACTAAGATCTCAGTTTTATGTCGAAGTTCCAATTTCTCAGGCCTTACGATTATTTTATTTCTGATTTATTACCTTCCCTTTTGATGTTTAAGGCCACATAGTTCAGATTAACTAAGGTTTTTGTTTTCTTCAAGGTCAGTTTACGGAATCTTGGTCCTCAGGGGTTGCTAGGGTTTGGGGATGGGGAGGGAGTCCCTGGCTCCTTTTGGCTTTTCCATTTACCAGTTCCATCCACATTGAGGAAAAAGTCAGGTTTTGCTAGACCCAGGTTCCCTTTTGAAGGCATTGAGCAGACTTTCCTCTTTATTAGATTGATGTTTGTTCTTAAGCCAGTTATCAACGCTTGCATGTCTGGGTCTCAAGAACTTGTCCTGGAAGAAGATACTGGGATGGGGGAGAGGGCCCAGGCACAGGAATGTGAGGGAGGGAACGATTAATAAAGATTATTTATTATTAGTCTTTTGAGACAGGGTTCTCCCTGTTGTATGCCCCAACTGGGCCTGGCACTCCCTGTGGAGAGCTGCCTTGAACTCACAGGATCCATTTGCCTTTGTCTCCTGGTGCTGGATTAAAGGCCATGGAAGGATAAATTTTTGTTATTTATTTATTTTTTATGTGTATGAGTGTCTGTCTGCATGTAGGTTTTAGCACCCGTGTTGTGCAATGCCACGAAGTCAGAAGAGAGTGTCGTATCCCGGGGAACGGCGGGCCAAAGACGGTTCTCCCCGCCATGTGGATTCTGGGATCAAACCCTGAGTCCTCTGCAAGAGGGTTGGACGCTTCTTCTTAACCACTTAGGCCATCTCTCCCATCCCCAGAAGGCTAAATCTTTTTTTTTTTTTGGGTCTTTTCGAGAAACAGGGTCCCCTGGTAGCCCCAGCTGTCCTGGAACTCCTCTGTAGTCCAAGGCTGGCCTTGAATCTCCAAAGATCCGCCTGCCTCTGCCCTCCCAAGTACTAGGATTAAAAAGGTGTGCCCTACCACGCCCCAGCCAGAAGGAATAAATCTTAAAGAATGGGACGAAGTATATTTGGAGAAATGAGGAAGCTCCATTTAGACATTAGGGAAAGTGCATTGGGATATGAACATTATTCTGAGGATAGTGACGTCTACACTTAGGAAAGATCCACCCCAAATACTAAATCAGAAACCCTCAGAATGGAACCCAGCACCCTTAGCCTTGAGTTCTTTACGTTTTTTTTCCTTCTTATTTTTTTGAGACTGAGTCTTCACTATGGCCTGGAATTGGCTATCCTGTACATCCGACTGGCTTGAAGGGTACAGAAAATCCACCTGCTCTGCTTTGGAGTGACTCAGATTAAAAAAAAGACACCCCCCCTGTACCAAATACTTCCACCTACCCTGCCCTCTTCCCCCAACATCCCCCCACCCCAGAGGCTTGGGACGCTCCCCCGTGTGGCACTAATGTCCTCCGACAAACACACTGTTAATGACCCGGTATACGGTATTTCTTAGGAGTCTATAATGTGTCCGTTCTCTGCCGACCCCAGTGTCTTCCCAAACTGGGGACCGGGTTTACTCTTAGTGGCCCCACTCGCCCCCCAGGTAACAAGGTTTTGGATTCTAGAATGAGATGAGGGTTTTTTTTTTTTTTTTTTTTTTTTTTTTTTTTTTGAGACAGGTACCCTGCACCCCCCTAGCTGTCCAAAAACCTCTATGTACGAGACCCAAGGCTGGCCTTGCCCCGTGACACTCTGGCCCCCCCCCCCCTCCCACAAGTGCTAGGATTTAAAGGCATGCACCCCACCATGCCCAGCTTTTTTTTTTTTTAGGCAAGTTCTTGCCATATACCCCTAACTATGCTTGAAATCAAGATCCACCTTCTTTACCTCAGAGTGCCAGGATTATGGACATGTACCACCATGCCTGGCTAGATATGCTGCATGTTTTTTTATCTTCGTAATGCTGATGAGGATAGAGGTGGAGAAATTTGCTTAAGAGGTAAAACTAGGGGCTGGCAGGGAGGGGCCACTAGCGGTTAAGAGCCCGACCTGCTCTTACAGAGGACACGGGTTCGATCCCCAGCACCCACACCATGGGGCGCGCCAGAGTCTGAAACTCCAATTCCAGGAGAACTCCACCGTTCAGGGAATCGCAGAGCCCTCTTCTGACCTCCGCGGATTGCACGACACGGGTGCACAGACCTGCATGCAGACAGTACATTCATACACATAGAGAAATAAATAAAAATTTAACAAAACAAAAACAAAAAAAAAACCAAAGAGGGTATAAAACTACAGGGCCAAGGGAATAGAGAGAGAATGATTAACTGGTACAGGGTACAATAGTAAAAAAGCGAATAGTGTGTGTGTGGTGTGTGTGTTTTTTTTTTTTTTTTGTGTGTGTGTGTGTTCCCTCCTGCGAGTTGCTAAAGATTCACTTGATCACCTAGGGCCTCTCCAAAATGCTAGGCAAGCACACTTTTTTTTTTTTTTAATTTTTATTTATTTCGTTATGTGTATCAATGTACATGTACTGTCTGATGCAGGTCTGTGCACCCGTGTCTCGTGCAACGTCGCGGTTGTTCCCGGTCAGAACCCCCCGGGCGTCGGGCATTCCCTCTGGGAACTGCGGTTTTCCTGGGAACTTGGAGTTAGTTTCAGGTACGGTTTCTACCGCCGCCATGTGGGTGCCTTGGATCAAACCCGGGGGTCCTCCCTTTGTAAGAGCGGTTGGCGCTCTAACCGCTAGCATTTTATTTCTCCAGCCCCTTTTTTTTTTTTTTTTTTTTTTTTTTTGGTCTTTTCTGAGGACAGGGTCTCCCTGTTAAAGCCCCAGCTGACCTGGACTCACTCTTGTAGAACCAGGCTGGCCTTGGTTGAAACTCACAAAGATCTGCCTGTCTCTGCCTCCACCACGTGCTAGGATTAAGTCGTGCGCCACCAAGCTCTTTGCTAGGCAAGTACTTTTAACTCACCAAGTTACACCCTTGGGCCAGGTAAAATAATTTGTAATGTGTTACACATTAGGTTAACTGGTTGACATATCTAATTAATAATTCTAAATTAGGGGCCTGGAGAGATGGTTCATTGGTTAAGAGCACCAACGCCTTGCAAGGACCGGGGGGGGGGGTTCACTTTCCCTAGCATCCACATGGCAGCCCTAAAGACCGCTCTTTTTATAAGCCAGGTGTGGTGCACACTCCTTTAATCCTAGCATTCTGGGAGGCAGAGGCAGGCCGGATCTCTGTGAGTTCAAGGGCCAGGCTGGCCTACCGCGGAGCCCCAGGCCCAGCTGGGGTGGGGGTTATATGGAGACCTGACTCAACAGAAAAAAAAACGTCTAAATTCTGAAAATCTTCATATCGAAGGATATATCTAATTAATTAGATATTTTAAAATGGCTAAATCCTTAAAAGAGATTTACATATCCTAGCACAAAGAATGAGAACAGAAACATGACGATGTGGACCAGTCCCAGTTACTCTGGGCAGATCATTCTATATTATATAAATGTGTTGACATATCATGTTGTACTCTGTAAGTATTAGGTCAACCCGATGGCTCAGTGGGTAAAAACAGTTACCATGCAGGCCTAATGACCTGAGTGAATTTGATCCCTACCGAATCCAAAAGAGGTTTTTGTTTGTTTTGTTTTGTTTTGTTTTTGAGACAGGGTTCTCCCTGTTAGCCCTAGCTGCCTGGGACTCACTATGGGGACCAGGCTGTGGCCTCAGTCTCACAGAAATCCACCTTCCCTTCTGTTCTCCCAAGTGCTCGAATGAAAGGCATGTTGTGCCACTATACCTGTCTTGGAGCCCACAATGGAAAGAGGAGAGAACTGACTCCCTGAAAGTGTCTTCTGATCTCCACCACCTGCTTTCCATGGCCTGTCACCTTTCTTTACTCCTACAGTCTAGACATTTAAATTACAAAATTATCTCTCTCTCTCTCACAAATAAATAAATAAAAATATTTTTTAAAAAAAAACACAAACCAAAGGCGAATGTAGAATTATCCTTACGAGCATGCAGAAAGCCTGGGCTCCAATCACCAGCACTGCTGCACTTCTTTTTTTTTTTTTTTTTTTTTCAGTTTAACTCTTTTTACAATGCTTTTATTGATGTTTGTGTAATTCATACATCAATTTTCAGTCCAATTAAGACACATTCCCCTCTCCCCCCCCCTTTTTTTTTGTCTTTTGAGACAGGGTCTCCCTGTTAGCCCCAGCTGTCTGACCATATTTCCCCTTTCACTCTGCTGCAACTTTCTAACACTTGGGCAGCGAGGCAGGCGGAGGATGGAGTTGAGGTCCTTCTTTGCTGCTCGTGCTTCACGGCCAGCCTGGGCCATATGGAATCCCAAAATCCATTTGGAAATAAGATTCTGAGTGACCAATTAGGAGAGTGGGCAAAAGCAGGGACTTTATCCCTTGGGCATATTCCTTAACCTTTCTATGACTCAGTTTTTCCTCAGAGCTAAAAAAAAAAAAAACAAAAAACAAAACAAAACAAAACAAAACAAAAAAGGGCTTCAGAAGATACAAGTAAAAGGCAGCCCACAAAATGGAAGAAAATATTTGCAGATCATATATTTCATAGGAGAATGTCAAAACTGTCCAGAAAGTACCTAAAATTCAACAAAACAACCTAATTTTTTTTTAAATCTTTTTGAGACAGGGTCTTCCTATAGCCCCAGCTGTCCTGGAACTCACTCTGTAGACCAGCTGGCCTTGAACTCAGAATTCCCCCTGCCTCTGCCTAACATTTTTTTTTAATCTTCATGAAGTTCACTTTGTATACATTTTTCTTTCTTTTCATTGCCTTCTCTCCCCCCTTCTCTCTCTCCTTCCCTCCCCCTTTCCCTCTCCTTTATTTCATCTGTGTATTTAGAATCGGATCCAAGAAATCACTGTCCAATCCAATGTTGGGATAATTTCTATTCTACATTTTTTTCCTAAGAGTGTCATAGTTTGGGGTCTTACGTTTAGACCATAGACTCATTTCGAGTTTTGCTGCCTGTGATGTTTCACTTCACTTTAGTGAATGTGTATACCCAGCCTACCCGGCACTATGTGTTGTAAGAACTGTCTTTCTCCCATTGATAGATCCTTGCATGGAGCGAATAGTTTGTGTGCTCTGGAAAAGAACATGCATTTTTTAAATGCTCAGTCCAGTGCTTATATGGTCAGTTAGGAATGTTGCTCACAGCGAAGCTATTCTATAGGAATCTCTTTTAGTTGAGTAATTCAGCTCTCCTAGTTCCAGTAGTTGTATATTTTTCCTTTGAGTAATCAGCAGCTCAGATATATGCATGGGCAGGGCAGAAAAATGGGTATTTAAAGTTGCCATGACAACAGGCTAGAATGACACTTGGGAAAGTGAGGTATAGGTGGTGGAAAGATAGTAACAGAATAAACTGGATAGGAAAAGAAGGGAATTGGAAACGGTGGAGAGGGAGAGAGCAGAGGGTTTAATATTATAGTGTCTAGGCTACGGGAGATCACAAGAGGCTGAAGCCCTGGGGGAGGAGGTCAGAACTGCAATGCCTTATCCTATAAGCAACGTTAACAGGGGAAGCTTTATTACTTAAGGTAGTCTCTGCATGGCTCTCACGGGGGTATACACAATGAAAGTTTAAATTTTTTTTGGTCTTTTTGAGATAGGGTCTCCCTGTGGCCCCAGCTGGCCTGGAGCTCACTGTAGATTAGGCTGGCCTTGAACTCACAGAGATCCGCCTGCCTCTGCCTCCTGAGTTCTGGGATTAAAGGTGTGTGCCACCACACCTGGCCTTTTTATTATGATGCCAGCGATCTAACCCAGCTCACTAGGCAAAAACTCTAACACCAGAGTTAAATCCTCAGTAAAAGTTGAAACTTTTATTGTTTGAAATGGGGTCTCACATAGCCCAAGCTTGTCTAGAACTCAATAAGTAGCTGAGGATGGGCGATCTTGAACGGATCCTTCTGTCTCTACCTCCCAAGCTCTGCGATTATAGGCACACAGCATTAGACTTGGCCAGAGGTTTAATTCTTGAGTTTAGATAGTCCAACACAGGTGACCATGGTTAGACATTTCTTCTGGGTGACTCTCCTTGAAGCAATGAATTAGGAAGCCAGGCTTTTACGTGACTTGGCTCCTTGAAGCTCCTCTTCTGAATCACTTCCTTTTAGTGCTCACCTATTTCATCCTTAGTTGCTGCTATAAGAGACGAATGTGACCTAAGACAGTAAGCATGGAGGTTCATGGAGGCCTTCTTAAGCACTACCTGGGAAAATGATATATAGACCTTCTGCTTGTATTTCAGTCACGAGAACCAGTCATGGGTCCACATAGAGGCAAATAGGTCAGGGAAATGTAGTCCTTGTTTAGAATCTTTCTTCCCAGTAATATTCTTGTGCAATGGATGGTGGTAAGATCAGAATGACTATAATAACTTTCTGGGAATGAGAAAAAAAATAATGATGAAATTCTCCATATGTGACAACTGTAAGAATGAATGGGATGTTGGAACCTGGATGTGACTTGAATGGCAAAAGTCTTGAACAAACAAAGCAAAGAAGCAATGATCTGCAAATGATGTTGTGGATTAGGGAGAACATTAACCCCATGTCTCATGCTTGACATGTAATTAAGGGCAAAGAAGGCATACCTTTGGTTTTACAGAACTGTTGGGAAAAGCATGTTCTCTGAGGAAATTTAACTAATGAAGGGTCTGGAGTTGACCTTAAGATATAATGTATTAAGGTGTGAGGACAGTAATATTACTGGGGCTCAAGGGGATAGAAAGCGGCAGTAGGGACCGAGGAGATAGGTCTGTTAGGAAAAGAGCTCATCTTACAACCCAGACACACTTAAAAAAGCCAGGCGAGGGGCTGGAGAGATAGCCTAGCAGTTAAGAGTGCTGACTGCTCTTACAGAGGACCTGGGTTCGATCCCCAGCTCCCACATGGAGGCTAAGAATTGTCTGTAACTCCAATTCCAGGAGAACTCCAGTTCCAGGGGAATCCGAGACTCTCTTCTGACCTCTGCGGCATTGCACGACATGGGTGCACAAACCTACATGCAGACAGTACACTCATACACATACAAAAAAAAAAAAAAAGCCAGGCGAGGTGATCTGTGCTTATAACACCAGTGTTGGGAAGAAGGAAACAGGAAGATCCCCTGGGCCTTGCCAGCCAGCCAGGGCAGCCCAACATGTGATCTGCAGGCCAGTGAAGAATCTTGTCTCCAAGGAGAAGATAGTGCTCCTGAGTATGACACCCAAGGCTGTCCTCTGGCTTCCACATACAAGTGCTCATACACACACACACACACACACACACACACACACACACACGACAGGATGATAGTTTAGTATGATCCATCTCTGGGGAGGAAGTAGACTGAAAGACTTCCAAATTGAGTGTTGAACAACCCCAGGGGAGTACAGAGAGGATGCATTTATTTGGTTACAGAATTGAAAGACAGTGAAAGAATTTTCAGTCCCCCAGTGGAATCCAGTTTCCCTGGATGCTGCCCATGCGGGTTACACTTCTTGATGATTAATCTCCAGTGAGAAAAAAAAATGTCATGTTGGAAGGAGTCAACTGATTTTTTGTTTGAGCCTGGGATTTCTGAGTATGTATGTAGGGGGCACATCTTAGGGACGAGGCTGCTACCTTCTAGAAGGCTCTCTTCTGATGAGAAGGCCTTGAGAGAGAAAGGTGCACAGAGGGTGTGAAGAGTGCTTGCAAAAAGGCAGGATGAGGGGGATTCACACAGGAGGCTGAGGCCAACTGATCCTGGAGGATGGAAGAGTGCCGGAAGGCCGAGGTCAGCAGAGCCAAGTGACGCAGCAAAGAAACGGAGCGAGTCGAGGCCGAAAGATGCTTGTTTGATTTAGCACAAATGTGACCAATGTCTTAAAGCCAAAGGTGGATCCATAAATAACTTACTATTAAATATTGTTTGGACAGAAAAGAAAATTCTATATAATTGCATCATCTTATCACACCATTTTATTTTTATTTTTTCTTATGTCTGTTTTATATGACAAAGTCTCCTTTTTTTCCATAAATGAATTTCAGTACTCACTGAATTTCTATTGGGTTGATTTTTTTCCCTACCCATCATAGCTTTATTCAATTTTTCTTAGATACTTTACATGTTGATTGAAAATCGAAGGACAGCTGGGCGTGGTGGCGCACACCTTTAATCCTAGCACTTGGGAGGCAGAGGCAGGTGGATCTTTGTGAGTTCAAGGCCAGCCTGATCTACAGAGTGAGTTCCAGGACAGCTGGGGCTATAGGGAGACCCTGTCTCGAAAAGACAAAAAAA
>VZQC01010399.1:1305124-1329923 GCA_009823505.1 Rhizomys pruinosus
TACTAAATATTTGTTGAATGAATCGACCCATTAAGCATTTATTAAACACTCTATTTGCCAAGACTGGACATGGCCACAGAGGTTGCCAATCCTTTTTTAGTAAAGAGCCAGATAGTAAATATTTAAGGCTCTATGTGTCAAGATGTAAAATTGAATATATTATGTAGACACTTATATAACTATTTAAAATGTAAACATTATAAAATTTAAAACTACCCTTGCTTCACAATCCTACACAAAACTTAACTCAAAAAAAAAAAAAAGATTTGAATATAAGGACTAGAAGTATGAAACGCTTTTTTTTGGGGGGGGTCTTTTCGAGACACGTCTCCCTATAGCTCCAGCTGTCCTGGAATTCACTCTGTAGACCAGGCTGGCCTTGAACTCACAAAGATCTGCCTGCCTCTGCCTCCCAAGTGCTAGGATTTAAAGGCATGTGCCACCACACCCCACTGCCTTTATCTTTTATTAGCTTTGTGACCCTGGGAAAATTAGTTGAACTTTTCAACTCTCAACTTTCTTTTCTTTTTATAATTTATGTTTATGAGTGTTTTGTCTACATGTATGTAGGTGTACCATATGTGTGTGATGCCCTTGGGGGGCCAGAAGAAGGCATTGGATCTCTTGGAACTGGAGCTTTGGACAGTTGTTAGCTGCCATATGGGTTCTGGGAACTGAACTTGGGACCTCTACAAGAGCAGCCAGTGGTCTTAACTACTGAGCCATCTTTCCAGCCCAGATCTCTAAGTTTCCTTATCTGCCAAATAACTGTAAATACTGGATACGTCTATTCTTTCAGCTGAGTGAAATAACAGATTTTAGTTTTGTTTTCAGATAGGATCTCACGTAGCCTGGGGTCATCTTGAATCCTTGAACTTGCTGTGTAGCCAAGTCTGGATTTGACTTCAGATCTTCCTGTTTCTACCTCCCAAGTGCTGACATTACAGGCATGCACAACCATGTCCAGCCCCAAATAGAGGATGTTATAAAAAAACCAAACCAACCCACAGTAATGGGGGCTGGAGAGATGACTCAATGGCTAAGAATGCCACCAGGCTCTACACCTTATGACTCATATTTCTGAATGAAATTGTCCCCATACCCCCATTGTGTGGCAATGTCATTGAAGACTGAGGTCTCAAGTACTCTTGAACTGTTGCTCCATTTTTTGATGGAACTTATCTCTTGGCAGCTCTGTTGTCTCACAAAAATGTCTGGTCCTTAACAGTGTCTCTTTGTTTCCTGCCCAGATCTCTGCTTCACATCAACGTTATTGAACCTGGGTTTTTGAGTCTGTTGTAACCTCCTACCGTCCAGCACTGCTTATGAGAATCAGTTACTGTCCCCTTTTCACAAATTGGGCAGGCAATTTTAAATGTCAAATAGTAGAACCTGAGAAGCAAGTTCTGTTTCTGTGCTCATTAGTCTCGAGAAATCATACAAAGATGAACTCAGAAGGTCAGCACTCAAACGGGCATGACTAGGTTGGAGCTGGAAGACTCTGCTTGACCTCTTGCTGGGTGAGGAGGACCACAGAAAATTCTAAAGGTCCTTTGAGAGCTCTGGACCCTCTTCACAGCAAAATGCTTGGGACACAGACAATTTCAGTTTCATGAGATGCCAAACTGGAATACTAGCAGCTTTGCTGGGAGCAGGGTTTTGATCACATCTTGTGCAAGTCATGGCATTCTTGAATTACTAAGAATTAAGGGCAGGTGAGATGGCCCAGTGGGTAAAGGCCCTGGCTGGCCGATCTGATTACTGGAACCCTCATGGTAGAGAGAACCCACTCTGCAAGTTGTTTTCTAACCTTCACATGTAGACACACACACACACACACACACACACACACACACACACTCACACACGCACACGGTAGATAGATAAATGTAAAAAATTAGTTGCATAGTCATGTTCTATTTAATCATAAAAAGGTTGCAATTGAACCATGACAACTAATGTAAAGACTTGCAGCGCCATCTAGTGTATATTAGTATACATTGCATGACCCATCAGTTTGGGGTTTATAGTCTTTGGTAGTGTTTTGCTTCATTGATAATATACAATGAAAACACTTACCTATGCAAGCTTGTGTATTTTAATCTTTATTAGTGTGGGATAGAATGCTAATTAAATCTGAGAAGTGCAGAAATGTCACTATCTGACAGCTAACTTCCCTGTAACCAGTAACCTCTCTATACCAGTTCCATTTTTGGAACCAAAGAGACTTTGCTATTGATCTTCACATCTCAACCTCATAGATGACATACTGTGTTAACTATGTCCTTTTTTATATATATTTAGGTGGACATAAAAACTGGATGGGGGGCGGGGCGAGAACAGGAGAAGAGTAGATGTCAGTGGCTTTAGCAGCTTCGGTGGGATCCAGAGGGGCTCTTTTTTGGTGTTCCTTTGAAGTGAATGCATATTTTCATGATGATCCAGTACAGGGATGTGATGATTAGTTCTGTCAACTCACCTAGATCTAGAATCATACAGGAGATCAACCTCTGGGCACACGTGTGAGGGTTTATAAAGCTTAGGTTCCCCTGTGAAGAATGTTCTTGATTACCTTCGTTGAGTAGGAAGACCCACCCTGAAGCTGGGCAGCTCCTTCCCGCACCCCCAGGTGTAAGAAGTCCAAGGACAAAGGCTTTGCTTAATGCCTCCTTTACTGTGCTTCTTGGTGGTGAGTTCATCCACCTCGTTTGCTCTTGGTGAGCTGCTGTTGCTGCTGCTACCAGCCTTTGCTACCTTCAGAACCCAGCATCTGGGGTCAGGTAGGACACTGCTGAGGGAAGCATCCAGTCTCCTGGACTGAGCAGCTTTTGGGTTCTCAGCCTCTCCAGCTTGGAGACAGCCATTGGTGGACCCAGGCCGAATCCTGTCAGCCAATCTGATAAACCTCCCCCCCTTTTTTTTCTTTTAATTCTCCCCCCCCTTTTTTTTTTCATTCTCTTGGTTCTGTTCCTCAGCAGGCAGATGGAGGGAAAATGTGAAGGAGAAAGTAGGGAACATTCAGAAATAGTGTTCTTTTTTTTAAATTTTTCATCTTTTTGAGACAGGGTCTCCCCATAGTTCCAGCTGTCCTAGAACTTACTATGTGGACCAGGTTGGCTTTGAACCCACAAAGAACCACCTGCCTCTGTCTCCTAAGTGCTGAGATTAAAGGCATGCACCACCACACCTGGCCAGAAATAGTGTTCTTAATTAGGAAAGGGGGGTGGGAACCTGGCTCACTGGTGGAGAGACAGACCTTAGATACACAGATAGCTCATCTATGATGATGGAGAGTTCATGGGTTAAGATGCTTAAAGATGGATCGATGTGGTGTGGACACTTGTGAACTGTGTCCTCTGATTGATGTCACCTTTGACGCATTCATCATCTTCATTCTCTTCCACTTACTACTCATATCAGTCACCAAGTCTTTTTGATAATAACTAATTTGCTGCGTAAATGAACTTCTCTGTCCTTCTTGCTTTTTCAATCATTTATTTTTTCCAGTGCACTTGTATTATAGGTCTTCCTACCTAGACGTCTTTCTGTAAATCCCATCTTCTAGAGAGACCAAGTTAAAGCAAATCTTAATCATCCCATTCTTCTGTAAGAATGGAAAGAGAGCCTTGCATGATCTGGACTCACCCAGACAGCTTTCCCCTCTTTTGCTGACACTTGGACTTGATTTGTGCCCCAGCATTGTACTCTTTATGCATTCTCCCCCTCAAAGTGCCACTTTTTCTTGAGAGGCTTGCACAGTGGAATCCATTGCTAGGCTTTCCACTTCTCTCCTTCCCTCTGGGCCTCAGATAAGTACTCATCATCCTTTAAACATCTTCCAGAGCCCATCTTCCTTCATAGCCAGATTGGATTCTTTCCTTTTGAATTCCAATGCCAACCACCCACTCCTTTCTGTACTTCAGCTTGGTATATTCGCACACCTGTTTATGTAGTGTCTGACTCTTGTGCTTTTGAGGGTAGATCCTTAATATTTGATTTTCCAGTGGTTGGTACCATACTGGTGGTTATTTGGGACAGTACTTGGTTCAAAGGGGGCACTTAATAATTGTGGGAGGGGGGCTGGAGAGATGGCCTAGCGGTTAAGAGCGCCAACCGCTCTTGCAGAGGACCCGGGTTCGATCCCCAGCACCCACATGGTGGCCGAAAACCATCTGAAACTCCAATTCCAGGAGAACTCCAGTTCCAGGGGAATCCGACACCCTCTTCTGACCTCCGTGGCATTGCATGACATGGGTGCACAGACCTGCATGCAGACAGTACATTCATACACATATGGAAATAAATAAAATTAAAAAAAATAATTGTGGGAGGATCCAGTTTGGATTAGGGGCTAGTTCTTAGCATCCCTCGGGGCACAATGTGGGAGTCATGGGAATCCTCTGACCCCCACCCCAAGAGAGAGCAAACAACGTGGCCCAGGCACATGATGCTAGGTGGAAGAGCACAGCCAGAAAGGAAACATTCAGTTTCCCAGGCTAAGGACCTGAGTTGGAAGTACCTCTCAGGTTGGGTTGCAAAAGTAACTAACTGACTTCTGCGCCAAGGGGTCAGTTCCCCACAGTGACCACAGACGGCCACTGTGCTCCCTTTCCCTTAGTAGGACTGCACTGTACCTGCACATAGCAAGAAAAGCTCCTACAAATAATAATAAGCACAGCCGAAGTATGTGTTTCATTGGGAAAGAACATGTGATTTTTAACATGTATCATATTTTGAATTTTTTTGCTTTAGCTTTTTATTGTTTAAGAATTTCATACATATGGCTAGAGAGATGGCTCAGCAGTTCGGAGAACTGGCTGCTCTTGCAGAGGACCTGGGTTTAATTCTGAGCCCTCATATGGCACCCTACAATTGCCTATAACTCCAGTTCCAGGTGATCTGAAGCCTTCTTCTGATATGGGTGCACTTACGTACATGCAGGCAATATACTCATATGCTAAAATTAAAAATATATTAAAAAAGAATTTAATACATATATGTAATGTGTTTTGATCAAATGTACACCCTGTTCTTCCCCTCTGATTCCTTACCTGTCCCCTACCACTTGCCCCCCAACTTCATGTGCTCTGTTTTTAAACCCATTGAGTCCTCTTAGTGCTGGCCTGTACGTGTGTGGGTATAGGACCATCTATTGGAGTGTGGTTAGCCTCTTATGGACCACGTCACTGTGGAAAACTGACTCGGCCTCCCCCAGCAGCCATCAGGTGCCAGCAGCTCCTACGCTAGGGATATGACTTCATGAATCCCTTCCCTGTCCATGCTGGAATTTTGGCTGGCTTAATCTTGTGCATGCAGTCACATTCATTTTGTATTGTTTATTTTTACTCTTGGAGGACTAAATATTCTAAAACAAGGAAACAAACACAAAACCAGGTCTCAGTAGGGGAAGGAGAGCCTCGCCTTGGGGAGAGAGAGCCTTGGTGCCCAAGAAAACCAGTGGCCGAGTAGAAGAACAAAGGATCAACATTAGAGAGGGGTAGGACGGTGGCATGGTTGATCTTGAAAGGGAGGGATGTTAGGAGGGAGAAGTGGGTAGAACCTTAGATGTGCTCTGGGGAGAAGGCGCAAAGCCTGCTGGCAGAGGTCTTCTGAAGCCTAGCAGGAAAGCTGTGGCAACAAAACTAAACTGGAGTCCTTGAGCCACCATTGCTGCCTTCCTCGCCCCGAGAGGTCCCTGCGTCAGGTATTTTGTTCAACCCAAGTTATCCTCCAAACTGAGTGCCTTGACTGAAATGTGAGCTTTTCAGATTTACAGCAATTCATCCTAACAGTACAACTGGGCTAGGGATGAACATGTGCACACGTGGATGCTCACCATAATTTTATTTATGATAGCAAAAAAAAAACCTTAGGAAGATGACTCATTTATTTATGCTTTCTCCACTTTAAACTTTCTAACAAGCCATTTAATGTAAACATTTGAAAATGATACCTCTCATTTAGTGTGTGTGCGTGTGTGTGTGTGGGGGTGTCAGAGGACAATTTTCTGGAGTTTCTCCTTCCACGATGTGGGTCCTGGAGATTGAACTCAGGCTTGGCAGTAAGTGTATTAATACACTGGGCCATCTCATTGGCTGTTAACTTACACAGTCATTGCATAAGTTACTTGTTTTGTTGCTGTAACAAAATACCTGACAAATCAACATAAGGAAGGGGAAACTTTATTTTGGCTCACAGTTTCAGGGTCCAGTCCATCATGGTAGGGAAGGTCGGGTGGCAGGAACATGAGGCAACTGGTCACCATACATCCACAGTCAAGAAGCAGAGAGAGATGAGCACTACAGTTTGGCCTTTTTCTCCTTTATATTCAGTCAGGAACCCCATCCCGTGGAACATGCCACCCACACCACATTTACCGCGAGTCTTCTGATCTCAATTCCTAGTCTAGAAATTCCCTCAACAGTCATGCCCAGCATGTGCTTCAGGCATATAATCTGGGTTTCATTCCCAGAGTGAAGGAGAAAGTCACAGAGAAAAGCAACAAAGCAGAAAGCTATTGACTCATTCCTTACCAGGGAGAGATGAGAGGATGACAGGACAGCTGTCCGCATAGCATCCACACTTCAGTCTCAGCTGCTAAACTGTCACCTCCCTCCACACACAGGGACTTTGTATAACTAATTCTGAAAACTAAGCCTTATATACATCCACTCTTTATTTTTTTTTAATTTTATTTATTTCTGTATGTGTATGAATGTACTGTCTGCATGCAAGTTTGTGCACCCGTGTCATGAAATGCCGCGGAGGTCAGAAGAGGGTGTCGGACTCCCCTGGAACTGGAGTTCTCCTGGAATTGGAGTTTCAGATGGTTCTCGGCTGCCATGTGTGTGCTGGGGATTGAACCCGGGTCCTCTGTAAGAGCGGTCGGCGCTCTTAACCACTAGGCCATCTCTCCAGCCCCTATACATCAACTCTTTAAAAAATGTCTGTTAAATGCATGAGCATTATTTTGAGAAACTTTAAACTCTGAGAGTACTCAATTTATTTTTATGGGATGTATATGATTGTTTTGCCTACATGTATATAAGTGCACCATGTGGCTATAGTGTCCATAGAGGCCAGAAGAGGGTATTGGATACCCTGGGACTAGAGTTATGGATGGTTGTGAGCCACCATGTGGGTGCTGGAAACTGAACCTGAGTCTTTTGTAAGACTGATCAGTGCTCTTAACTGCTGAGCTCTCTCCAGTCCTTAAATTAATATTTTAAATGGATATAAACTTACAGTTGTACTATGGGTCTAAACTTCTGACTGAATTCGAGTCTCAGTGGGCAGCCAAATCTTCCCCAATCATATCTTACTTTCTAGAAACAGAAAAGTGCTTTAGTTATTGTGCATGCTGAGCACAATGATGACAAAATTACATTTTTCTTACCAAGTTTTTAGGTGGTCGATTTCTTAGATATGCTCTGTAAAGAAGAGATTCTTCATTATTTACTTATTCTTCCTCTTTTTAAATTGAAAAACTGAAAGCATGACTTTAAGGAAATGTCATAAATAGACAAGATTATGAACTACTCTGCTTTCTACAAGCCAGGAAGTTTTTACACTTTCTCCATATCCATTAACACAGTCTCACAACAACCAACAAGGTGCAGGCAGATCTCTGTGAGTTCAAGGCAAGCCTAGTCTACATAGTGAGTTCCAGGCTAGGTGGGACTACAGGGAGACCCTGTCTCAAAAACATCAAAAAAAAATGTGTATGTGTGTGCCATTACATCCAGGTAGGGTGTGTGCGTGCGTGTGCATACATGTGTGTGTGTGTGTGTGTGTGTGTGTGTTGGTAGCACTGGGGATTAAGCCTAGGGGCTTGTACATGTTAGGCAAGTGCTCTACCATTGAGCTATATCCCCATTCCTAGATATGTACTTTAATTAATTAATTGTATGTGTATGCGTAATGTGTAATGTGTGATGTATGTGTGCGTGCGTGTGTGTGTGTGTGTGTGTGTGTGTATGTGCTCATTCATATGAGTGTGGGTGTGTCTATGGCATGGCCTGTATGTGGAGGTCAAAGGACAGCCTAGGGTTTTGGTCTACCCTTTCCACCTTTCTGAGACATTCTTTTTGCTGTTTGGCAGGCCAGCTGGTCTGCAGAGTCTCTTGTTTCTTCTTTCCATCTTACTGTGGGAGCGCTAGGATTACAGACAAATGCTGCTGTTCTTGCTTAAATGGGTTCTAGGAACTTGAGCTCAGGTTAAAGTCAGCACTTTACCTGCTGAGCAATCTGCCCAGTATTTTAAAAGTATTTTAAAACCTCAGTCACTGCCTAATTTAGATTTTATTTATTTATTTATTTATTTGAGATAGAGTCTCCCTATAGCTACAGATGGCCTCAATCTCAAAGAGATTCACCTGCCTCTGACTCCTAAGTGCTGGGATTGAAGGCATGTGCACCATGCCTGGCTAGATTTATTATTTTTAATATTTATTTATTTTTATTTTTTAATATTTTTAAATTTTTATTTATTCTTGTATGTGTATGAATGTACTGTCTGCATGTAGGTTTGTGCACCTGTGTCATGCAATGATGCAGAGGTTAGAAGAGGGTGTTGGATTCCCCTGGAACAGGAGTCAAAGATGGTTCTCAGCCACCATGTGGGTGCTGGGGATCGAACCAGGATCCTCTGCAAGAGCAGTCGGTGCTCTTACTGCTAGGCCATCTCTCCAGCCCCTATTAATTTATTTAGTATGACTGTTATGCAAGTACACCCATGTGAGGACAGAAGAGGGTGTTGGATCCCCTGCAACTGGAATTATAGACAGTTGTTAGCTGCCATATGGTTTCTGGGATTTGAACCTATGTCTTCTGTAAGAAGAGCCAGTGCTCTTAACTTCTGAGCCATCTCTCTGCCCCCTGGCTAGATTTATTCTTTTTTAAATTATTATTATTTTATGTGTATGAGTGTACTGTCTGTATGTAGGTTGGTGCACCCATGTCGTGCAATGCCTCAGAGGTCAGAAGAGGGCATCAGATTCCCCTGGAACTGGAGTTAAAGATGGTTCTTAGTGGCCAAGTGGGTGCTGGGAATCGAACCCGGGTCCTCTGCAAGAGCAGTCGGTGCTCTTAACCGCTGAGCCATCTCTCCAGCCCCCTAGATTTATTCTTTTTTTTTTTTTTTTTNTTTTTTGGTCTTTTTGAGACAGGGTCTCCCTGTAGCCACAGCTGTCCTGGAATTCACTCTGTAGACCAGGCTAGCCTTGAACTCACAAAGATCCGCCTGCCTCTGCCTCCTAAGTGCTAGGTAGGATTAAAGGCATGCGCCACCATGCCTGGCAGATTTATTCTTATAATGGAATCCTTCTCCATGAACTCAAGGGAATTCTGTAACTGCTAACTAGCTTAACTGTAGTCAGTGGAATTAGGTAGGAAATGGATCCTCTTATATGTCTTCCTTAAATTAGAAGGCATAATATGAGATTTGGAACTAAGTGAGACTTGCTTTGTATGTACAATTAATTTATGTCCAGTGTGGTGCCAAGTGCTTTTAGTCCCAGTACCTGGGAGGCAGAGGCATGCAGATCTCTGTGAGTTTAAGGCCAGCCTAGTTTATATAGCAAGTACCAAGCTAGCTGGGGCTGCAGGGAGCTCTTGTCTTAAAACAGACCAAACTAGACATATATATTATATATTATAGATAGATAGATAGATAGATAGATAGATAGATAGATAGATAGGAGACAGTGAGAAGTGTGTTTCTCGTATGTTTTGGAAAAGATTAAGTAGAGTCTCTCTAGATCTTATTTAATGCTGAAACTGATACATGTCAAGCCATATACACAATAACCCAAGGGAATTCAACAAATAAGTACTAGTGGATTGCAAATTACTAGCTATATGTTAATATAAAACTCAGTGCTTATGTTGAAAACATTGCTTACTTGTCAATAACATAAGAAAAATCACGGTGCTGACATCCTTCTCTACTAAATCTGTGAAAACAAAACATAATGAAGCTGTAACATCATTCCTTGTGTATTTGCATAAAACATTTTGCAATTAACTCAGTACTTCTTTACTGGAGCCTCTCATATAGTTCATTTATTGAATTAAAAGTCTCTTAGTTTGTGGCCTTACTATTTCTTGACTATTTGTTGGCCTTACTATTTGTTTACTTTTTTTTTTAAGACAGGTTCTCACTGGCAGGCCTGGAAGTCACAGAGATCTGCTTGCCTGTTTCCACAGTGCTGGGAAGCATTTCTACTTTTTTACACCTTTTTTTTTTGGTCATTTTTTTAGGTGTATGAGTGTTATGCCTGCATGTATATGCACCCATGTCGTGCAATGCCCATAGAAGCCAGAAGAGGGTGTAGGATCCTTTGGAATTGGAGTTTACAGACCATTGTTAGCCACCATGTGGGTGCTGGGATTCAAACTCAGGTCCTCTGCAAGAATGCCAGCACTCTTAACTGCTGAGCCATCTCTCCAGCCATTACATTCTTTTTCTTAAATCAGCTTCACAAATGTTTCTGAAGACACTGGAATTTGAAATCTATTTATTTACCTCTTAATTTTTACATGTTTATTAAAAATTTATGAGTAATAAAGGGAGCAGGGAAAGTTTGGTTAAAAGATACAATGAGCCAGGCCTGGTGGCCCACACCTTTAACCCCAGCACTCAGGAAGCAGAGGCAGGCAGATCTCTGTGAGTTCAAGGCCAGCCTGGTCTAAATAGTGAGCTCCAGGCCAGCTGGGACTAGAGGGAGACCCTGTCTCAAAAAGACCAAAAAAAAAAAAAAAAATACAATGATTCAGTTAGATAAGAGGAATAAGCTTAAAAAGTCTATTATATCATATGGTGAAACCCAGTTAATAGTACACTGAATGAATTTTTTAATATATTGAATTCTAAAGATACTAGAAGTTAGATGTTCTCAATATAAAGTGTTAATTACGTGAGATAATGCATATATTAATTAGCTAGATTTAGTCATTCAACAATGACATTTAAATATCATATTGTGGGCTAGAAAGAGGGCTTAGCAGTTAAGATCACACACTGCTTCTCCAGAGGATCAGAGTTCAATTCCCAGCAACCACATCAGGAAGATCAGAACTACCTTAGATTCCAGGGGATCTAATGCCTCTTGGCCTCTGGGGCCACCTGCACTCATGCACACACATCCACATCCACACACTGGGTGTTCTTCCAGAGGACTTTGGGTTGCTTCCCAGTACCCATATGGTAGCTAACGACCATCAGTAACTCCAGTTCCAGCAGATATGATGCCATCTTCTGCCACACCCCCCAGTCATTGCATGCACATGGTGGACTTACATACATGTAGGCAAAACATACACATAAAATATAATTCAAAAAATTTGAATGAGTAAAATAGTCCATGAAACATGCTATGTGAATTGTACGACAACAAAAAAGGCCAATAGGCTAAACATGTTCACATAGAGACAAAGCAAAGTGAAATATATCAAAATAAAGACAATTTCCTTGATCTGTCCTGTTCCACATTGTATTAGTTATTTTCTTTGCTGTGACAAAAATACCTAACAGAAACAATTGAAGGAGGAAGAGAGCTTATTTTGGCACACAGTTTGAAGGTCCAGTCCACCACGGTGGAGGAGTCATGGCAGGGGCACGAGGCCGCTGGTCACACTGTGCTCAGTCTACTTTCTCTTTACTGTTCAGTCCAGAACCTCAGCCTATGGAATGATACATTTAGGGTGGGTCTTCCCACCTCTATTAACATAATCTAGAAAATTCCTCACAGACATGCCCAGAGGTTTCTACTAGGTGATTCTAGATCTGCCAAGTTGACCGTTAATAGTAACCACCACGGGGCTGGAGAGATGGCCTAGCGGTTAAGAGCGCCGACCGCTCTTACAGAGGACCCGGGTTCAATCCCCAGCACCCACATGGCGGCCGAGAACCGTCTGAAACTCCAATTCCAGGAGAACTCCAGTTCCAGGGGAATCTGAGACCCTCTTCTGACCTCCGCGGCATTGCACGACACGGGTGCACAAACTTGCATGCAGACAGTACATTCATACACATACAGAAATAAATAAAAAAAATTAATAAAAAAAAATTTAAAAAAAAATTTAAAAAATAGTAACCACCACATACAAAAACTTTTTTTTGCTTATGACCAGGTCTCCCTGTAGTCCCATTTGGCCTGGAACTCACCATGTAGACTAGGCTATCCTTAATCTCACAGCGATACACCTGTCTCTGCCTCCTGAGTGCTGGGATTAAAGGCCTGTGCCACCAAGCCCAGCCAGAAATTTTGTTTGTTTGTTTGACAGGGTTTCCCTAGTCCCAGCCTGCCTGGAAGTCACTGTGTAAACCAGGCTGGCCTTGATCTCACAGAGATCTGCCTGCCTCTACCTCCCATAGGCTGAGATTAAAGGTGGTAGCTACCATGCCAACTTAAGGAATAACTTCTCCTTCTTCCTCCTGTCTGCCTCCTCCTCTTCCTCCTCCTTCCTCCTCCTCCTCCTCCTCCTCCTCCTCCTCCTCCTCCTTCTTCCTCTTTGTCTTCTCACTATGTATACCAGGCTGGCTTTGAACTCACAGAGATCCACCTGCCTCTGCCTTCTGAGTCCTGGGATTAAAGGTGTGTGCCACTACACCCAGCTGTGACTGAAGATTCATTGTACAAGTGAGAATTTATTTTAAGGGTTCACATAATTTCTAGTTATGGTTGATGCTGACAGGTGGCTCTAATGGATTATAACTGTTAACATTTCTTTAGTAAGTTGTTATTCTCTGGGTCAGTTTGGCTGGCTGGTTCCAGTGCCACTTGATTGGAACCCAGCCACCACAGGTTTTAGATGGACATTGGACATCTAGACCACCATGCACTCTGAACCCAAATTGGGCCTTAAAAGATGCTCTTTGCTGTCCGCATTCTCACCTTGGGCCTGTGCCCTCTCCTGCCTGCTCCCCCAAGACCTCTTGACTAGTCTCCTAAATCAGATTCACCAGTACCCATTCCAGCCTTGGGCCTAGGCCTCCAGGAATTCCCACCTCAGACCCTGCCCACCGCATCTTGATCTACCCGAACTGGTACCAGCTACATTCCCCTAGTCTAGGGCCCACATCTACTCTGACAGCTCTTTAGACCCTTACCAAATCTGTCCCCATTCAAGCCCTGGGCCCAGGCCCACTCTTGTTGCTCTTGCCTAGACCCCTGGACTAGCCTCCTAAGCCAGACCTGTCATTGTGCAAGGCTCCCCCTGCACTCATACCAGCTACATTCTCCTGTTCCAGGACCCACACCTGCTCTGCCTAGCTAATTAGACTCCACACACACACACACACTATCCCCAGCCCTACTTTGCCCCTAGCTCCCCCGGATCATCCTGGCTGAGACCTCCTGATTAGTCTGCCAGAACCCAGCACCACTGGATCCCCATAGTCTTGAATTAGGGATTCACCTTCCCCAGTGCTGCAGAGTTATTTGTTTATTTTATTTTATTTTAAACCCAAGGCTCTCATTGCCTTATTTATTTATTTATTATTTATTTATTTATTTATTTATTTATTTGGTCTTTTCAAGACAGGGTCTCCCTGTAGCCCCAGCTGGCTTGGAACTCACTCTGTAGACCAGGCTGGCCTTGAACTCAGAGATCAGCCTGCCTCTGCCTCCTGAGTGCTAGGATCAAAGGCATGCACCGTCATGCCCAGCTCAAAGACGGTTCCCCAGCCACCATTTGGGTGCTGGGAATTGAAGCCAGGTCCTCTGCAAGAGCAGTCGGTGCTCTTAAACACTGAGCAACCTCTCCAGGCCCAGAGTTCTTTACTAATCAGCTTGGAACCATCCTCTCCCATGAATAAGAATGAGATAAAAATGAGAACCTGAAGGACAGACTAAGTAAGCATTCATACTCGACCAGAAAGCAACCAAGCTATATCAACAATATAGACAGAACCAAACTTCAACTAAGCAAAGGCTGGCTAGAATTTCGTATCAGACATACGACCAACCAAAGTCCACCAGCCTCATGTCTCTATGTCTAAAGTGCTGAGATTTCAGTCAGGAGCCACAACACTCCACTAGGAATAGACACTTGTTTTGGACCGAGAGCAGGCCACTTTCCTAACTACTCAGATGAAAACCAGTGCTCCCCCATCCATATCTTTACCCCTAGCCAAAGGAAAGAAACTGTTGTAAATTACTGCCTCCCATTATGCACCAGACCTCAGCAAAATAGACTTGTGTGTGTGTTAACTCTCTCCCACGCAGAAGACAGCTACTCACGGATGATACAAAATCCAGTGGGTCTCATCATGAAGTTGAGGAAATGCAGGTTAGGCTGCTCTGAGGGGACCATTGGTTCTGTTGGGTCACAGAAAAAGGTTCAGGAAGGGGAGGCCTCTCTGATATGGGTGTAGCCAACCCTCTGACAGAAACGAAACTACAATTGTTAAGTTTAAGTAGGATGGAAAACAGAGGGGATGGTGTCTCCCTCTCGTTTTCTGGGGCTGTGCTGCATACTGAAGAGCGGAGAGAAATGATACCAAAGATAGAGATGGGCTCATTGAGAGGAAGGTGCAGACACGCCTGAGAAGGGGGACCCACAGTTGAAGAATTTTCCTCATCAGACTGGCCTGTTGGCATGTCTGTAAGGCATTTTCTTGACTGCTGATTTATGTAGGTTGGCACAGCCCACAGTGGACGGTGCCATCCCAGGTAAATGGGTCGGGTAGTAGCTGAGCAATGCAGGCAGAGCAAACCAGTAAGCAGTGTTCCTCCATGGTCTCTCCTTCAGTTCCTGCCTCCAGGTTCCTGCTTGAATTCATGCCTTGGCTTCCCCTGATGATGAACTGTAACTTGTATATTGAAATAAACCCTTTCCTCTCCAAGTTTATTTGGTCAGTATTTTGTCACAGCAACAAGACATCAAAGTAGGACACTAATGAAAGAGAGGATCATTTCTTTTAAAACAGTAAGACCAGTCAAGTGGAAGTATACTTGCCCTTTAACTTCAATATGTTTGTTGACATCACAGCCAACAGCAATTTGGAACAACTAAAAATAAAGATAATTTTACATGGTGAGTTCAGCAGTTCTTCCTTGCATGATCTAAGACAGTGTTAGAGTAAAATGCAGTAACATTTCAGATTGACTATTTTTTTTTGGTCTTTTCGAGACAGGGTCTCCCTGTAGCTCCAGCTGTCGGGAAACTCACTCTGTAGACCAGGCTGGCCTCAAACTCACAGAGATCCTCCTGCCTCTGCCTCCCAAGCGCTAGGATTAAAGGCGTGCACCACCACGGCCGGCTCAGATTAACTATCTTAATCTGAAATGCTAGGGGCCAGAAGTGTTCTAGACTTTAGAATATTTGTATATATATAATGAGGGGGTGAGACCCAAGTCCAACCATGAAATTCATTCATGTTTCCTATGTACCATATAATCATAACCTGAAGGCGGTTTCATGCAATCTTTTTAGTATACCCATATTTTGACTGTGCCTGGTCACATAAGTAGTCTGGTGTGGAATTCGGCTCTCCCAGTGTCATGCTAGTGTTTAAAACTTTAGAATTTCTGAGTGTTTTGGGTTACAAACTTGGAGACAAGGGATGCTCAACCTACAACAACCTTTAGGTGCAGGGTTGTAATACACCAGTCTATGTGGCTTTAGGTGGAGGGTTGTAATACACCAGTCTATGTGGCTTTAGGTGCAGGGTTGTAATACACCAGTCTATGTGGCTTTAGGTGCAGGGTTGTAATACATCACTCTATGCGGCTTTAGGTGCAGGGTTGTAATACACCAGTCTATGTGGCTTTAGGTGGAGGGTTGTAATACATCACTCTATGTGGCTTTAGGTGCAGGGTTGTAATACATCACTCTATGTGGCTTTAGGTGCAGGGTTGTAATACACCAGTCTATGTGGCTTTAGGTGCAGGGTTGTAATACACCACTCTATGTAGCTTTCCTACTCCTTTGATCACAGTGTTTGCTTCTTGCCTTTAATGCTTTGGCAGCCCAAAGGAGGGTTCTCTGCTTTCTTTTGTCAGCATGTCAGGAAATAGATTTTACTTCATCTTCTGCCCACATAGCTACAGCCTTATACTTGAGGGCTGTACCATAGATTTTGCCTGCTGGCTTCTACAATGTACATCATTGGAGCAGTAATTTGTCAGGATAGTAAGTAGTGTTGAGTTCAGCAGCCTCTTATGCCGTGTTAGTCCTGCTTTATATAGCATTACTCCATATTCAAAGGAGTAACTGGTCAACTAATGGACTCCACACTAGGCCTACGGATATTTATTTTGAATATGCTGACTTCTACCTTCTGATACTCCTGCATTGCCTCCAAAGGCTGGGATTACATGTAGCCATGTACCACCATGCCCAGCATGCATGTTTGTTTGATAATGGATATTATGCTATAGCACTCAGCATAGTGTCTACCACAGGACTGTAAGATGCTTTATTAACATAGCCCATGCTTCCTGAAAAGAAACTTTGGGACTCAGTGAGAAAGGCAAGTATGAAATACAACAAATAGTGGCATCACACAAATATGGTGTATCATGAGGCCTTGTCTCATAGGCTAGAAATGTCCAAGGAAGACATTCTATGTGGGGAAAAAAAGCAACATTAAAAGAACTAGAAAAAACTTCACCACGAGCCGGGCATGGCGGTGTATGCATGTAATCCCAGCACTTGGGAGGCAGAGGCAGGTGGATCTCTGTGAATTCAAGACCAGCCTGGTCTACAAAGCAAGTTCCAGGCCAGCTGGGGCTACAGGGAGACCCTGTCTCAAAAATACCAACAAAACAAAACAAAACAAAAAACAAACCTCCACCATGTAAGAGATCAATATATAATGTGCAAGGCAATTGAGGGAGACACCATATATCAACCTCTGGGCTTCACGGCATGGCACATATATTTGTAGACCAAGTAACAGAGACTGAAGGCTCTATTCACATAGCTCAGTCCAGCCCGTTTGGTCCAGTAAGTTTAACAAAGGGCCTGACTTCATTTGCTGGAGAAGCCTGTGGGCCATGGTTCTATGTTCATGCAGAGCTCAGTGCTGTGCCTGTGTACTGTTCACCTGGGACGTTGATGACTTGCTTGCTCATGAGCATGAGGGAACAAAGAAGGGACCCTGTTATCGAGAACATCCTCTAGTTTGTTATGCAAGTTTTGACTTCCCCGGCTAGCTACGTAAACTGTCTCGATGATGCCACATTTTCCTATTGCTTAACAGAGCTGTTGTAAAGAACTCTGCTGGATTTCAGGGGTGGGCCAGTCACCCTGGGCCAGTGGGCTCAGGAGGTAGTTTGGTTTGAATTGTGGTTACCCTGGAGAGAAGGGGAAAAATACTAGTGTTCTGAATACTTTTATAAACAATCCCACTTATCACTCCCAACAATTCCATGTTTCCTTTTTACAAGGGAGGTAGGGAGGCCTCGCCAGTGAGATGCACAGCTGGGAACTGAACTCAGGTGAGATGAATCTTCTGAGTAAAGCCAGGCTGGGCAGGGTAAGGCAAAGATGGAATCCTCACAAGTTCATGGATGGAGTGGCACAGGAGCAACCACAGGCCTTCAGTAAGGTGTCCAGAAAGGTCTGGGGCAGCTGAAGGCAGAAAATCCTGTCTTAGAGAAGGCTGCGGTTTCGTGCTTCCACTGCAGATGCAGCTAGATAAGTGGTACAATTGGTTGATGGGAGTCGTGGTGGTGGTATGTAGCTATATAGTTTCTAGGGAGGCAGCACATGCTAACAGTGGTAAGGGTGTCCTAGCTCAGGGCTCCCTTGAAAATAATGGAAACTTGCCCTGGCTCACACAGGGTCTCCTTTTGGGGTCTGGAAGGAAAGGGACAAAAGCCATTTTGTATTCCTGAATCCAGCAGGTGCTCACTATACACAAACTGGCTTCTAGTTAGACTGAGATGTAATGCCTGTACCACAGACTCAAAGAAGGCTGCCAAGACGCTGCATTTACCTTTATGACATTTATCACCAATGAACTGCTGCCTGCAGGTTGTCCTGGAATCCCTTGACCTCTGCCTGTGGTGTGTCTGTTTATTCTTCAGACATACAGTTCATGCATCTTTTTTCCCCCTGCCCCTCCCCAATCAAAACCGTGCTCTTTCCTCTGAGCTGTGTGGTAACTGTGTGCACCATGCTGTCTTAAGCCAGGCATATTTACCTCCATGGAGGGCACATTATAACTCTCATTACCAAGTGCACAGACTGAAAACCAGAAACATAATGGGGTATAGAAAGCTTTTCTGAACAAATAAATGAGTCTCTTTGGGTGACCAAAGTAGACCTGACTAGCAAACTGTTTTGACAAATCACAAGTGTAGTTTCCATTCATTTCAGTTTTCCTTTACACAGTTTATCTTCCAACCTTCCAAAATGAATGGTTTTACACACAGAAATACACACACACACACACACACACACACACATATATATATCACTTTGGATGACAAACTCACAAAAGGCAGAATTGTGTCTTATGCTTCCAAAACAGAGAGTGGCCATCCTTTGTTACAAGTGGAGGGGAGAGGACTGTATGAAGATAGCATGTAGGATTTAGTTTACTAAATATACATTTTTAGCATGTGTGGTGTGTACCTGTGTGTGTTCACATATGTGTGGGTATGCATGCATGTGTACACTCGTGTGTGGAGGCCTGAACTTGACTTCCAGGGTCATCCTCAGTTTCTCTCTACTTTATTCATTGAGGCAAGCTCCCTTAGTTGAACCCGGAGCTTGCTGATATGACTAATCTAGCTAGCCAGCTTTCTTAGGGGAGCCCCTGTCCCTGCCATTTGTGTGAGGGGATGATGGGCAGGCTGCAATACCCACTCAGCATTTATGTGGGTTCTGGAGATCCAAACTCTGGTCCTCAAGGTTCTGTGGCAAGTTCTTTACCTATCAAGCAATCTTCTGGTCCCTAACTATATTTATTTATTTATTTATTTATTTATTTATTTATTTATTTATTTATTTAGTCAGTCTTTTTGAGGCAGAGTCTCCCTGTAACCCTAGTTGGCCTAGAACTTGCTATAGACCAGGTTGGCCTTGAACTCACAGAGATCTGCCTGCCTCTGCCTCTGGAGTGCTATGATTAAAGGCATGAGCCACCACACCCATCCCAAAGGAATACTTTTGATTTTAACAACTATCACTCACCTTCTTGGTCACTGGACATACATTTGAATGTTCACTGGGTCGGAATTGAATAAGCACAAGACCCATGTTCTGCCGTCTAGGAAAAAGAAGTCACACAGGTTATTGTAGAATCCTGGTGGTAGCAGAGAGGACTCTGTCTCTGTGTAGAGCAAATATGAAGCCCTGTTACTTGATGGGGTTGGACCTTCTGAGAAGTTTTAGAAGCCTGGAGGGTGGAGCTGACGGTAGCTGCTTCTGTGAGGACAGCTGTGCACTGTGGTGTATTGTGCAACAGTCCCACCTCGACCCATCCCATGCTTTGACTGCCAGATGATCAGCACGGCAGAAAACAGAAGTGAGCACTTTATCAGCAGTTCAAGCACCCCTCACCCCACCCTCAGATACATCCTTAGTCCCTGGATGTTGGGGTTCTGCACTTGTATCTTGACCTGCTTCTTCTGATGGTGTTTTGAGGTGGCAGCCCTATAGTCTCCTTCCCATTGACCACACCTTTGAAACAATAGAGTAACTCACCTCCTAGTCCCATTAAGCTGTGTAAACTGATCTGATTGGACCCCAGAGGGAGGTTGGATATAATGCTTTTCTCAACTACTAACTGCACACAAATGAATTTCTGCTTGGGCAAAAGATGAGGGTTCCAAAGTAACAGAAATTTTGAAACCTTGATTCACATTCTACCCCTGCTAAAATTTTATTTTTAGAGGAGGAAAACTGAGGGAAAAAGGAAATATTCGAGATGGACTGACGGAATACAACATGATTTTCAGTAAATATCCGAGATGGACTGACGGAATACAACATGATTCCCAGTAAATATCTGAGATGGACTGATGGAATACAACATGATTCTCAGTAAATACCTATGAAAATATCCAAGATGGACTGACATAATACAACATAATTCTCAGTAAATATCCAAGATGGGCTGATATAATACAACATAATTCTCAGTAAATATCCAAGATGGACTGACATAATACAACATAATTCTCAGTAAATACCCATGGAAATATCCAAGATGGACTGACGGAATACAACATGATTCTCAGTAAATATCTGAGATGGACTGATGGAATACAACATGATTCTCAGTAAATATCCGAGATGGACTGACGGAATACAACATGATTCCCAGTAAATATCCGAGATGGACTGATGGAATACAACATGATTCCCAGTAAATATCCGAGATGGACTGACGGAATACAACATGATTCTCAGTAAATGTCCGAGATGGACTGATGGAATACAACATAATTCTCAGTAAATACCTATGAAAATATCCGAGATGGACTGATAGAATACAATATAATTCTCAGTAAATACCTTTGAAAATATCTGAAATGGACTGATGGAATACAACATAATTCTCAGCAAATACCTATGAAAATATCTGAGAGGGACTGATATAATACAGCATAATTCTCAGTAAATACCTATGAAAATATCTGAGATGGTCTGATGGAATACAACATAATTCTCAGTAAATACCCATGAAAACAAAAATAGGCAAAGGACCCGACTCTATTGGAAGGTGTGTTAGCTACTTCTCCTCTTGCTATGGTAAAATACTCTGAAAAAAGCAACTTAAGGGAAGAAGAGGTATCTGGGGTCATAGTTCAATGGTACAGTCGATCATGGTGGGGAAGTCGTGGCAGCAAGAACTTGTAGTAGCTGGTCACGTCTCATCCGCAATCAGGAAGACGAGTGTAATGAATGCTTGTACTCCACTCACTTTTTCCTTTTTTTTTTTTTTTTTTTTTGAGACAGCATCTCCCTGTATCCCAGCTGTCCATGGAACTCACTCTGTAGACCAGGCTGCCCTGAACTCACAAAGATCCGCCTGCTTCGGGCCCCCAAGTGCGGGGATTAAAGGGGTGCCACCACCACGCCTGGCTTTCGTTTTTCCTGGTTATATAGATCTCCAGATCCCAGCCCAGGGAACAGTTCACTCACAGTGGCCAGCTCTTCCCAGCTCTAGTAGCCCGATCACTGTAATCCCCCACAGGCAAGCTCAGAAGACCATCTCCCAGATGAATCTAGATCTCATGAAATTGACAGTTGAGATGAACTTTCACAGAAGACTAGAGAATAAAGCCAAGGGGCGAATAGGAAAGGAGTGACGGAAGTAAAGGAGTGACGGAAGTAAAGGAGTGACGGAAGTAAAGGAGTGACGGAACTGTGGAACCTCGCCTGAGTACTGTGCTAGAAGCTTTTTTTCCTAACTCTTTTTGGTCACTATACGGGGGCCATCGCCTCGTTTTTTTACATCTCTTTTTTTTCTTTGAGGTGTGTGTGTGGTTGTGGTGTGGGGTGGGTGTGTGTTGGGTGGTGTGGGTTATATGTGGGTGTTTTCATGGTGGGTCTGTAGAGTGAGTAGTATGCATGTACATTTTTTTTAATTTATGTTTAAAATTTTTATTTAGTTCCGTATGTGTATGAATGTACTGGCTGCATGCAAGTCTGTGCAACGAACTGTGAAGTGCAATGCCGCGGAGGCAGAAGAGGGTGTCAGGACTTCCCTGGGAACTGGAGTGCTCCTGGAATGTGGAATCTCAGACAGTCTCGGCTGCCATTTGTGTTCTGGGGATCGAACCGGGTCCGCTGCAAGAGCGGTCGGCGCTCTTAACCGCTAGGCCATCTCTCCAGCCCCTAGGCATGTACTTTTTAGTGGAAGCCAGAGGCTATTAGTTGTCTTCCCTGATCACTCTCTAGCTTATTTTTCAGAGACAAGATCTCTCACCAAGCCCAGAGCTCACCAATTGGACTAGACTGGCTGGCCAGTAAGCTCCCTTCTAACCCGCAGCACTGGGATTACAGACATATGCTACCTTGCCCAGCTTGTGTCAGAGGACTTTACTGATTGAGTCATCTCTTCAGCTCTTTTCTTTTTTTTTTTTTTGGTCTTTTTGAGACAGGGTCTCCCTATAGCCCCAGCTGTCCTGGAACTCACTCTGTAGACCAGGCTGGCCTTGAACTCACAAAGATCCACCTGCCTCTAACTCCCAAGTGCTAGGATTAAAGGCGTGCGCCACCACGCCTGGCTGTTTTCTTAATAGCACTTACAGAGCTTGGAATTACCGTATTTATTGATTGCTTGGTGCTGCTTGTCTTCTCCCACTGGAGGTATGTTCTGAGATGCTGGTACTCCAACTTTCATCTGGACCATGTATTTGGAATACCCAGACAGTGTTTAGACTAGAATAGTGGCTCAAACTCACGTGGAACAGGAGCAGGCTACAAAAAAAACAGACCTAGCCGGGCGTGGTGGCGCATGCCTTTAATCCTAGTACTTGGGAGGCAGAGGCAGGAGGATCTTTGTGAGTTCAAGGCCAGCCTAGTCTACAGAGAGAGTTCCAGGACAGCTGGGGCTACAGGGAGACCCTGTCTCGAAAAGACAAAAACAACAACAACAACAACAACAACAACAACAACAAAACAAAACAAAACCAGACCTTTTCCTAGGGGGGAGAGCTATTTTTTTCCAGAAAATATTGTTGTTGTTGTTTTCCAGAAAATGAGCATTTCATGCTGATGATCATAGAACATGCCCTTCTGCAGTGCTATGATTTAGGTACAGTTTATTTTTTTTTCAAATTTAGAAATCATTTAAATTATTTTATTAAAATTATAGAGAAATGACTGGAATTACATAATAATTATGAATAATTATTTAAAAGCTTCATGAGACTGGTTCACAGGGCGGCCATATTGGGAGGGCTTAGTGGGTAACCGTAGGTCAGTGAGGAAATAATTTAGGACTGCTATAAAAAGAGCAAGCCTGCCCGTCGGGCGTGGTGGTGCACGCCTTTAATTCTAGCACTCGGGAGGCAGAGGCAGGCGGATCTTTGTGAGTTTGAGGCCAGCCTGGTCTACAGAGTGAGTTCCAGGACAGCTGGGGCTACAGGGAGACCCTGTCTCAAAAAGACAGAAAAAAGAAAAAAAAAAAAACAAAAGAGCAAGCCCAGTCTTGCTCAGCTTTTCTGCTTCCTGTTCAAAATGCAGTGTTTGCTCCTGCAGGCTTTTCTGCCATTGCTAGCTATTGGGAGGAGACGCAGCCTGGGGTGGCCCTCACTGCACTATGCTGTTTGGGGTTTCAGCTTTCAGACCAGTGAGGTAAATAACCTTTCCACCCATAGCCTGTGATGATTTGAATGAAAATGTCCTCCATAGGCTCCAAGTATTTGGAAATTTTGTCCCCAGTTGGTGGCACTGTTTTTTTTTTTTGGGGGGGGTGTTAGGGGGTGTAGCCATGCTAGAGGAAGCACATTACTGTGGGGGAGGCTTTAAGAGTTCTTGAGGCTTGCCGAATTTTCTGTCTCACTCTGCTTCCCGTGCCTACTCAATTGAAGATGTGGTCATTCCCCTTTTGCTCCAGGCACCCCTCACACAATGCCTCCCCTGCCATTAAGAACTTTTACCCCTGGAACTGTAAACTCAAATAAACTCTTCCTTATATAAATTGCCTTGGTCATGGTGTTTTATCACAGCAACAAAAAAGAAGAATACACAGCCCATGTGAGGTATTTGGCTATATTGATGGAACGCTTGTTAACGTACACGAAATTCCAGGTTAGTTATCTTTTCTTCAGAAACTAAGTGTTCAGATGCTACTCTTGGATTACCAACAGTCAAAGCTGGTATTTTATGTGATTTTAGTCATAGAGACCTTCTCTTTAGTCATAAAGAGTTCTTGCTTTTGATTAAGGACAGTGGGTAGAGACTTTAACTCGAGAGTTAATGATAAAACATGCATGGAAATGATTGAATTAAGATTGAATTCTTTTGGTTTGGTTAAGGACATCCTGATGACTAGGCATGGTGCCACACACCTTTAGTCCCAGCACTCTGGAGCCAAAGGCAGTTGGATCTCTATGAGTGTGAGATCAGTGTGGTCTACATAGAAAGTTCCAGGCCAGCCAGGGATACAGAGTGACTCCCTGCCTCAAACAAACAAACAAACAAACAAACAAACAAACAAACAAAAAAAGCTCATGTGTGGCTTGTGGCTTGGTTTTGGGGATTTGGGGGATGGCACCATTGGGAGCTGGTGGATGTTCAGGAGGCGGGGCTTCATGGGATCTCTGGGTGACTGGGGGTGTGCAGTTAAAGAGGATTATTAACCCTGCTCTCTTCCTCTTTAGTTGGTGCCTGGATCATGGGATAAAAGGCCCATTATGTGCCTGTACTGGTGAGGCAGCTTTGCCACAGTCCCAGAAGAAGTAGGGCGTCTCAGCCTTGGCTCAAAACTCAACAATGAACCTGAAATAAATTCTTCTCATTTTGAATACTTTTTTGAATACTTTGAATACTTAAAGCCTATGGGGGGACACTCATTCAAACCACCACATTCCACTCCCTGGCCCCCATAGGCTCCTGATCATATAAAATGCAAAATGCATTTAGTCCAACCTTAAAAGTCCCCATAGTCTTTACCAGTTTCAATGCCATTCAAAGGTCTACAGTCCAAAGTCTCTTCTGAGACTTAGGCCAATCTCCTAAACTGTAAGCTCCTGTAAAATCAAAAGACAAATTACATACTCCCAATGTACAGTGGAACCGAATACACATTCCCATTCCAAAAGTGAGGAATAGAGGCATAGTGAGGAAATACTGGACCAAAACAAGACTGAAAACCAGCAGGGCAAAC
>VZQC01010399.1:1330399-1398662 GCA_009823505.1 Rhizomys pruinosus
GAGTTTGGCTGCAAGTTTGGGATGGACCCTGGCCTATTTCAACCACATTTGCAACTTTTCTCTGCCCTGAACTTGGAGCAGAAAACCCTTTCAGTATTTTCCTTTCAAAAGTTTGAGGATTAGCTGGGTGTGGTCTTGCCCTGAAGGTACTATTTCTGTTGTTTACTTGTAAATCTCGAGGCCCTTCCTTAATCACTTTAATCTCACTTTTTCCACTGTTTATTTGTAAATAGGTAGGCCTCTCCTTAATCACTTTAACTTCCTTATCAAAAGGAACCTCTCCTTCACATGCCTTGGCACGACCTTTAATCTTTCTAGTGGGATTTTCAGATCCAAACTGTACATTCTGCATTTCTTTCTGCCCCATCTGCTCCTCTTCACTGTAGATCTGTACAATATTCACCATTAACAGCCACACCACCATTTCTACATAGGGCTGTCTTGAAATATCCTCCACCAAAGACATTAGTCCATTGCTTTTCAACTTAGCATCAGGCAAACATTTGGGCTGTGGGCAAACTGCTGCCAGACTCTATCAAAATATTGAAGTTGCAGCCTAAGTCTTTATTTTCCTCTGGAACTACATTTTTTCCAGGCTTCTACTAGAATGGCCCCTTAAGCTCTGCTTACAGTAGTCAACAGCTTTTCTAGCCCAAAGTTGCAAAGTCTTCCACATCTCTCCAAACATCCACATGGTCAAGTTCTTCACAGCCAACACCCCACTTCTGGTACCAAATAACTGTATTAGTCACCTTTCTGTTGCTGTGATAAAACACCATGACCAAGGAACTTATAAAAGGAAGAGTTTATTTGAGCTTACGATTGACGGTTCCAGGGAATTAGAGTCCATTGTGGTGGGAGGCATGGTGGCTGGAACTGGTGCAGTAAGCCAAGGGTCACATCTCGCAATGAGCATAGGAAGCAGAGAGAGAGTGACTGGAGACCGCAAGACTTGTTAAACTCACTAAGCCTGCCCCCAATAATGTACTTCCTCTAGCATGGCCACACCTTCTAAGACCTCCAAGAACAGTGCCACCAACTGGAGACAAATGTCTGAATACTTAAAGCCTATGGGGGACACTAATTCAAACCACCACACAGAGTCATATATTTTTGAAGTCATACTTACTGTAAATAGAAGTAATCATCTGCTAAGTTATAATCTACATTCTGAAAAAATGTTGCTTCCTGAAAAACAAAATGAAAAAGCTTCTGAAAAGCTGGAGATTGGGACCTGTACTTAGTGACATTCCTCAACTTAGAGTCATATAGTGTTTACATCCAGGGTCATTAGAATGTGTAATAATGTTCATCACTATAAACCAAGTTCCTAGGACATAGTATATACCTTTAAGACATATTTACACCTTTCTTTAAGAGAAATGATATACTTAGCACTTTAAAGATTATTGCATTTATTTATCTTGTGAGTGTGAGATTGTATGTGTATGTGGGAGGGCATGCATGTGCCACAGCACACATGTGGGTGTCAGAGGAAAACTTATAGGAGTTGGTTTTCTCCTTCCATCATGTGTGTCCTGGGAACCAAACAGACACACACACACACACACACACACACACACATATATATACTTTTAATTTGCTGAGGCTGGAGAGATGGCTCAGTGGTTAAGAGCACTGACTGCTCTTGCAGAGGACCCGGGTTTCATTCCCAGCACCCATGTGGCAGCTAATAACCATCTTTAACTCCAGTTCCAGAGGAATTTGACACCCTCTTCCAACCTCTGAAGCATTGCACAACACGGGTGCACCTACCTACATGCAGACAGTACACTCATACACATAAAATAATAAAAAAATAAAATTTTTGTTATGTTTTTCACTCCTGTGTGTGTGTGTGTGTGTGTGTGTGTGTGTGTGTGTGTGTGATTTTCAAAGCAGAAAGCAAGCTTTGGCACTGTTCCCCAAGTGCCATCCACCTTCCTTTCTGTTTCTTAGAGATAGGGTATCTCACTGGCCTGGAGCTCACTACCTAGGCCAGGCTGACTGGTGAATGAGGCCTCAGCATCTGCCCATCTCTACCTCCCCAGTACTGGAATTTCAAGAGTGTGTTACCATGTCTGGCTTTTCTTCATGGCTTCTAAGGATCAAACTCAGATCTTTGTGCTTAAGAGGCCAGCACTTTATTGACTGAGTTATGTCCCCAGCCCTCTTTAGTTTTATATTGCCTTTGTTATACTTCTGTTTCTCTCATTACTTGACTTTTACTGCAATAATGTTATTTTTTTTGAAAAATATTTTATTTTAAAAATTATTTTATATGTATGGGTGCAAGTGTATCCATGTTGTGGAATGCCCACAGAGAGCATCGAATCCCCTGGAACTGTAGTTACAATGGTTTTTAGCTGCCATGTGGGTACTGGGAACCAAACCTAGGTCTTCAGCAAGAGTAGACAGACAGTGCTGAGCCGTCTCTCCAGCTCCCAATATTCTTATTTTTATTGTTCACTTATCTCCTGAGCTCAGAAGTCTTTAACTTCATTTTGTCTTCTGATACGCTTGTCTCTGACCATTTTAAATTTCTTCTTTGCTTTGGTTACTATATGCAAAAAGACTTGTTAGAACATTTCTTTTTTTGTCTTTTCAGGGCAGGGTCTCCCTTTTAGTCCCAGCTGGCCTGGAGTTTACTACGTAGACCAGGCTGGCTTTGAACTCACAGGGATCCACCTGCCTTTGGCTCCCGAGTGCCTCCTGGAAAGAACATTTATATTGTTTTTTGCATATGTCTAAAAATGTTCATCTACTTTCTGTGTATGTTTTTCCTATTTTCTTCCCTGTGGTCATGGTGAACCTCAGGCTTCAGCATTCCGTGAGGATGCTGTTGACTCTGAGTAAAAACCATTTACAGAACATCAGTAATAGAAAGGGCAGAATGTTCTAAGCTCTAACAATTACATTAGGTACAATACTTAGATCCATATGTTACTTTTGGGCAGGGAGGTGTGTGCATATGTGTGTTTGTATTCTCTATAACTTAAACTTAGTTCTTACTGATGCATTGTGATGAGAACATACTATGTCCCCTAAAAGTTCTTGGTGTTGAGATGTTGAATGAGCAATGGCTCAACACAAATGTTCAATCTGTTTTTATAAAGTTGCAGGTGGTAAGGTTTACTAAATTAGAAAGAAATATATCTCCAATTCAAGTAAAGGAATTATAATCAGATTTACATCTGCTTTCTATTTGCATACTTTGTGTGTCACATTTGAAATAACTTTAATTTTATTATTATTATTATTATTATTATTATTATTATTATTATTATTTTTTTTTTTTGGTCTTTTCGAGACAGGGTCTCCCTGTAGCCTCAGCTGACTTGAAACTCACTCTGTAGACCAGGCTGGCCTTGAATTCACAAAGATCTGCCTGCCTCTGCCTCCCGAGTGCTAGGATTAAAGGTGTGCGCCACCACGCCTGGCTGAAATAACTTTAAAAAAGAATGTTCCCGCTTGTAGTCAGGTTCCTTTTATGAAATGTAGCAATGCTCTTCAGGATTTATTACTGTCATTTAAATGATGCTCAAACTTAGGTTTGCAACTCTAATATCTATCTATCTATCTATCTATCTATCTATCATCCATCTATCATCTATATCTATCTATCCATCCATCATCTATATCTATCTATCTATCCATCCATCCATCTATCTATGTATCTATCTATCATCTTTCTGTATCTATGTATGTATCTATTTATCTATCATCTATCTAATCTATTTATCTATCATCTATCTGTATCTATCTATCTATCATCTATCTATCTATCATCTATCTATCATCTATCAATCCATCCATCCATCATCTCTATCTTTCTATCAATCATCATATATCTGTATGTATGTATCTATTTATCTATCTATTATCTATCTATCTATCTATCTATCTATCTATCTATCATCTATCCATCCATCCATCATATCTATCTATCTATCCATCCATCTTTCTATCTATCATCTATCTATCTATCTATCTTTCTATCATCATCTATCTGTATGTATGTATGTCTATCTATCTATCTATCTATCTATCTATCTATCATCTATCTACCTATCTAGCTATCATCTATCTGTATCTATGTATGTATCTATTTTTAAAAATTTTTTAAATTTACTTTCGTATGTATATGAAGGTACTGTCTGCATGTAGATCTGTGCTCCCGTGTCATGCAATGCCACGGAGGTCAGAAGAGAGCATCGGATTCCCCTGGAAATGGAGTCAAAGATGGTTCTCAGCCACCATGTGGGTGCTGGGGATCAAATCCGGGTCTTTGGCAAGAGCGGTCAGCGCTCTTAACCGCTAGGCCATCTCTCCAACCCCATATGTATCTATTTATCTATCTATCTGTATCTCTCTGTATCTATTCTATCTATCTATCTATCTAACTATCTATCTATCTATCTATCTATCTATCTATCTATCTATATATCTATCTATCTATATATCTATCATCTATCATCTATCTATTGTTTTAGATTACAAACACTGAAAGTATCAATGTTGTAGAATTATATGGACATGTATTTTGTGAATGTAATCACCTATTTAAAATCCATAATGTTGAAGGAATAATTTTTCATCTATGAATTACAAGCTTAAAAATATCTGTAGCATAGAAGACACTATCAAATATCTTCTATTAAAGATGGAGAGGACTGACTTCCAAAGCTGTCCTATGACCTCCACAAGTGTGTCTATTTTAAATAGAACAAACAAGAATTCTAGAAGTTGGAGGCTGGAGAGATGGCTCAGCTGTAAGGAGCACTGGCTGCTCTTGCAGAAGATCTGGCACCCCCATGGTGGCTGATGACCATCTGTAACTCCAGTTTCAGGGGTTCCAACACCTTCTTTTGACCTCTGCAGGCATTACATGACACCGGGGTACTTACATGCATGAAAGCAATACACACACATTTAAAAAAAATCTAAAAGTGAAAATCACAATTAAACTGAATACACAGATGTAATTTAAATGTGTAAATATTTCATAAATGCCAAATCTAATTTTGGCAACAGATTGGATATAAAAAGAAAAGTACTGATGTGGAAGACTGACTAGAAGAAATTATATCACTGCATCCCAGACAGATTAAAGGATGAACAACATAGAAGAGAGTAGAAGACTCATGGAAATGAGATTGAGAAAGTTTAACAGGTGATTAAGAAGGAGAAAGAGGGACTGGAGAGATGGCTCAGTGGTTAAGAGCACTGACTGCTCTTGCAGAGGACCTGGGTTCAATTCCCAGCACCCACATGGTTGCTAGCCACCATGTGGGTGCTGGGAATTGAACCCAGGTGTCCTCTCACAATGCAAGCAATACACTTATACACATAAAAATTAAAAAATAGTAAACAAAAAGAGAGAAAGAAGTGTAGATAAGACTTGACTAGATGTCTGAGAGAAACAATGAAACTGATCTTCGCATTCAGAAATCTCATGCCGATTACAGCAAAGAAACCCAAATCTATCCAGTCACACAAAAACTGCAGAAAAGTATAGACCAAAACTTTAAAAGCACTTAAGGGTTGGCCGGGTGTGGTGGTGCATGCCTTTAATCCTAGCATGTGGGAGGCAGAGGCAGGCGGATGTCTGTGAGTTCAAGGCCAGCCTGGTCTACAGAGTGAGTTCCAGGCCAGCTGGAGCTACAGGGAGACCCTGTCTCAAAAAGACAACAAAAAAAAAAAAAAAAAAAAAGAGGAAGTTAAAATTAGGAGTAATTAATTGAGTTGGGGAGATGTCTCGGTGGGTATACAAGCATGAGGACATGAGTTTGGGTCCCCCAAACCCACATAAGGCTGGACTCGCTAGTGTGCACCTGTGATCACAGTGTTCCTACCCTGAGATGTGAGGTAGAAACTGGAGAATCTCCAGAACCTTGTGGGCTGGCTACCTTGGTGCATACAGACCAATAAGAGCATGCCTCAATCACAGTGGAGAAGAGGACCAACACCCACAGCTGTCCTCTGACCTCTACGTATGTGTTGTTGTACTTCCTTCCCTCCCTCCTTCCCTCCTTTTTTCCTTCCCTCCTTTTTCCTCCCTCCCACCCTCTCTCTTTCCCTCCCTCCCTCCTTCCTTTCTCTCTCTCTCTCTCACACACACACCATACGCATACACACAAAGATAATTCTTTTCAGAAATGAGGTAAAATAAATATATTTTCAGCCAAGAACCGTTGTATAGTTAATCACCAGTAACCTCTCACAAAAAGATATGTTAAAAGATGTAACTAAAGCAGGAGGAAAGGAATATAAGATGGAAATTAAAAAAAAAAAGACAAAGGTAGGGTGGAATGGGAATAGGGGCCACATATGGAGAGATGACTCAGGGGTTAGGAGCACTGATTGCTCTTGCAGAGGGCCTGGGTTCAGTTCCCAGCACCTACATTGCAGCTAACAACCATCCATACCTCCACTGCCAAGGGATCTGTTGCCCTTTTCTGGCATCCGTGGACACTGCATGCATGTGGTGCACTTACATACATGCAGGCAAAACACATAAAAAAGTAAATTAAAAAATTGTTTTAAAAAGACAGGGAAAACATATTGCTATTTATGATATATTGCTATATAGCATTGCAATGACAGTATCCACTACTATAAAAAAAGATGGAATTAAGATCTGTGATTATAGTAATATAATAATATAATCTGTGATTATAATAATATAAGCTGGGGAAAGAGCAAAATATACAGAATCCTGAGTATTAAATAAAGAGTATATAATTCCCGGGGCTGGAGAGTGGCCTAGCGGTTAAGAGCGCCGACCGCTCTTACAGAAGACCCGGGTTCGATCCCCAGCACCCACATGGTGGCTGAGAACTGTCTGAAACTCCAGTTCCAGGAGAACTCCAGTTCCAGGGGAATCTGACACCCTCTTCTGACCTCCGTGGCATTGCACGACATGGGTGCACAAACCTACATGCAGACAGTACACTCGTACACATACAAAAATAAATAAAATGAAAAAAATTAAAAAAAAAAAGAGCATATAATTCCCAAGACTGTGGAAGAAGAAAAATGAAGAGATGAAATAGATACAAGGGGCCTAGCAGATGGCTTAGCAGGTAGAAGTGCTTGCACAAAACTAAGACCTGAATCCAACCCCCCCACCCCAAGTAAAAAGCCAGATGTGATAGCGTACATCTGTAATCCCAGCAGTCCTGCAGTGAGACAGAAGGCAGAGATAGATAATTGTGCAGCCTGGAGAGATTGCTCAATGGTTAAGAGCACTCACTGCTCTTGCAGAAGACCCAGGTTCAAATCCCAGCACCCATATGGTGGCTAACAACTGTCTATAACTCCAGGGGATCCAATGCCCTCTTCTGACCTCCTTGAACATTCATTGCATGACGTGGGTGTACTTGCACACATGCAAGCAATACACTCAACATAAAATAAAAATAATAAGTAAAATATTTTTTTAAAAAAGAAAGATAATTGTGCTGAAACTCTTTGGCCAGGTAGCCTGGAGTATGCAATGTAACAGCAGAAACAATAAGAAAGACACTCCCTGAACAAACTAGACAGGACCAACTCCTGAAAATTTTCTTCTGACCTCCACAAGTGTGCGATGGTACACACAGACACATACACAAATAAGAGTAATAATAACAATCATATTAATGCAAAAAGATTAAAAATAAATGGAAGGCAAATCCCAAAATACATAATTAATTCCAAGAAATGTAAATGGATTAAATGCTCTGGTTCTGCACAAAAAAATCCAACTAATAAATATAAACCTGTTGATTTAGGTTAAATGAAAATGTTCCCCATATTTTAAGTTTACATGATTCCTTGAGCTAGACGACTTTGGAAGTAACTGAGTGATTCTATTTCATTATACCAAGTTAGAGGCCCACCCTGTGTGTATCTGAGGAGGACGAGTTCAGGAAAGGAATTGGGGAAGAAAAATTGCCATTGAAATCATCCATGTTGAAGCCATTAAAGATGTAAAATCCTCATATTATCGAACAAATTGGAAAATCAATATACAAAATAATATATACCTTATATTTATATCTACTAGAGTGTAAAAATGGCCTCAACAGTTCCTCCTACTCCTGTGTGTATATATAGCCTTCTGCAGTATAACGGAGCTAGTTGGTTTACTTAATAGCAGTCTATTTTCCCAAGGTTCTACAGGAACAGAATGAATAGAATAACTATATATCAGAAATAGATTTTATTAGATTGGCTTATACAACACAGTCTAGAGAGAGCGAGCCAGAACTGTTGTGGTACTCAGATCCTCAAACTGTTCACACTAGGGTTTGATTATGGTTAGGAGCCATCTTAATGGCTTTAAGTTGCTTGCTGGACAACAATAGATAACAGAAAAACTGATAGAGGAAGAAGAAGGAAAGAGAGAGAGAGGAAGAAGAATTAGAAATATGAATATGTGTTTTGGTTTGATGTGGTCTCTGAATATTCATAGATTGGAAAACTAAAGCTCCAAATTCATACACTCATGGAATTTAGAGTTGGGGTGGGACCTTTGGGAGATTAACTGGGTTGGATGAGATCATGAGAGTGGAGGACCCATAATAACCTTAGTGACTTCATAGGAAGAAGAAGGGAGACCTGATCTTGCATATCTGCTCGGTCCTACCATGTAATGTACTCAGCTGTGTTATGAAGCCCTCACCAGATGGTTGGTGACATGTACTGGGGTTTCCTGGTATTCTAGAACTCTGAGCTCCCTGTTTGTTTTTTAATATAAATACTTGTGTCAGTTAAAGACAGAGCATACAGAAGAGAATGAATGACAAACAAGTCATTTTGAAGGAATGTACTTTTATTTTTGCTCTTTTCGAGACAGGGTCTCCCTGAAGTCCCAGTTGTCCTGGAACTCACTCTGTAGAGCAGGCTGGCCTTGAACTCACAAAGATCCACCTGTCTCTGCCTCCCAAGTGCTAGGATTAAAGGTGTGCGCCACCACGCCCGGCGAAGGAATGTACTTTAAGATGGTGAAGAATCCTTGAGTGAAAGTGAAAATTGTGGGGCTGGAGAGATGGCTCAGCGGTTAGGAGCGCTGACTGCTCTTGCAGAGGACCCAGGTTCAATTCCCAGCACCCATGTGGCAGCTAAGAACCATCTTTAAGCTGGGTGTGGTGGCGCGCACCTTTAATCTCAGCACTTGGGAGGCAGAGGCAGGTGGATCTCTGTGAGTTCAAGGCCAGCCTGGTGTACAGAGTGAGTTCCAGGCCAGCTGGGGCTACAGGGAGACCCTGTCTCAAAAACAAAAACAAAAGCAAACCCTAGGAGAAAGTGAATATTGTAGTGCATGAACTAATTGTGTTATATTTTATTTAAAAATTCACACATTTCTCAGCATTTTTTGCAGTTAAACTTAGAAAGGGAATTGTCTAAGTATATGAATGTATTCTTAGGAAAAATGAGTTTGTGTTATATTTTAAACATTTAATTTATTTTTAAATTTTTATTTTATTTTGGTAGTATTTTTTTAAGTTTTATTTATTTTTTATGTGTATGAATGTACTGTCTGCATGTAGGTTTGTGCACCAGTGTCATGCAATGCTGCAGAGGTCAGCAGAGGGCATCAGATTCCCCTGGAACTGGAGTTAAAGATGGTTCTTAGCCGCCATGTGGGTGCTGGAAATTGAACCTGGGTCCTCTGCAAGAGCAGTCTGTGCTCTTAACTGCTGAGCTATCTCTCCAGCCCCAATTTTAAACATTTATTGATTTAGTGTGTGCGTATGTGGAGGACAACTTTCAAGATTCAGTTCTCTCCTTCTACCATGTGGGCTCTAGGACTCCAACTCAGGTTGTCAGCTTTGGCAGCAAGTGCCTTTACCTGCTGAGCCATTTCGCTGGCCCAGATGTGTGTTATTCTAAGTGTATGAAACGTTACAGCGGGGCTGACAGGGTGGCTCGGGTGGTAATGTGCTTGTCTTTTGATCACGAGGACCCAAGTTTCATCTCCAGGACCCATGCAAAAAAGTCAGGTATGGTAGCATGTACTTATAATTCTCAAACATGGGCTGGTGTGGTGGTGGCACACATCTTTAATCCCAGCACTAGGGAGGCAGATGCAAGGGGATTTCTGTAAGTTCAAGGCCAGTCTGGTCTACATAGTGAGTTCCAGGCCACCCACCCCTTCTCAAAAGAAAAAAACCCAAAATATTAACTTACCATGGATTTAGTGCAGTATCCCAAGGCAACTTCATAGTGAGTGCTTTTTTTCAATGTTAATATATTTGGGCCATATTGTTCCACGATTATGTATAGACCACGATTTTCTGGATAGACTAGTTGGGCCCAAACATTCAGGCTCTCGCCTTTGTCCAAAAAGTTAGAAACGGTATGAAGATTATTTTGAAATGCTATGTATGGACAGCTTTCTTTTGTTTTAAAAGTTACACTTTTTATTTCCAGAGATAAGGGATATTCTTGTACTACCACCGTGTAATTGTTATAGAACTTTACACTGTATAATTGAGAAGATTCGCTGAAGAGCACTGTGGATGGTACTGTCTCATTTAACCATAAATGTAGCTTTATTGCTTCTCTCATGTTATTCTTGAAAAAGAACATTACATTATTTTCCATTTTTACCAAAATATTCCCTTGATAATCTGAAAAAGAAGAGAGAAAATTTTGTGTTATTTAATTTTTTTGTGTGTGTGGTCTCCCTGTAGCTCCAGCTGGCCTGGAACTTACTATGTAGACCTGGCTGTCCTTGAATTCAAAGAGATGTGTCTAATTCTGCCTCTCGAATGCTGGGATTAAAGGCATGTGCCACCATACTTGGCTTGTTATTTAATTTCTTTAACATTTATTTAGAGTATGCTTGCACATACATATGCCACAGCACATGTGTGGAGGTCAGAAAACAAGTTTCAGGATTTTCAGTATTTGGTTCTTTCCTTTTATCATGTGGGTTCCAGGAATTGAATTCAGGTTGTCAGGTTTGGTGGCAAGTACCTTTACTTGCTAAGCCATTTCAGAGGCCCAGGTTTATGTTATTTTAAGTAACCATAAATTATGCTGTTTTATGGAAGTGCACTTTCAATAAAAATAACTTCTTGTACAATCCCATTTTTCCTGAGAACTTGAAAGTGAGCAAGCAAGAATGCCCAACTTTGTACTTCTTTGAGAAATTCTTGCCTCCTGAATGGTTTTACTTGGTATTCACTATGTCATTTTTTTTTTTTTTCGTTTTTTCGAGATAGGGTCTCCCTGTAGCCCCAGCTGTCCTGGAACTCACTCTGTAGATCAGGCTGCCCTTGAAGTCACAGAGATCTGCGTGCCTCTGCCTCCCAAGTGCTAGGATTAAAGCACTGTGTCATTTTTATATATCACATCGTTTACACAGGAAAGAAACATCTGGGTTTAGTGCTTCAAGTACTAATTGTAAAAATGGCAAGAATAGGCCCCTTAGGAAGAATGGTGTAACAGGTGGATCTGTGTTCCCTTGACTTCATTTGCTGACATCCTCAACTCCCCCTCCAGCCCCCCCCCCCCCCCCCTGTCACTATATTGGAAGATAGAACCTTAGGAGGTAATTTAAGTTAAATGAGACCATAAGCACAGGAATGCACCCTTGAGGGATCTCTCTCTCTCTCTCTCTCCTCTCTCAGAGGGAGGGGGAGAGAGGAGAGAGAGAGAGAGGAAAGAAGGCTCACATGAGGACACGGTGAGGAAGGAGCTATCTTTGAGGAAAAAGTAGAGACTTCACTAGAATCCAGTCCTAGCTGCTGTGATACTGGGCTGGCAGAAATGTGAGAAAACATATGTGTATTGTTCAAGCTACCCAGTCCATGGTGTTATGTTTCCATCTGAGCAGAATGATATCTTCAACATATTCACGACTGAGATGAAGAAATGGGAGTGAGGGTCATGAGAGCAATGTAACACAGAGCTTGCGTTTGCAGGCTCACTCAGAAAGTAGTGATTGGGGCTGGAGAGATGGCCTAGTGGTTAGGAGCACCGACTGCTCTTGCAGAGGACCCGGGTTCAATCCCCAGCACCCACATGGCAGCTGAGAACCGTCTTTAACTACAGTTCCAGGGGAATCCAATGCCCTCTTCTGACCTCTGAGGCATTTGCACTACACGGGTACACAGACCTGCATGCAGACAGTACTTTCTCATCCTGACAGAGTCCTCTGCCTAAGACAGGGTAGGTCAGAGAGGGTGTGTCACTTGCTCTTTGGCTGTTGCTGTCTCTGTTCAATGAGCAGTTTGATTTGTTGCTTTCATAGCTTCCTTTCAAGATAACTATCTTTTGTAGATTCTCTAGGTATGTGCCTTTGGTAATTTTTATTTTTATTTTTATTTTATTTTATTTTATTTTTTGTCTTTTTGAGACAGGGTTTCCCTGTAGCCCCAGCTGGCCTGGAACTCACTATGTAGACCAGACTGGCTTTGAACTCACAAAGATCCACCTGCCTCTGCCTGCTGAGTGCTGGGATTAAAAGTATGTGCCACCACACCCAGCAAGTAATTTTTCAAAAGGCAACATTTAGAGATAACTGACAAGAGAAAGGTGGATTCAGGCAGTTAGGTGTGTGTGGCACTCAATACCTCTTACATTTTAATAAATTACCATAAATCATATATAAGTCAAATTTGCATAATGAGAAACATATCCAATAGAGCTAAAGGTAGAAGAAGCACTTGGAGGGGGAGGTGAATATTAGATTTCTTTGGTGAATGAATGATAGTCATACTGAACTATTTCACAAAACTGACTTGTTCTTTTTTTTTTTTTTTTTGAGACAGGGTCTCCCTGTAGCTCCAGCTACAGTGAGTCCTGGAACTCACTATGTAGATCAGGCTGCCCTTGAAGTCACAGAGATCTGCGTGCCTCTGCCTCTCAAGTGCTAGGATTAAAGATGTGCGCCACCATGCCCAGCTCTTTTTTTCTTTAATAGTTTATTATTTTTATTTTATGGGTATGAGTGTATGGCCTGTAGGTAGGTGCACCTGTGTCATTAGTGCTCCCAGAGGTCAGAAGGGGATGTAGGGTCCCATCAAACTGGAGTTACAGATGGTTGTTAGCTGCCATGTGGGTGCTAGGAACTGAACCTTGCTCCTCTGCAAGATCACCCAGTGCTTTTAAGTGCTGAGCCATCTCTTCAGCTCCATGACTTGTTCTTTTGACAGACAGCTTTGTACATTCTGTTTTTGCAGCTTAGGGCATGGCCTTTTTCAGTTAGCAACCTGTTTTCTAATTTATATCTTTGTGCTGCCTTGATTTTAGTTTAGTACCCATTTCTTCCACTCCTAAAGTTATGATCCTGTAAGTCTGGATCCTGTAAGCCATGAGCGGACACTGGTCACATGCTGATTAAAAACATTATTAAATGATTTTTGTTAAGATAAAAACCAAGAATTCTTTAGGAGAATATGACATGGAACATTCAGTTGGATGCAGCCTTTGCAGAGAAAAAATTCATAGTTTTATGCTTGTGTATAGCTTTAAAAAATTTTGTGAGGGGCTGGAGAGATGGCTCAGTGGTTAAGAGCACCGACTGCTGTTGCAGAGGACCCTGGTTCAATTCCCAGCACCCACATGGTAGCTAAGAACCACCTTTAAGCTGGGCGTGGTGGTACATGCCTATTTAAAAAATTTTGTTTATTTATTTTATGTGTATGAATGTACTGTCTGCATGTAGGTTTGTGCACTTGTGTCGTGCAGTGCCTCAGAGGTCAGAAGAGGGCGTTGGATTCCCCAGGAACTGGAGTTAAAGATGGTTCTCAGCCGCAGTGTGTGTGGATCGTGCTGGGGATCAAACCCGGATCCTCTGCAAGAGCAGTCTGCGCTCTTAACATCTAGGCCATCTCTCCAGCACTTGGGAGGCAGAGGCAGGGGGATCTCTGTGAGTTCAAGGCCTGCCTGGTCTACAGAGTGAGTTCCAGGACAGTTGGGGCTACAGGGAGACCCTGTCTCAAAAAAAAATGTGTGTATGTGCATGTGTGTCTGTGTATACATGGACTCTTCATGGTGAGAGTGGGTACATGTGTCATGGTGATTGTGTAGAGGTCAGAGGACATTCCTGGGTGTCAGTCATAGCCTTCCATTTGATTTGATGCAGTCTGCCTTTGACTGTCCCCTGCTGCATATGCCATTAGAGCTGGTGCAGGGCTTTTGGGACTACCCGGCTCTCTGGTCCCATCTTGCCATAGGAGCACTGGATTTGATGTGCATTACTGTGTCCCACTTTACATACATTCTTGTTTATAGCTTTAAATGAAAACAAAGAAGAGGGAAAGTAATCATGTCATTAGAAAGCTAATCATATCACTGAAGAAGCAGGGTACAGCCATGTGTGATGGCACATACTTTTTTTTTTTTTGGCCTTTTTGCGACAGGGTCTCTCCCAGCTTTCCTGGAACTCATTATGTAGACCAAGCTGGGCTTGAACTCACAGAGACCTGCCTGTCTCTGCCTCCTTAGTGCTGGGGCTAAAGGTGTGAACCACTGTGGTGGTTTGAATGAGTGTCCCCCATAGGCTGTAAGTATTCAGACATTTGTCTCCAGTTGGTGGCACTGTTTTTGGAGGTCTTAGAAGGTGTGGCCGTGCTAGAGGAAGTACATTATTGGGGGCAGGCTTAGTGAGTTTAACAAGCCTCGTGGTCTACAGTTGCTCTCTCTCTGCTTCCTGTGCTCTTTGCGAGATGTGACCCTTGGCTTGCTGCTCCAGCTCCAGCCGCCATGCCTCCCGCCACAATGGACTCTAATTCCCTGGAACCGTCAATCGTAAGCTCAAATAAACTCTTCCTTTTATAAGTTCCTTGGTCATGGTGTTTTATCACAGCAATAGAAAAGTGACTAATACAACCACCATGCCTGGAGATGGCACATACTTTTAGTCCTAGGCAGAGGCAGGCAGATCTCTGGCCATTCGAAGTTAGCCTGATCCATGTTCCAGGCCAGCTAGAGCTACGTAGTGAGACCAAGTCTAAAAGTAAAACAAACAAAACTATATTCACACAAAGCCCAAAACAGACAAGAAGCAGGGTTATAAAAAGAGAACAGAAGTGAAGAACTGGTTATGACAAAAGCTGAAACAAGGGAGATAAATTTAAAAAGAAGATCTGAGAAATAAAATTGAGTTATTTTCAAAGGGAAAAAAGGAAAAATTTAAAAAACCTAAATAATGTTTTGTAACAAGGGTAGGGAAGTATAGACAAAATTAAAGATGCCAACATATAATTACAGGTAAATAAGAAATGTGGAAGTTCAGATGGGAGATTTGTGCCAAGAAATCAGAAAATCTAGACAACAGGATTCCTAGAAAAATATGGTACAAACTTCTGAAATTCACTTGAGTTGGTTGGCTGATTAATCAACGGAGGCTGGGGGCAAGAGAAGAGGGCGAGTCGGGGACAGTTGACCAATGGGCACCAAGTTACAGTGAGATGGGACTGAGTTCTGTAGTTAGATGCTGTTAATGAAAAGCACATTGATACTAATAGTATGACTAGGGAGATCATAGAAGAATGGCCAAGAAACATAGGAAATGAGTTGTGACTAATCACAAGAGACATATGGAATAAAATGAGATTCACACCTTTTTCTTTCATACAGTTGGTAAATGTCAAACAGATGATATGAACACACATTTCTTTTTATTCTTTTTTTTTTTTTTTTGGTCTTTTTTTGAGGCAGGATCTGCCTTTAGTCCCAGCTGGCCTGGAGCTCACTATGTAGATCAGATTGGCCTTGAACTTAGACAGATCTGCCTGCCTCTGCTGGAATTAAAGGCGTGCACCACCACGCTCGGCTACAGACATTTCTAAATGCTTTAGAGGAGTTTAGATTGTGGCCAGCTGTCCCATCACAATGCTCTTTAGCTTTCTCTTCTTGGTGGAATCTGTTCTTTGCAGTCCAGATTTCTCTTATTCACCATAGCAAATGAAGGCATCTTCTGACCTACCCCCATACCCCACAAATCCACCAGGTTCTTGAAAGTGATGGTGATACTTATTTCTTTATTTTGCTTTCTGAGTATTTCTTTGACCTTCTATTCAGTCCCTGCCATTCTTTCTTCTGCTTGGTTTAATCTACTGGTGATGCTTTCCACTGCATTTTTAAATTGACTTTCCAAGTGTTTTGATATGCAGTGTTCCTGTCTGAATCTCACTGTCTTTGTCTTCCTTCTAGCCCATGTTGCCTTCTTGTCCAGTCCTAGACTGATTTCATTATTTCATTTATTTGCTTGATGGAATTCCCTTTGAGGTCACTGATGTTTTTAAAAACTCGACTTTTGGGGCTGGAGGGATGACCTAGTGGTTGAGAGTGCCGACCACTCTTGTAGAGGACCCGGGTTCAATCCCCAGCACCCACATGGTGGCTGAGAACCATCTGTAACTCCAATTCCAGGACAACTCCAGTTCCAGGGGAATCCGACACCCTCTTCTGACCTCCTCGGCATTGCACAACACGGGTGCACAGACCTACATGCAGACAGTACATTCATACACATAAAAAAATAAATATAAAAAAAAACTCGACTTTTGAGTTCTTATCTGGCATGTCAACCATTTCAGCATCCTAGACTCAATTATTGAGGAGTTTTCTCGCCTTTTTGTATTTCTTGTGTTCTTCTTTTTTCTTTTTTTTAAGTGGGAGGTCACAGCGTTTATTCCTGATTCCACCCACACCGGGCCCAGATCCTCAAAGCCTGAGCCCAGGTAGTAGGCTCTTTACAGCATTTGTAGGTAATTTAACATCATCCCAGACCGTCTCTGGCATTGGTGGGCACCGGGGTCATGGGGCCTTCCGGCCTACGTGATAATGGATCATGCATAAGGATCTATGTGATCTGGGGCCTTGCACAAGGGTCTCTACCCTATAGGTCAAAAGTGGGGGGCATGAGTTGCAATTCCAAAGAGAGAAGTGTGTTGACAAAAGCAAAAAGTAAAGATTAAGCATACACTTGGTTGTCTCAAGCTGGCAGGAGGGCTGGCATTTAGATAAACTTGGGCTGTTTTCTGAGAAAGCAAAACCGGATTTTTCATAGGCTAGCCACTCTGGGCTTTTTCTCAATTAATTTTAGTTTTCTTCCTTAACTAATTTTAGTTTTCTTCTTCAATATCTAGAACCAAAAAGTTGCTCCACTGAGAAAACTGCTTGCACAGGAGGGGAGGCTTCTGGCTCATTCAAGCCTTGCAGTTCTCAGTCTTGCCAGGACTCGGGTTCTCTTGTTTTAGGATAACAGCTGGTCCAGCTTCAAAGTATCCTAGTAATTAAAAACTAATAAAACAAGCTGGTTGTGGTGGCTCAGACCTGTAATTCCAGCACTCAAGCAGGCAGGATTACTATAGTTCATGGTGGGCCTGGGGTACAGAGTGAGAACTTGTCAAATATAAGACCTGAGTTCAGTCTTGAGCCCTGGGGGAACAAAGGTAAATTTATCTTTACAATTTCAAAATTCATCATACTTGAGAAAACTTACAAGCCACTGACAAATAAAGAAGAGCTTGTTCCCCCAGGGAAAGGAAAGCTAGCTCTTCAGGTGACCGTATTTCCACTGAAGAGGCAGAATGACATTTAAAAGTCCTTTTGTTGAAGGTCACTCACTGGTCTTTTTTGTGTTCTTGACATGCAATATTTTAGGGTAGATGTCTCTTTTGGTTTTATTTAGGGGGTCTTCTTTAGCAAGCTATCATCTCTTGAGAGCACAATCCACAGTAACACTCAGAGGGGAGAAAACAAACTCTGATGATAGCAACATCATCAAAATGAACCAGATACAGAAATATGAGGAAAATTGGAGACAATTACTATATCACCAGGAACCATAGAGAAGAAAATGAAAAAAAAATGCAGACTAAATGATGAGGATAAAATTTAATTTAAGTGAAAGTAATAATAATAAATGCATGGAATAAAGAAGGTATTAAGGAGAAGGTAAAGAGAAAGCAGAAGTTAAAAGAGAAAGAGAAGGAGGAAAAGGAAGAGGAGGAGGGAGACAAACTTGGGAAGAGGGCAAGAGAAGAAACAAAAATTTGATTATAAAAATCAATAAAATACATAAATCATTTTGGGTAAAAAAGAGAAGAACATGAAAGGTTTTATTGGGTAGCACATGCTTTTAATCCCAGTACTTGGGAAGCAGAGGCAGGTAGATCTCTGTGAGTTCATGGCCAGCTTGGTCTACAGAGTGAGTTCTAGGCCAGGGCTACACAGTGAGATCCTTTCTCCAAAAAAGGGGGAATTTTTGTGGTTGTTTTAAGAATAGAGAGAGATTGATTAATTGAAGCTCTTTACTTCTCAGTGGGCAGGAAGCAGGGAGAAAAGTGCCTGTGCTCACTGGCTTCTCCTTCCATCTCTTTCTATTCCCCCAGGACTCCAGCCTATGGGGTGCTGTGATGACATTCTGGGCAGGTCTTCTCCTGCTTAGTCGATCTTCTCACAGATACACTCTCACAAATATACAGCAGAGCTGTACTTGACCAGTCTCCTTGGATATCTCTCAATACTGTCAAGAATGACCATCCTGGACATGTTAACTGTGGGATGCCTGGTACTCATTCACGTAAAGGGTGGCAGCTGGAAGTAGGAGTGGAGACTTCACACTAGGGGTCATGGCTGCTGTTCAGACTGTGAGGGTAAACAGAGCTTACTCAGAAGTCAGAAAAACAAACTCTGGAATGCTTGGCTATTCAGAATTACATTGAGGGGGAACATGGCACAGTGGTTAAGAGCACTGGCTGCTCTTGCATAGGAACCAAGTTTGGTTCCCAGTACCCACATATCAGCTAACAACCATCTGTAATTCCAGTTCCATGGTATCCAACACTCTCCCCTCTTCTGGCCTCTCTGGTCATTGCACACATACACGCATACACACGTACACGCATACACTCATACACTTCCATGTATGCAGGTAAAACACTCATATACATAAAATAAAATAAATACAATTAAAATAAGAGAAATTATAATACTGAGGAGAAAAAAGGCACCGAAGAGGAGTAGCTGGTGAAGCTGAAGGAAGACCGAGAGAGAAAAAAATGGTTCCTGAGCTGCTGAACTGTTCCACATGCTGCTGACAGATCAGGCAAGGTGACTGAAAGCTGACCCTGGAGTTAGTGGGTGATATTACTGAAAACTTTGATAAGAAGAGTTTCTGGAGAAAGTTTGATTAGTGTTGATTCCAGGAAAGATGAGAGGAAAGGGGGAAAATAATGTGATGTTAAACAACACTTTGAGAGACAGGGTCTCCCTGTAGCCCCATCTGGCCTGGAACTCACTCTGTAGACCAGGCTGGCCTTGAACTCACAGAGATCCACCTGCCTCTGCCTCCTGAGTGCTGGGATTAAAGGTGTGCACCACCACGCCCAGATAACACTTTCTTGGAGTAAAGGGGAGAAAAAAAATTGAAGGGCTATGAGTTAAAGAGGAATGCTAATATAGGATGTTTTCTTTAAATTCAATGGTTACTCTGTCTTCTAACTATATCCTCTGAAGGTCAAACTTCTAATTTCTTTGGTTTTGTCTAATGTTTGGTACATCACCTTAGAAAATGCAGCAAAGAGGAACTACTATATTTTTTTTTCAATTTTTTAATTTATTTTGTATGTGTATGGATGTACTGTTTGCATGTAGGTTTGTGCACCCGTGTCGTGCAATGCCTCGGAGGTCAGAAGAGGGCTAAGGATTCTCCTGGAACTGGAGTTAAAGATGATTCTCAGCCACCATGTGGGTGCTAGGGATTGAACACAGTCCTCTGCAAGAGCAATCAGTGTTCTTAACCACTAGGCCATCTCTCCAGCCCCAAGAGGAACTACTATTTATTTTTAATTTTTTAATGAATTTTATTTCTGTTTATTTCTGTATGTGTATGAATGTACTGTCTGCATGCAAGTCTGTGCACCCGTGTCGTGCAATGCCGCGGAGGTCAGAAGAGGGTGTCAGATTCCCTTGGAACTGGAGTTCTCCTGGAATTGGAGTTTCAGACGGTTCTCAGCCGCCATGTGGGTGCTGGAGATCGAACCCGGGTCCTCTGTAAGAGCGGTTGGCACTCTTAACTGCTAGGCCATCTCTCCAGCCCCATTAAATTTATTTTTGTATATGTATATATGTACTGTCTGCATGCAAGCCTGTGCACCTGTGTCGTGCAATGCCGCGGAGGTCAGAAGAGGGCGTCGGATTCCCCTGGAACTGGAGTTCTCCACTATTAATTGAAGGCTTGCTAAATGTTTTTCTGGGCCTCTGTATAATTCCTTATTTAATAAACATGCAAGTCCATTAATCCACACAATTTTAAATCCAAGATTTTAGAGAAGTGTGTTGTTCATAGATTTCAATATAGGTCTATCTTAATCTACATTAGTGTATGGGTTGAGCTATGTTTCTCCAAAAAGATGCCATGAAGTTCTAATTCCTAAGACCACTTTAGGATGTGATATCTGGGTTGGGAGTGGTGGCGCACACCTTTAATCCCAGCACTTGGGAGACAGAGGCAGGCAGATCTCTGTGAGTTCCAGGACAGCCTGGTCTGTATAGCAAGTTCCAGGCCAGCTGGTGCAACCTGTCTCAACAAGACTAAAAAACCGAACAAACACGAAGCCGGGCGTGGTGGCGCATGCCTTTAACCCTAGCACTTGGGAGGCAGAGGCAGGTGGATTTCTGTGAGTTCAAGGCCAGCCTGGTCTACAGAGAGAGCTCCAGGCCAGCTGGGACAAGTCACCTTTGCACCTTGTTTGAGGCAGGGTCTTCAGTGGAATGTAGACTAGGTTAGCTGTCAGGGAGCTTTGGGAGTCTCCTATCTCTGTCCTCAGCCTTCATTTCTCATAGGAGCTTTGGGATTATAGACTCTTGTGCTATCGTGCTGGTTTAATGTAGGTTCTGGAGATCTGAAGTCAGGTCATCAGGGGTGCACAGTAAGTATTTTATCTACTGGACCATCTCCCCAGCCCTGGTCATATCTTTATTACAGGTGACCACAGAAAGAACACAGTATGATGATGGAGGCAGAGATTGGAATGGTGTGTTTGGGAGACAAGGAAAGGGAAGGGTTGCTTAGCAAGGTACCAGAAACCCTGAGGAGGCAAGATAAGATCCCTTCCCGATCCCAAGGTTGAAGAGGAACATGGCCCAATGGATAACTTGATTTCTGTCTTCAAAGCAGGACTGTGAAACAACACATATGTGAGGATTTGGGGGGAGGGTCTTTTTGAAACTAGGTCTTCCTGTAGCTCCAGCTGGCCTGAAACTTGCTATGTAGACCAAGCTAGCCGCAGACTTACAGAGATCCTCCTGATTCTGCTTTCCTAGTGCTGGGATTAAAGGCATTTGCCACCACACCTGACTTTCATCACCATCCTTGGGTTTGATATCTATAGTTTTAAATCACACACACAAAAACAAACAAACAAACAAAAAAAAACCAAAAAAAAAAAAAAATCCCCAAGAAACCAAAAAAAAAAAAATCACTCAGTTCAAGGTACTTTGTTATGTGAGCTCTAGAAAACCAATATAAAGTAGCACAGTGCCTCTCCCTGACAAATACATAAACTCCTTAATCAATATCTCCCACCTGAGCAAAATAATGCTCTTGAGTTTGCTGCTCTGCCACATGAGAGCATAGTTTAACATTAGTCCAATTTGAAATCTGTTCAGTTTTGGGTGGTAAAGATGCATCAGTAGCCAGAAAAAGCACCACATATCGGGACATATGTAATCACTACATCATCCTATCATGAAACCTAGCATACTTTGAGCAGAATGGAGATGGCCTTACCTAGAATAACATGATGAACATAGCTGCCGTCTGCTGACAGTGACAGATTCTCATGTCCTGTAGATGTGACCATAGCTCCATTCACGGTGAAATTTTGATAGGAATAGTATATCTTGTGTTTGTCCCAGAGGATTATTTCTGGGATTGCTGAGAACAGAAAACGTAGGGTTAAATGAGTGTCAATGGACACATCTAACTTAAAGTCTTGAAATGTCCACTTCCCTGAGTCCTCATTATATATCACTAGGTACATCTGTTTGGTGACAGTACACTCCACACAATGACTTAACAGCACGGCTAACTCCAGGGGGTGTGTTGTGTACTCCACAGACTCTACTTGTAGCTCATTTCTGAGTGGAAGCTTCAGAATCATTTTCAGTCTTTTAACATTTATAATTTTTTTAAATCTCAATGGAGTATATGTAACATAAACTTCAGATATTGTCCAGAGTGCCATGATGCTCTTTTTGCTTTCAATCTGAAGAGAGAGAGAGAGAGAGAGAGAGAGAGAGAGAGAGATCTTCAGTATTATGGAGTGGTCTAACAATTTCTGTCTTCTAACTTATTTCACTTAAAAATGAAAAGCAGGGGTTGGAGAGATGCCTCAGCAACTAAGAGCATTGACTGCCTTTGCAGAGGACCTGGGTTCAATTCCCAGCCTCACATGGTGGCTAACAACCATTCTAACTCTGGTTCCAGGGAATCTGATGCCCTCTTCTGACCTCTGTGGGCATCGTATGACACAGGTGCCTTTATATACATGCAGGTAATATGCTCATATACATAAAAAATAAAAATAATAAAATATTTTTAAAAATGGAAGGCAGAGAGGCAGCAAGTGTAGCTTCATGGCAGAGTGCACAAGATCCTGGGCTCAGTCCCCAGCACCAAAAACTAAGTAATTTCTAGTGTTCAATTTCCTTTTAGTTTGTTTTAGTATAATACTTTAGGCTAAAGTTCACTAAATAAAAACATATCACATCATGAAAATAAATTATTCTATTAATTTTCTTATAATTTTTCTGGCAGCAGGAAGAATAAGTTGCATTTTCCCTTAAACCTTTAAATACATCCGTCTTCTCTTTGCTTAGATATTTATCACTCTTGTCAGGGATAGTGATATATACCTGGAATCCCAGTACTTTGGAAGTTGTGGGAGGAAGATTTTGAGGAAGTTTGAGGCCAGCTTGGGCTATATAGTGCTTGTCTTAAAACAAGCAAACAAAGCTGGGCACAGTGGCGCAGACCGTTAATCCCAGCACTCAGGAGGCAGAGGCAGGTGGATCTCTGAGAGTTCAAGACCAGCCTGGTCTACATAATGAGTTCCAGGCCAGTTGAAACTACAGGGAAACCCTAACTCAAAAAGACCCCCCCAAAAAAGCCAAAAAAGAAACAAATATCCCCCCAAACCCCAAGCAAACAAACACCCCACAAGAAAAGAACAACTTTCAGAGGACCTGGGTTCGATTCCCAGTACCCACATGGCGGCTAAGAACCATCTTTAAGCAGAGCATGGTGGCACGCCTTTAATCCTAGCCCTGGGGAGGCAGAGGCATGTGTATCTCTGTGAGCTCAAAGCCAGCCTGGTCTACAGAGTGAGTTCCAAGCCAGCTGGGGCTACAGGGAAACCCTGTCTGAAACAACAACAACAACAAACAACAAAAACTTTGTTAATTTTTATTTAACATTTATGTATTTTTATTGTATGTGTAGGAGTGTTTTGCCTGAGTATGTAAGTACACCATGTTTGTGCCTGGTGCCTGTGGAGGCCAATAGAGGGGCAGCAGATCCCCGGGAAAGTGGAGTTACAGATGGTTGTTAGCCACCATATGGGTGCTAGGAGCTGAACCTGGGTTCTCTGTAAGGGCAGCAAGTACTCTTAGCCACTGAGACATGATTCCCAGCCTAAAGCTTTAATTTTTGGAAATTAGTTTACATCTACATCTACATGTTTTTTTTATTTTATTTTTATTTTATTTTATTTATGTGTATGAATGTACTGTCTGCATGCAAGTCTGTGCACCCGTGTCATGTAATGCCGCGGACGTCAGAAGAGGGCGTCGGATTCCCCTGGAACTGGACTTCTGGATTACATGTTTTAATGACACCAAATTATTTAGAGTATATTAGCAATGTACCGTAAGGTGTATAACATATTTATAAGTAAAATATAAAGCAGGGCTATAGGATGAAAGATGGGGTATAAATAGAATGGCACAGTTAAAAGGGCTTACAGCAGCCGGGCATGGTGGCACATGCCTTTAATCCCAGCACTTGGGAGGCAGAGGCAGGTGGATCTCTGGGAGTTCAAGGCCAGCCTGGTCTACAAAGTGAGTTTATGGGACCAGTGGAGACTACAGGAGGGACCCGTTTGTCTCAAAAATGACAAAAAAAAAAAAAAAAAAAAAAAAAAAAAAAAAAAAGCCCTATGAGACAGTACAGTATTTAAAATTAAACCCTTGGGGCTGGAGAGATGGCTCAGTGGTTAAGAGCACCAACTGCTCTTGCAGAGGATCCAGGTTCAATTCCCAGCACCCACATAGTGGCTAAGAACCATCTTTAAGTTGGGCACGTCTTTAATCCCAGCACTTGGGAGGTAGAGGCAGGTGGATCTCTGTGGGTTCAAGGCCAGCCTGGTCTACAGAGCAAGCTCCAGGCCAGCTGGGACTAAAGGGAGACCCTGTCTCAAAAAAGACCCCCCCCAAATTAAACCCTCATAGCTCAAAGATTATTATAAATCCCAGTAGAGCCCCTGAAAATAGTTTCGATAGCAAAAATCAGTATATGAGACAACGTAATAATAGTTTAAAAATTATATGATTCATTCAGAATGAGGCAAGATAGGAGGAACAAAGAAACAAAGAACCAGTGGAATCAATAAAATGTAACTGCCACTGCTGGGGGCTATGGCTCAGTGGACACCACTTAGAGGGCCTAGGTTCAGTCCAAGGGAGTGGCAAAAAATAAATGCCAAAGTAGAAGTCTTTTTTTGTTGTTGTTATTTTTGAGACAGGGTCTCCCTGTAGCCCCAGCTGGACTGGAACTCACTATGTAGACCATGCTGGCCTTGAACTCAGAGATCTACCTGCCTCTGCCTCCCGAGTGCTGGGATTAAAGGTGTGTGCCACTACACCCAGCATCAAAGTAGAAGTGTTTTTAAAAGGTTTTATGTTGTAAAAAAATAAAAGGTTTTGTGTTGTTTATATGTGTATGTATCTGTGTGTATTTTTCAGAGCTACAGTCACAAACATTTGTGAGCTGCCCCATGTGGGTGCTGGGATCCAAACTCTAGTCTTCATGATTGAGCAGCAAGCACTCTTAACCACTGAGCCATCTATCTTTCCAGTCCCCATCCCCAATAGTCATTTAAAGCCCAACCACAACTATACTACATCCAAATATTTTCTAGTCAAAGGCATAGATTTTCACCCTGGATTAAAAGCAAAAGAAAAACCTTAGCTCTGTTAAATTTAATTAATAACAGTCTATTAAATAGTAAATATAAAGATAGAAAGAGCAACAGTAAAAGAGAAGAAAGACAAATACCACATATGAAAGAAATATCTGATAGCTACAGGCTGGCTGAGTGTGAAGCTCAGTTGTGTGAGCTTAGTATGTGTGAGGTCCTAGGTTGCAAAATAATTGCACGACGAAAGGTTAAAAGATTGTAAGGCTAGCCGGGCGTGGTGGCGCACACCTTTAATCCTAGCACTTGGGAGGCGGAGGCAGGCGGATCTTTGTGAGTTCAAGGCCAGCCTGGTCTACAGAGTGAGTTCCAGGACAGCTGGGGCTACAGGGAGACCCTGTCTCAAAAAAGACCAAAAAAAAAAAAAATATTGTAAGGCTATATGTAGTCGAAGTAGAGAGCCACTGTGCACCTATTGAGGGTTATAATGATAAAAGATTGGACACACCAGGGGCTGGAGAGATGGCCTAGCGGTTAAGAGTGCCGACTGCTCTTGTAGAGGACCTGGGTTCGATCCCCAGCACCCACATGGCAGCCGAGAACCATCTGAAACTCCAATTCCAGGAGAACTCCAGTTCCAGGGGAATCTGACACCCTCTTCTGACCTCTGCGGCATTGCACGACACGGGTGCACAAACTTGCATGCAGACAGTACACTCATACACATACAAAAATAAATAAAATAAAAAAAAAGAATTAAAAAAAAGATTGGACACACCAAAGTTTGGCATGATGCGGAACCATTATGAAAAAAGTAGCTATAGGGGCTGGAGAGATGGCTCAGTGGTTAAGAGCACTGACTGCTCTTGCAGAGGACCTGGGTTCGATTCCCAGCACCCACATGGCGGCTAAGAATTGTCTTTAACTCTAGTTCTAGGGGAATCTGACACCCTCTTCTGGCCTCCACAGCATTGTACAACATGGGTGCACCTACTTACATGCAGACAGTACAGTCATACACATTAAAAAAAATAATGGATTTATCTTTAAAAAAAAAGTAGCTATAAATATTTGTGATGTCTTAAATATTGAAATGTTTTCTGGTGTTCTTAACCTCAGCCTTTAACCACTGCGCTATCCCCACAGCCCCAAAATATTGAAGTGTAGAAGGATTAAAAACCCTATTACTGCATCGCCCAACCCTCCATGTAGTTTATTTCTTAATTTTTAATCATTTTTATTTTATATTATGTGTATGGCTGTACTGCCTGCATGTGTGTAAGTGCATCCTTGTTGTGCAATGCCTGCAGACATCAGAAGAGGGCACTGGATCTCCTGGAACTGGAGTTACAGATGGTTGTTAGCTGCCATGTGGGTGCTGGGAATCAAACCTGGGTCCTCTGCAAGACAACCAGTGCTCTTGACCTCTGAGCCATTTCTCCAGCCTCCAACTTTTATTATTTTTATGTGTATGAGTGTTTGTCTGAAGGTATGTAAGTGTGCCTGTGTCATGCAGTGCCTGGAGAGGTCAGAAGGGGTCTTTGGATCTCCTGAAACTGGAGTATGGACAGTTGGTAGCTACCATGTGGATGCTGGGAATCGAACCCAGGTCCTCTACAAGAGCAGCCAGTGTTCTTAACGTCTGAGCCATCTGTCCAACCCTCCAGCTAGTTTCTTAATGTAGAGTCAGAGATATTTGATTTGAGATATTTCTTCTTTTCTAATATAGATATTTATTCCAACCTCTTTTCCAGTTACTATGACAAAATACCCTAATAGAAGGAACTTCAGGGTAGAATGTAAGGGCTGTGATTGGGGTGAATGGTGAAACTACAGCAATATAGACTGGACACTTACTTGATCAACATGATTGTACATACAAGCCCCTCCAGCTGGATGGTGAGAGCCTTGGGCTGTGTGGTTTTGGGCATAGCTGCTTGGAAATTGGTTTTACATGAAGGATGCTTGTACTCACAACTTATTACTTATTGTTAAAAAAATGAAATAAAAAAAGTAAACTCACACACACACACAAAATCAAGACAATCTCCCCCACAGACATGTCCACAGGTCAACCTGATCTAGATAATCCCTTATAGGCTCTTTTTCTAGCTGATTCTTTATTATGTCAAGTTAATAATTAATTATTATTGTTTCCTTCTATGTACTAATCTAGCAACCCACAGGTTTGACATGATTTATTATTTATTTATTATTATTTTTTGGTCATTTTGAGACAGGGTCTCCCTTTAGTCCCAGCTGGCCTGGAGCTTGCTCTGTAGAGCAGGCTGGTCTTGAACTCACAGAGATCCGCCTGTCTCTGCCTCCTGAGTGCTGGGATTAAGGGCATGTGCCACCATGCCTGGCTTGTTTTCATTTCTATTCCCTTCCAAATACTTTCTAGTTGCTTTTGAATTATGTTCTTTGATGTATAGGTTACTTAGAAGTGGTTATTTACTTTCCTACTCTCCAAGGGGACATTGCAAATATCTTTTCCTTTTTATTTCTAACAATTTGATTATTATCAGAATATATTCTTTTATTTATTTATTTATTTATTTATTTATTTATTTATTTATTCTTGTATGTGTATGAATGTACTGTCTGCTTGTAGGTTGGTGCACCCGTGTTGTGCAGTGCCGCAGAGGTCAGAAGAGGGTGTCAGATTCCCCTGGAACTGGAGTTAAAGATGGGTCTCAGCTGCCATGTGGGTGCTGGGGATTGAACCTGGGTCCTCTGCAAGAGCACTCGGAGCTCTTAACCACTAGGCCATCTCTCCGTTCCCTTGTTTTATTGCTGAGAACATGATAAACATTTGAAAAACCCTCTTGCTGTTCTATATAATATCAGTTTGATCCAGGAAGTTAACAATGTCTTTGATAAACTTGCTGGTTTTCCATTGTTTCAATTACTGAGAAAGTTCACCTTGATTTTCTCTGTTTCTCCTCAAAGTTCTGTTACTTTTTGTTTCATGTATTTTGAAGTTCTGAAATTATGTTCACAGTATTTATGACTTTATATATGCTTTTAAAATAAACTGATCCCGGAGCTGGAGAGATGGCTCAGTGGTTAAGAGCACCGACTACTCTTGCAGAGGACCCAGGTTCTGTTCCCAGCGCCCACATAGCGGCCAGGTACCGTCTTTGGGCCGAGTGTGGTGATGTATGCCTTTGATCCTAGCACTTGGGAGGCAGAGGCAGGTGGATCTCTGCAAGTTCTGGGCCAGTCTGGTCTACAGAGTGAGTTCCAGGCCAGCTGGGGCTACAGGGAGACCCTGTTTCGACAAAAAAAAATAATAAACTGACCCCATTATTGATAGGAAATGAGCCTCTTAACAATTATTGCCTCTTAGCAATAATCCATGTTTTGAAATGCATGTGCATAGTCTTCTAGTTTCTCTTCTGTTTGTGACAAAATGCTCTGACCAAAAGCAAAAGGGGAGGAAACCCTTTATTTAGCTGACACTTCATGTCATGATCCAACATTGAGAAAAATCTGGGCAGGCACTCAAGCAGGAGTAGGCTCTGTCTAGTTGACAGTTAATGCTAACTAGTACAGATCTTAATACAACTGTCCTGTCTTATCTTAATGTTATTATGAATGTATTTGTCCAGCTTTTCACTTCTTTAATGTTGAATTTTGCTCTTTTTTTAAAATGCCTTTAGAAAAAAAAATGCCTTTAGTTGGAATGTTTATATCATGTATATTTAATAGGATTAGTCATATGGTTTGGTTTAAAACTGTCATTTCACTACTTGTTTTCTACTTTCCTTATCTTTTCTGTCACCTCTTTTAATTTTTTTATCTCCTTCAGAATTTATTCAATTTATTTATTTATTTATTTATTTATTTATTTATTTATTTATTTATTTGAGACAGTTTCTCCCTGCTGTCCCAGCTGGCCTGAAACTTTATGGAGAGATCTTCCTACCTCTGCCACCCAAGTGCTGAGACTAAAGGGGTGTGCCACTATGCCTGGCCAGAATATTTTTATGATCATACAGCTGTAGTCCTTGCATTTGCCATTTTAGTTGTTGCATTAATGTTGGTAGTACACATGTTTAGCCTCCTAAGGAGCTATAAATGATACTATATTATCTGACATATAAGAACATTACATTCCTTGCCCTCAGAGGTCAACTAAGTCCCAGGGGACTATGCATGGGGGCATCTCTTGAAATGTCCTGCAAATGTGAGTCACCAGTCTTCCTGTACAGGGAGGTCTTGGAGATCTACTGATGGAACTTCAGCCAGTGTCCAGTCTATAAAGAAGGAAGTCTACTCATGCTTCAAAAAGGGAAGCCTGGTCTAGCAAGACCTGACTTTGATGTTGAGCTTTATTGCACTGTGGTCTGATAGAATGCATGAAATTATTTCAATCTTTTTGTATTTGTGGAGGTTTCTTCTGTGTCCCAGTATGTGGTCGATTTTGGAGAATGTTCCATGGGGTGCTGAGTAGAAAGTGTATTCTCTGGTATTAGGGTGGAATATTCGGTAGAGGTCTATGAGGTCCATTTGGTGTATCATATCGTTCAGTTCAGATGTCTCTCTGTTTATTCTTTGTCCTGTTGACCTATCCAAAGGACTCAGTGGGGTATTGAAATCTCCCACTATGAGTGTACTGGGGTTAGTCTGTGACTTGTGGTCCTGGAGAATTGTCTTTATAAAGTTTGGTGCACCAGAATTTGGGGCATATATATTCATAATTGTGAAATCTTCTTGGTGGATTGTTCCTTTGATGAAAATGTAATGGCCTTCTTTGTCTCTTCTGATTTCTTTTACTTTGAAGTCTATTTTATCCGATATTAAAATAGCAACACCTGCTTTCTTTTTGGTACCATTTGCTTGGAATATTTTTTTCCATCCCTTCACTTTAAGGTGGTGCCTGTCCTTGAAGGTAAGATGTGTTTCTTGCAGACAGCATATCGATGGATTCTGTTTCCTAATCCAGTCTCCCAGTCTATGTCTTTTGATTGGGGAATTTAGTCCATTAATATTTAAGGTTATGACTGATAGGTTTGTGTTGCTTCCTTTTGCCTTATTATCCATCTGCGGTTTTGATTTAGGTTTCTACTTCTGCAGTTATGCTTTTATTGATTTCTCCTTCTAGTTGCCTGGGGTTGGTTGCTCCTTTCTTCTGTTCTTTGGATTGCTTCAAGTATTCTCTGAAGGGTTGGTTTTCCGGACATGTATTCTTTCAAGTTGTTTATGTCATGGAAGATTTTCCTCTCTCCTTCCACTATGATTGACATTTTTGCTGGGTATAGTAACCTGGGCTGGCATCCATTGTCCCTCAACACTGGGAATGCTTTGCTCCAGGTTCTTCTTGCCTTCATCGTTTGCTGTGAGAAGTCCGTTGTTATTCTGATAGGTTTCCCCTTATAGGTCACTTGTTGTTTTTCTCTTGTCGCTTTAAGAATTTTCTCTTTGTTTTGGGTGTCCAGCATTTTAACTATGATGTGGCGTGGAGAATTTCTTTTCTGATCTTGTCTGTTTGGAGTTCTATGTGCTTCTTGTATTGGTATTGGTTTGTCCTTTTTTAGTTTGGGGAAGTTTTCATCTATTATTCTGTTGAAGATCTGATCAATACCTTTCTCTTGGGATTCTTCTCCTTCCTCTATTCCTATGATGCGGAGGTTTGATCTTTTCATAGTGTCCCACAGCTCCTGGTTGTTCCATTTTTGTGTATTTTTAAATTTTTCATAATCTTTCCTTGAGGTTTTTAGTTGTTCTGTGTTGTCCTCCAGGTCTGATATTCTTTGTTCTGCTTCCTCCATTCTGCTTCTGAGGCTTTTTTCATTCCTTTCCTCTTGAATGGATGAGTGTTTGATTTCCTTTTTCATTTCCTCTTCTGATTTCTTTAGTGTTTCTATTTCTTTTTGGAGCTTCTCGATCTCTTTTTGTAGCTCTTTTGTTTGCTGGTTGGTTTCTTTTTCTTTTTCAGCATGGGATCTTTTCAGTGTTTCTACTTCCTTCCGGAGCTTGTCATTCTCTCTCTCTCGGTCCTCATTCTCTTTTCTTAGTTCTTTAATTTGTTCTTTATGATCTTGTAGTTCTTTAAGTATGTTCCCAATTGTGTTTCTGATGTCTGTGTCCTGGGGCATCCCCGGAGGGATCCCACTGCAGGAGTCATCCATAGGGTTAGTAAAGCTTGGCGTGGGATTATCCTGCACCTTTCCAGTGTAGTTTCTTCTTCGTGATCCTGGCATATGGGCTTCTCCTTGCCTGTATTCCAATGTGATTCCTAAATGCCTCTTCACTGTGTTGAAGGCTTGCTTTGCTTGCCTCCTTCAGATGCTTCTTCATAATCTCAGTTGGCTGGGGGTGGGGTGGGGGGGGCGCTTGTACCTTCTGCTGGGTTCAGGAGATCTCAAATCTCAAGAGTCACACAAGCCTACCTTTAATACCGGCTGGGAGGATAACTCCACCCCCACAGCCACAAGATCCAATCAAGCCAAAGACCACACCTTTAATCCCAGCTGGGAGGATAACTCCAGCCTCACAGCCACAAAGGCCAATCAAGCCAAAGACAGCAGGACCAAAGGATCAACAATCAGCTCGCTGAGGCGCCCAGTTCCTACCTGTCTCCCCCTCTTCCTTCTGCTGGTCTCAGGAGATCTCCCAAACTTTTCATAATGGCTATACTGTACCAATTAGTATTCCTACCAACATTTTTTGCAAATACCCCAATTCTAGTGTGTACGTGTGTGTGTGTGTGTGTGTGTGTGTGTGTGTGTGTGCAGTTTCCTTTGCTCTGCAGATGTTTTTCAGGTTGAGGTACTCCCATCTGCTTATTTTTGTGTGCGTGGCTTGTGCTTTGCATGTCACATAAAAATCATCACCACCAAGATCAGTGTCAAGGAGGTTTCCTCCTGTTTTCTCCCACAAATTGGATAGTTTCAAGGCTCATGTATAAGTCATGCATTTCGAGATAATCACAAGTGTATCAGGGATCTAGTTTTATTTTTCTGCATGCAGAAATGCAGTTTTCTCACTGTTTATTGAACTGTTCTTGCCACCACTGCCAAAAATGAGTCAACCATCTGTGTGTGTGTGTGGCCTGATTTCTGGGTTCTTTATTGTATTCTATTGGCTTATATGTCCACTCTTGGATCAGTAACATAGTGCTTGGAATACTATAGCTTTGAAATGTGGTTTCAAGTTAAGAAGTGTGGTGCCTTCTGGTTAGTTCTTCCTCAAGATTGTTTTGGCTATCCAGGTTCCTTATGATTTCTATAACATTTTCTTCTCATTTATGGGGAAAATCTTTCTGCAGACTCTGTGCTTTGTTACTTCTGCTGATTCCCCCAACAACTTTTGTTTTGCCACTTGTGAATGTGAGCTCAATTTTGTCATAATTCTATTTGCAGACATTCTTCAAACCTTCTCTTGAGGGTTTGTTCTTCCCAAAAGGACCTGTGTCTGCTTTTGCTTGGTGTTTTATCTTAAATGTTTTGGGGGATTTCATTTTGTTTTGTTTTGTCAGTTTCTTTGTTTGAAACAGACAGCTGCTCCAGATTTGAGCTCCAAAGCGAATGTGAGCAGCTGCCATTCAGCAACTCCAGAGGGAAAACTTCCATCTCCCTTCTTTTTTTTTTTTTGTCTTTTCGAGACAGGGTCTCCCTGTAGCCCCAGCTGTCCTGGAACTCACTGTGTAGACCAGGCTCGCCTTGAACTCACAAAGATCCACCTGCCTCTGCCTCCCAAGTGCTAGGATTAAAGGCGTGCACCACCACGCCCGGCATTATTTTTATTTTATGTGTATGAGTATATTGCCTACATGCGTGTAAGTGCACCCATGTTGTGCAATGCCCTTGAAGGTCAGAAGGGGGCATCAGACTTCCCTGAAACTGGAGTTAAGGATGGTTGTTAACTGCCATGTAGGTGCTGGGCATCGAACCCTGGGTCCTCTGCAAGAGATGTCAGTGCCTTTAACTGCTGAGCCATTTTTCCAGCTGCAGCATCCATGTGCTCTAGACCCTAAGTAGAGAATGCCAAAGAGAAGACCCCTCCCATGTCTGCCACCACCAGCTAGCCCACTCCCTACTGCTTGAGTTGATGTAACTTGAACCTTAGCCACACATCACTCAGCCCTATCTTTATCTAGTCAGCTTCCCTATCTCATACCAGTAATCTGTCACATTGTAACATTTGACTCCCACTTTTTCTTTTTGAAATAACACTATGTGCTGTTAGCTTTAGTGTCAACACAGGTGGGTTGAGGGAGCCTCAGAATTGCCTCCAGTGGCCCAGTCTGTACAGTTATTGTCTTGATTGTTGAGCAACGTGGGAAGGCCCAGCCCATTGTGATAGATGGTCCTGTGTTGTATAAGAAAGCAGGCAGAGCATGGGCCAGGGGAGTAAGCCAGTAAGCCATGTTCCTCCATGGCCTGTGATTTAGCTCCTGCCTCCAGGTTCCTACCCTGAGTTCTTACCTTGAGCTCCCTAAGTGATGAGCTGTGACCCAGGAGATGTAAGATGAATAAACTCTTTCCTACACAAGTTGGTATTGGCCAGACTGTTTTGTCACAGCAATGAAAGGCAAACTAGAACACACTACTTCCTAAGAGCAATGTAGTTAAAAGAATATTTGAGGGGTTGGAGAGATGGTGCAATGGTTAAGAGCACTGGCTTCTCTTGCATAGGACCTGGGTTCTATTTCTAGCACCCACGTGGTGGCTAACAAACATCTGTAACTCCAGTTGCAGAGGATCTGATGTCCTCTTCTGATTGCTGCTGGCATTGCCCAACATGGTGCACTTACATACATGCAGGCAATACACTTGTACACATAAAATGATAAAATAAAATAGTATATTATAAAAATAACTTTTAAAATTTTGTGCAACATTGCTAATGTTTTGTAGTAAGGATGCTTTGGTGTCTATTATCTAAAATATCATAAATGGCAAATTTAACTTTTTTTTTTTGAGACAGAGTCTCACTGTGTAGTCCTGGTTGGCCTGGAATTCACTACTTAGACCAGGCTGGCCTTGAGCTCACAGAGATCACCTGCCTTTGCTTCTAAGTGCTGGGATTAAAGGGAATGTTCCACCATGCTTGTCCTAAAATCTGATTGCTTTTGAAGGCACTAAAGTCTTTGGGTGAAATATTGAAAGCAGTTTTGCCCATATCAAAGTAAAATAAAACCCCCTACAATATGTCTGTATTGCTCTGCATAATAGCATATAAGATTTAATTCTTTGTTTCTGGGGATGTATCTTTACTGGAGAGAGGCTTCTGACAAATTAGGTCAGAGAGCTAGAGCTGTTTACAACTGTACTGTGTCCATAGCCATACCACCTTGAACAATGCTGAATCTTGTCTAATCTGGGAAGCTATGTGAGGTTTGGCTTGGTTAGCAGTTAGATGGGAGATAAAAATAGCCATGCAAAATGCTGCTTAGTAGAGCCCCTACCGTATTACTGAACAAATAATATATCTAAACATATGCTGATAATACACACATATATGAAAAATTTCACTAACCATAAGTAAATATTTCACCCAACACCATCTTCTTTTTGCAATACCAAGAATCCCACTGCTAGGAATACCATAACTTCTTTCCAGTTTTGAAAACGAGGAAGGAGTTTTCTTGTAAAGAGTGCCATTGATGAGGAAGATGATTAAATTCCTTAACAGGACAGCATCCGTCACTTTGTGCCTGTCTTCTTCACGCAAGCTATTTGGAGGGATTCTCACTTTGACCCAGGAAAGGAATGAAGTGTTTGTCTCAAAAGATTCCAGTTCAGAAACCACAAGAACATGAGAAGGAACACATTCACTCCAGGTTGTAAAGAGTGGTCTCCCTGCTGGCTGAGTGAGTGGTACACCCCCAGGCAAATCAGGCATGATCATTATAGGAAAAGTCAGCAGGAAAGGGAGATTTGCGATAAAGCAGTCTTCAAAAGCCACTTGGTTGCCTTTAATCTCATTTAGGAAATCTTGAGAAGTCATTGGTAAACGAATGATCCAGGTTCTAAGAAGGAAAAAATGGGGGAAGAAAGAATACAATGATCTCTCTTTTTTTCTGATTAATTTTGTGAAGTTTACTGCATTTTAAAATTTTTAAGTTTTTATCAATATAAATCTCTAGATGATACAAATAAAATAATATTGAAAGATTACTACTCCTCCATTTGTTTAGTTCTTTTTATTTTATGTGTGTTTTGCTTGCATGTATGTAAGTGTACCATACGCATGGAATGCCTGTGGAGGCCAGAAGAGGGCGTCAGATCCCCTGGAATCTAGAGTTATGTATGGACAGTTGTTAACTGCCATGTGGATGTTGAGAACCAATCCCATGCTCTCTGCAAGAGCAGCCAGTGATCTTGACCATTGAGTCATCTCTATAGCCCCCCAAATTCTCTATTTCTTATTTTTCATTCTGTTCTCAGAGGAAAATAATCTTGACTTTTAACATTCTTTCTTCTGCAGTACACCTCCACATTCCCAGGTAAACATTCTTAAACCCCTCTTTCTTAACATATACTTTTTAAAAAATTTTTTATTTATTTCTGTATGTGTATGAATGTATTGTCTGCATACAAGTTTGTGTACCCATGTCATGCAATGCTGTGGAGGTCAGAAGAGGGTGTCAGACTCCCCTGGAACTGGAGTTCTCTTGGAATTGGAGTTACAGACGGTTCTTAGCCGCCATGTGGGTGCTGGGGATTGAACCCGGGTCCTCTGTAAGAGCAGTCGGCGCTCTTAACCGCTAGGCCATCTCTCCAGCCCCAACATATACTTTTAATATATGATCTATTGCTTTCTTATATCACCTGCAAAGATGTACCTCTTTTATATCATGCCCATTCATACATCTTCCCTCCCCGGCCCTAAAATGAATTATAGCACACTGATTAAATTGATGAGTCATAATATCTGATATAAGTAAAGCAGATGACAGGAAGAATTATGATATGGATGTGAAGAAACTGGAACCTTCATATACTGCTGATGGAAATGTAAAATGGTACAGCTATTTTACAAAGCAGACTACCCATTCCTCAAATGTTAAATATGGAGATACCGTATGAGCTAGAAATTTTACTCCCAGAAATCTACTGAGGAGAAATGAAAACATATTGACCTTTGAAAGTTTGGGCATAAATGCTCACACCAGCATTATTGTTAACAGTGCTAAAGAGTAGTACTCATCAACTGAAGGATGAGTAAATTAAACGGGGTCTATTCATATAGCAGCGACAATGGCTGCATAATTGAGAATATACCAAAGTCACTGGATTAGTCTGAACCATGATTTTATTAAAATATTTTATTTATTTTATGTGTATGAGTGTATTGCCTGTGTGTATACAAGTGCACCCATGTCATGAATGCCTGCAGAGGTTAGAAGAGGGCATCAAATCCCCTGGAACTGGAGTTACAGGTGGTTGTTAGCCACCATGTGAGTACTGGGAACCAAACCCAGGTCCTCTGCAAGAGCAGCCCATGCTCTTGACCACTGAGCCATCCCTGCAGCCCACTGAACCATAGTTTTAAAGGGCAGATTACATGACATGCAAGCTGTTAAAGCAGGTAATAAACAAATGTTATGACATCCCTACCTTTCTGCAGCATCAGAGAGGGCCTTTCATTTTTTTTTTTAATTATTTTAAAATTTATTTTTGTATGTGTATGAATGTACTGTCTGCATGTAGGTTTGTGCACCCGTGTCATGCAATGCCGCGGAGGTCAGAAGAGGGTCTCGGATTCCCCTGGAACTGGAGTTAAAGACGGTTCTCAGCCTCCATGTGGGTGCTGGGGATCGAACCTGGGTCCTCTGCAAGAGTAATCGGTGCTCTTAACCGCTAGGCTATCTCTCCAGCCCTCATTTGGTTTTATGGGGACTGCTTTTCCTACCTTCTTACTTTCCAAGTTTCATAAAATAAGGAAGAATTTTAATTTCAGGTTATTATTGCTTGAAAGATGTTTTATCTCCCACAAAAGGCACTCCTTATTCCTACCTATGAATTTAATTTATCTGCATCTCTTAGAATGTATCTACTTTCTCAAGGTCCCAGTTTGAAGGCTCTTATAACCCCTTCACACACACTTAGAAGGCTCCCTCAATTTGGTAACTTACTTCTTCAATAAAGAAGTTTGTTTTTTTTTTTTTTGTCTTTTCGAGACGGTCTCCCTGTAGCCCCAGCTGGCCTGGAACTCACTCTATAGACCAGGCTGGCCTTGAACTCACAAAGATCCGCCTGCCTCTGCCTCCCAAGTGCTGGGATTAAAGGTGTGCACCACTATGCCTGGCTTTAATAATGAAGATATTAAGTCTCCAGGAAAGCCTTCTGTACTCCCCTCTCCTCCAGGCCTGATTTGGGGCACTCCTATATGTTCCATGGTACCCTGGGCTCACCTCTACTAGAACATCTCTTTGTTTCCTCATCTCTTTGACTGTAAGGCTGTTGAAGGCAGTAACCATATCTTACAGTAATAAGCACCCTGCCTGTGCCTGTTAAGAAAGGCTGGAGAGGTGGTTCAGAAGTTAAGAACACTGGCTACTCTTGAAGAGGACCCGTGTTCAATTCCTAGCATGACTGTCTACATCAAGTGACTACTTTCAGTAGTAGTAAATGTTACCCCTGGAACTGGAATCCGACACTGCCTTCTGACTCCATTGGCATTGCACAACACAATGCACTTACATACGTGCAGGCAATACACACATAAAATAAAAATAATAAAATATTTGTTTAAAAAAATGACTGTCTACATCAAGTGACTACTTTCAGTAGTAATAAATGTTACCTTTCAGGCAGACTTTGTGTGTAGGAAGATATGTGTGTGTGTGTATATGGACACTGGTGGAAGAAGTGACTGTTACATCTATCATACCTCAGTGGCCCCTTTTCAAGAACCAGCAGGGAACATTTAGAAATGTGGCCATCCCTAATGAGGCTCTTGGACTGAGGGTTAGGTTTTAACTCAAAGAATGAAGCCATCGTCAAAGAATCTGACTGGCATTTTCTGAGTTGATCATTAGTTGGGATTATCAAAATTATTTTTTGTATCATAAAAAAATTCCCTTGGAAATCACATCAGATACATTCCATAAAATCCCACTAAGGGTTTCAAAATCTCTTTTAATATTTATTTGTATTTTTAATTAAAAATGAATTTAATATTAAAATTAAAAAAATTAACTACCCGGCCTTCATTTCGACATCTGCGACATAAATTTTCCTATTAATAATTGTTTGTATGATGGGTCGCTGCCCCAAGGTTGCCAAGTGCTTGGTCAGTATTAGGGAAGTCTGGAAAAACAAAATAAAAATGCTCTTTTATTATTTTCATAGCTCAAAGTATTCTGAAATACTTTGATATATTTGATAAGATATTAAATTTGCTCTTTTAGTTAAGACATTGTTTATGGTTGTAAATTCAACATACTTTCAAGATTTAGCTTTTTTGCTTTTAACCATCTAGCCTTTTCCCCATGAGAATTTTGTGAATTCTAAATGTCACAGGATTGGGTTATAGCTCAGTAGTACATCGCTTTGCCCCAGCCTATAAAAATAAATGAATAAATAATCCATAATACAGTATCCAACAATTAGAAAACGAACTTGTACAGTAGGAATCCACTGTGAACTAAGACTATGGACATTCTTTTTTTTTTAATTTTATTTATTTATTTATGTGTATGAATGTACTGTCTGCATGTAGGTCTGTGCACCCATGTCATGCAATGCCGCGGAGGTCAGAAGAGGGTGTCAGATTCCCCTGGAACTGGAGTTCTCCTGGAATTGGAGTTATGGACGGTTCTCAACCGCCATGTGGGTGCTGGGGATCAAACCCGGGTCCTCTGCAAGAGCAGTCGGTGCTCTTAACCGCTAGGCCATCTCTCCAGCCCAAGGACATTCTTTTTTTTTATTTAGTTTTTATTTTTTTATTATTTTCTATGTGTGTGAGTGTACTAGGTTTGGTTCACCCATGTCATGCAATGCTGCGGAGGTCAGAAGAGGGTCTCGGATTCCCCTGGAACTGGAGTTCTCCTGGAATTGGAGTTACAGGAGGTTCTCAGCCGCCATGTGGGTGCTGGGGATCGAACCCGGGTCCTCTGCAAGAGCAGTCGGTGCTCTTAACTGCTAGGCCATCTCTCCAGCCCCGGAGATTCTTAAATACATGAAGGTAAGATTTCTGAAAAAGATTTATTTTTGTTTTATGCATATGAGTGTTTTCCCTGCATGTATGTAAGGGAACCAAGTGTGTGTAGTACCCTCAGAGGCCGGAAGAGGGCGTTGGATTACTTGAAGCTGGAATTACTGTTAGGAACAGAGTCCAGGTTCTCTATAAGAACAACCAATGGGGCTAGAGAGATGGCTCAGCGGTTAAGAGCACCGACTGCTCTTGCAGAGGACCAGCGTTCAATTCCCAGCACCCACATGGCGGCTAAGAACCATATTTAACTCTAGTTCCAGGGAAATCCGACCCCCTCTTCTGACATCCGTGGCATTGCATAACACGGGTGCACAGACCTACATGCAGACAGTACATTCATACACATAAAAATAATTAATTAATTAATTAAAAAAAGAAAAACCAATGCTCTTCAGTGCTGAGTCATTTGCAGCCCCAGCATACAGTGTATTTTCATCAGACCTATCAAGTGCAAGAGTCTGTTAAGTGTCCATCTTATCTTGTGTTATTATGGTCTACATGAACATCATTTTTTAATGGCTGCATAATATTATATTGATATTATATTGTGGTTTTATCTTTTCCACTATTCCGTGACATTCTACAGACATAACAAAGTCCTTCCACAGTTAGGACTAGTGCTTTTCAAATGGAAGAAGGTGTGAACTCCAGGGTGGGTGGCGAAGAGGGTGCCAAGGGAGAAGGAGGCAGAATGGTGATTGAAGACAGATGGAAAATTACGTATAAAACACATAAAACATTCAATAAAAATATGGCCTTTTCCATTAAAAAAAAATGGGCTTTTCCCAACATAGACATAGGAAAAAATAATTTAAAAAATGGGCTTTTCTAAAGTACTTCATTGATGCTAATACTTACACATTACTTTCTTTCCTGCTCTGTAGAATATAGAAGGCTTCCAGAATCTGAGCTTGAACCCTTCTCTTCCTATCTCACAGCATATTTTCATCCTGAGAGATCTTTGTTCATATGCCTTCAAGTACCATCCAATTCCTACGTAACTCCTGAGTTTTTTTAAAAAATATTTTTATTTATTTATTTTTTTTTATTTTATGCATACAAGTGTATTGCCTACATGTGTGTTAGCGCACCCGTATAGTGCAATGCCCCTGGAGGTCAAAAGAGGATGTTAGATTCCTCTGGAACTGGAGTTATGAATGATTGTTACCCACTACGTGGGTGCTGAGAATCGAACCTGGGTCCTCCACAAGAGCGGTCAGTGCTCTTAACCGATAAGCCATCAGTCCAGCCCTATAACTCCTGAGTTTTACAGTTAGCTCAAGATCCATATACCAAATGAGATATTTATTTATTTATTTATTTATTTATTTATTTATTTATTCATTCATTCATTCATTTGTCTTTTTGAGAAAGAGTCTCCCTTCAGCCTCTACTGACCTGGAACTCACTATGTAGACCAGGCAGGGCAGAAACTCTTTGTCTGTCTGTCTGTCTGTCTGACAGGGTCTCCCTACTCCCAGCCTACCTGGAAGTCACTATTATGGACCAGTCATCTCACAGAGATCTACCTTCCTTTGCCTCCAGAGTGTTGGGATTAAAGGCACGTGCCACCGCACCCACTTCAAATGAGATTCTTAACCCTGATCTTTGGTTGTCTCACTTTGACCCAGTGTCCAAAAGTGAATTGCTAGCTGGGCATGGTGATGCACCCCTTTAATACAACCACTCTGGAGACAGAGGCAGCCAGATCTCTGTGAGTTGAAGGCCAGCCTGGTCTACTTATCCAGTTCTAGGATGGATGAGGCTACAAGGAGACCCTATCTCAAAATAAATAAACAAAAACAAAAAAGGGAGGCTGGAGAGATGGCTCAGTGGTTAAGAGCACTGGCTGCTCTTGCAGAGGACCCAGGTTCAGTTCCCAGCACCCACACATTGGCTAACAACCACCTGAAACTTCAGTTCCAGAGAATCTGACACTTTCTCCTGGCCTTTGTGGGCATTGTACACACATGGTATAAGTACATACATGCAGGCATAACACTCATACACAGAAAATAAAAAAATAATAAAATAGATAAAAATTTAAAAAGGATCTTATACTATTCTTCCAGAGGACCTGAGTTAAGCGCCCAGCATCCTCATCAGTTGGCTCTAGCTACAGAGGATCTGATACGTTCTTCTGGCCTCTGCGGGTACCTGTGGCAGACACTCATACAAAAAAACAAATTAAAAAAGAAACTGATGTTGATACAACACTATTAACTTAGGTAAAGAGTTTTATTTAGGTTTCACCAATTTTTATGGGTATTATTTTGCTTTTTTTGGCTAGTTCTATGACATTTTATCACATGTACAGATTCTTGTTTCCATCTCTACAATCAGAACACAGAATTAAATATGTCAGAGAAGAAACTCCTTTATGTTAGCACTTAAGAGTCAGAACTAGGGCCAGGTGAGGTGGCACATGCTTTTAATTCCAGTACTTGGGAGGTAGAGGCAGGCAGGTTTCTATGAGTTCAAGGCCAGCCTGATCTACATAGTGAGTTCCAGGACAGCTGGGGCTATAGGGAGACCCTGTCTCAAACACACACACACACACACACACACACACACACACACACACACGCACACACGCACCAAAAAAATGTCATAACTAGTTGGGCATGGTGGCATCCACCTAAACTCCCAGCACTTAGATGGCTAAGGGAAGACTATTGTGAGTTCCAGTCCAGCCAGGGTTGTATAGCAAGACCTTATACAAACAGAGACATAACTACTCACAAATCCTAACTCCTGAAAGCCACTTAGCTGTTTTCCATCACTACAATTTTGCCACATCTCAAATATTAGAGAAGTGTAACTATAAACTACAAACACAAAGATCTTGCTTAACCTGATGTCATCAACCATTTTTAGTTATCACCACCACGATCAGCCCTGAGTAGCCCTCGCTAGGTTCCCCATCACAGTCCACTAGACTATTACAAATAAAAATTTTAAAAATTCTACAGGGTATAATCCTAGCATTGGGAGGCAGAGGCAGGTGGATCTTTGTGAGTTCAAGGCCAGCCTGGTCTACAGAGTGAGTTCCAGGACAGCTGGGGCTACAGGGAGACCCTGTCTCAAAAAGACCAAAAAAAAAAAAAATTCTACAGAGTGGTAGGTGGAGCTTTCTAACTAGGCTCTGGAGCCATCTGTGCTAGGAAAGACAAATAACCTTGGTAGCAGCTTGATATAAACCAGAGAAATTCTAACTTGGATTTAAGTCACTTATCTTAACCAGTATATAAGCCTCTCCCTGTGACCCAAATTGCAGGGATGCAATGATCTTCTGCCACCCTTGGCCACATCTCTACCAGTAAGTCACAATCGGCTGCACTTGGTACAAGCCTGGCACCTTCCAGTCTCTTTCTTTTACAACAGATTTTTCTGGAGGAAGTAGAACACTTTGAGAGTGTCTTTTAAACCCATCAGCCAAGTGGCTGAGCACTCTCAGTAGCTTGTTCCCTCAGTGTGAGAGGTGAAACTAGCAAACTCTTGGAAAGACACAGGGAAAAGCTACATGATGTTAGATTTGGCAGTGATATTTTTGGAAAGTCTACAAAAGGAAAAATTAGTTATCATCAAAGTTAAAAAATTTTGTGTATTAAAGGATACTGCCAACAAGGTAAAAAAAAACAAAACAAAACCAACTCACAGATGAAAGAAAATATTTGCAAATAACACATCTAATACTAAATGTCCAGAATATAGGGAACTCTTAAAACTCAAGAACATGCACTCAATAACATGCTGGGCATGGTGGTGCACGCCTTTAATCCCAGCACTCAGGAAGCAGAGGCAGGCGGATCTCTGTGAGTTCAAGGCCAGCCTGGTCTACATAGCAAGGCTCCAGGCCAGCTGGGACTAAAGGGAGACCCTGTCTTAAAAATACCAAAAACCAAAACAAAACAAAACAAAAAAACCCCCAAAACCCTCAATAACACAAGAATTTAAAAAATTACAGATGAACAAAGACTTGAGAAGACTTTTTTTTTCCAAGGAAGATTACACAAATGGCAAATAGGGGCATGAAAAGATAGTAATATTAGCAATCATTAGAGAAATGCTAAGAAAAACCACAATGAGATGTACCTGTAACTAGGAAGACTACTAAAATAACAACAACAAAATCATTTATTCCCCCAAACCCAGAAAGTAAGAGCTATTGAGGCAATGGAAGAATTAGAACTTTTTTTTTTTTTAATCTTTTTGAGACAGGGTCTTCCTGTAGCCCCAGCTGGCCTGGAACTCACTCTGTAGACCAGGCTGGCCTTGAACTCTCAGAGATCCTCCTGCCTCTGCCTCCAGAGTGCTGGGATTAAAGGCGTGCACCACCACGCCCAGCGAATTAGAACATTTGTGCACCGTTGGTAGACACGTGTAGGATGGCTGCAAGGGTCATGGGAAATACTCTAGGATTCTCAAAAAATTATAAACAGAACCATCAGTATAGTTAACAATAGCATAAAAGCAGAAACAAGCCAACTGTCCACTGATGAACAAACAAAACATGGCATACAGATTATGGAATATTACTCAACCCTAAAAAGGAAGAAAACACAAACACGTGAAGACACCGTGCTGAGGGAAGAAGTCAGTCACAAAGGAATAAATCTTGGGACAGGAGAGATGACTCAGCAGTTAAGAGCACTGGCTGCTATTGAAGAGGACCCAGGTTTGGTTCCAAGCACCCACATAGTGGTTAACAACTATTCTGAATTCCATTTCCAGAGTGATCTGATGCTCTCTTCTGGCCTCTGTGGGAATTGCATGACATGAGTGTACTTATATATATGTAGACACTCATACAGATTAAATAAATAAATAAATAAATAAATAAAAAAGTTTAAAAAGAACAAATCTTGTTCAAATCAAATTCCACTTCCATTCCCATCAACCAGCCATTGAGAGAACCATCACCACAAAGGAAATCTGTTGGAAGTCTGATCTTGGACTTCTATTCTCAGAGCTGTGAAAAAATAAATCTTTAAAAAATACTCTATTTATTTATTTTTAATTTTATGTGTATGAGTGTTATGCCTGCCTGTGTATAAATGCACTGGTGTTGTGCAGTGCCTGTGGAGCTCAGAAGAGGGCAGTTGGATCCCCTGGAACTGGAGTTACAGACAGTTGTTAGTCACCACGTGCATGCTGAGAATTGAACCCAGGTCTTCTGCAAGGGCAGCCAATGCTCTTAAGTGCTGAGCCATCTCTTCAGCCTCTAAGAATTTTTTTAAGTCAAACACTCCAAGGTATTTTGTTATGGCAGCCCAAGCTGATTTGAAACAAAACGCATATGGAAAATTAAATAAGTGTGGGTTAGAGAGATGGCTGGACAGTCAAGAGCACTGGCTGCTCTTGCAGAGGATCTGAATTCAAATCCCAGCACCCACATGGTGGCTAAAAACCGTCTATAACTTCAGTTTCAGGGGATCTGATGCCCTCTTCTGTCCTCTTTGAGCATTGCACAACATGGGTGCACTTACATACACATGCAGGCTACCCTTGTATACATAAAATAAAAATAAATAAATCTAAGTAATTTTAAAGAAAATTAAATAAGTGAATGGTGGACAATGAAAGGCTGATTTATTTTTATTTTTGTCTTTTTTTTTTTTTTAGGTCTTTTCGAGACAGGGTCTCCCTGTAGCCCCAGCTGTCCTGGAACTCACTCTGTAGACCAGGCTGGCCTTGAACTCACACAGATCCGCCTGCCTCTGCCTCCCGAGTGCTAGGATTAACGGTGTGCGCCACCATGCCCGGCTATTTTGGTACTTTTCGAGACAGGGTCTCCCTGTAGCCCCAGCTGTCCTGGAACTCACTCTGTAGACCAGGCTGGCCTTGAACTCACACAGATCCGCCTGCCTCTGCCTCCCGAGTGCTAGGATTAACGGTGTGTGCCACCATGCCCGGCTATTTTGGTATTTTTTGAGACAGGGTCTCGCTGTAGCTATGGCTGTCCTGGCACTTGCTATGTAGACCAGGCTGGCCTCAAACTCATAGAGATATGCCTGCCTCTGCCTCCCAAGTGCTGGGATTAAAGGCATGTGCAACCATGCCTGGCCTGAAAGGCTGATTTCTTACTGTTAGATTGCAGATGAGTGAGGACAGAAGATAGAGGGACAGATGCAATAATACATTCAGGTTGGGGAACATGAACTCATGTTTAGCTTAATATGAATGCAGTTATCATACAATAGATGCATGGAAATGTATGGATTATTATAGTGACTTATGTTCCCTTGCTCTGCCAGCTGAGATAGAATAATAGTAAGCAGCACACCCCCCCCCCACACACACACAACCTTGCAACCAGATTTTGATCTGTAATCCATCCTACAAGAAAGGCTTGGAGCACCTTAGTGTGGCAGTGCGCTGGGTGGATTTTTTGGTCAAACAACTTGACAAACTCTAGAGAGCCCTAGGAAGACAGAATCTCACTTGAGGAATTTCCTCCATCAGACTGACCTGTGAACATGTCTGTGAGGCATTTTCTTGGTTGCTAACTGATGTAGGAGGGCCCAGCTCACTGTGGATGGAGCCATCAGTAGTTAGGTGGGCCTGGGCTGTAAAAGGAAGGCAACTGAGCAAGCCAGGGAGTAAGCTAGTAAACAGCATTCCTCCAAGGTCTCTGCTTCGGTTCCTGCCACCAGGTTCCTGCCCTGACTTCCTTCAAGGATGGATTGGGACTTGGGAGTTGTAAGATGAAATAAACCCTTTCCTCCCCAAGTTGCTTTTTGTAAAAGCAACAGAAATGAGAACTACAACAACCAGAAAGTTAAAAAGTGTTAAAATCAGACCAAACCTAACCAAACCAAACCAATGGTGGGAATATGTCAAAAGGGATAGAGAAACCAAATAAGTAAGTTCCCAGTAAACACAGTAGCCTGGTAGGTACACAAGTATGAGTCCACACTGATAGAAGCAAAGTGTGGAACAAGTCAATTCAGATAACATATAAATCTACCACACAGAAGAATTTTTTAATTATGTAAACCCTTACTTCTTTCTTTTATATTATTATTAATTTTTGAGGTAGGGTCTCACTATGTCCCAGCTGGTCCTGAACTCATTATGTAGATCAGGCTGGCCTGAATCACACAGAGATCTGCCTGCTTCGGCTGCCTGAGTGATGGAATTAAAGGCGTGTGCCACCAAGCCCAGTTGTAAACTTTTTTAAAATTATTTTTTATGTGTATTAAGTGTACTGTCTGCATGTAGGTTGGTGCACCCGTGTCATGTGATGCCTCAGAGATTAGAGGAGGGCATTAGAGTCCCCTGGAACTGGAGTTAAAGATGGTTCTTAGCCACCATGTGGGTGCTAGGAAATTGAACCCAGGTCCTCTGCAAGAGCAGTTGGCGCTCTTAACCGCTGAGCCAGTTCTCCAGCCCTGTATCCATTGTGAGGATTGGTTGACGCAAACTCTTTTTTTTTTTTTTTTCTGTCTTTTTGAGACAGAGTCTCCCTGTAGCCGCAGCTGTCCTGGAATTCACTCTGTAGACCAGGCTGGCCTTCAACTCACAAAGATCCGCCTGCCTCTGCCTCCCGAGTGCTAGGATTAAAGGTATGTGCCACCACGTCAACCGGGCAACTCTTTTATTAAGTGGAGAGGTGGATAAATGGCTCAGTGGATAAGAGCAATGGCTGTTCAAAGGCTCAAGAATGATGATTGCAGAAGAGATGGTAGAAAGATGGGCAAGGCCAGAGGTGGTGGATGACCACAAGGAAACAGTTTTCCAGGCAGCTGGGAAGTTACTCATGAATTCACAGTAATGTTACCAACATACACTAGTACCAGGTAAGCTCAAGCCAGATAAAACCCCAGAATAGATGTAGGGAAGTGGGTAAGAAACTCCAGTGCTACCTGAGGAACTCCTGGAAACCAATGGCTGCTGGGAATGGGAGAGTAGGTCTCCTTGAAGGGTAAGACTCTTAGTAGGTTAATCAGGCTCCAGTGGATGTATCCACACCAAAGGACATTTGGGGATACAAATTTGACTCATATATATATTGTATGGGGGCTGGAGAGATGGCTCAGTGGTTAAGAGCAGTTGGTGCTCTTAAGGACCCGGGTTTGATTCCCAGCACCCACATGGCAGCTAAGAACCATCTTTAACTCCAGTTCCAGGGGAATCCGACGCCCTCTTCTGACCTCCTCAGCATTGCACAACACGGGTACACCAACCTACATGCAGACAGTACACTCATACACATAAAAAATAACTTAAAAAATTAAAAAATATATTGTATGAAATTCACAAAAATTCAATTAATACTGGGAAAAATTATAATACAAAAAAGGGTACTACCTGCTCTTGCAGAGGACTTGAAGTTGGTTCCCAGCACCCACAAGGCAGTGCACAACTGCCTTTAAATTTTATTTATTTATTTTTATGTGTATGAATGTACTGTCTGCATGTAGGTTTGTGGGCCTGTGTCATGCAATGCCACAGAGGTCAGAAGAGGGTCTCAGATTCCCCTGGAACTGGAGTCAAAGACGGTTCTCAGCTGCCATGTGGGTGCTAGGGATCAAACCTGGGTCCTCTGCAAGAGCAGTCAGTGCTCTTAACTGATAGGCCATCTCTCCAGCCCCCACAACTGCCTTTAAATACAATTTTAGGGAATGCAATGCCCTCTTCTTCCCTCTGTGACCCTTGCATCCATGTGGCATACTTACATATATGCTAATAAAATACTCATACACACCAAATTACATTTAAAAGTTTGAAAATGAAAGAAAGTCGAGTATGAGTCTGAGAGATGGCTCAGCAGTTAAAGGCACATCTCACTAAGCTTGTTGATCTAAGTTGGATCCTTGGGACATACATGCTGGAAAGAGAATTATCCTCTGTCCTTTGACCTAGACACACACACACACACACACACACACACACACAAAATGAATGAATAAATAAGTGTAATTAGAAAAAAGAGAAAGGAATGACACTGTGTATAGTGAGAATGACAGAGGAAGCGAGAATAGAAAGTTTAGTTTCCCATGGAAGACCACAGCCTCAAGCAAGCCCATGAGCGGTGATGCTGACAGTGACAGACCACACTGACAGCACACACTCTCAGAATGATATGATATCCCTATCATTCTGGACTCTGGACCCTGGTCATCTTTCTCCTAGAGACATCCAACTCCAGTCTTACTGTGAGAAAAATCTCAGACAAATTCCAATATATTGTCATTCTATACAATACTTCATCAGGAATCTTAAAATTGTCAAGGTCATAAAAATGTCTAGAAACTGTTACAACCAAGAAGTGCCCATGAGGAGAAAAGACTACGTGTAGTGAGGTATCCTGGATGGGATCTGGGAATAGAAAAGACTAAGTGTAATGAGGTATCCTGGATGGGATCTGGGAACAGAAAAGGCTAAGTGTAGTGAGGTATCCTGGATGGGATCTGGGAATAGAAAAGACTAAGTGTAGTAAGGTATCCTGGATGGGATCTGGGAACAGAAAAGACTAAGTGTAGTGAGATATCCTGGATGGAATCTGGGAACAGAAAAGGCTAAGTGTAGTGAGGTATCCTGGATGGGATCTGGGAACAGAAAAGGCTAAGTGTAGTGAGGTATCCTGGATGGGATCTGGGAATAGAAAAGACTAAGTGTAATGAGATATCGTGGATGGGATCTGGGAACAGAAAAGACTAAGTGTAATGAGGTATCCTGGATGGGATCTGGGAATAGAAAAGACTAAGTGTAATGAGGTATCCTGGATGGGATCTGGGAATAGAAAAGACTAAGTGTAATGAGATATCCTGGATGGGATCTGGGAATAGAAAAGACTAAGTGTAGTGAGGTATCCTGGATGGGATCTGGGAACAGAAAAGGCTAAGTGTAGTGAGGTATCCTGGATGGGATCTGGGAACAGAAAAGGCTAAGTGTAGTGAGGTATCCTGGATGGGATCTGGGAAAGAAAAGCTAAGTGTAAGAGGTTATCCTGGATGGGATCTGGGGAATCAGAAAGAGACTAATGTTGAAGTGAGGTACCTGATGTGGATCTGGGAACAGAAAAGACTAAGTGTAATGAGGTAACCTGGATGAGGATCTGGGAATAGAGAAAGACTAAGTGTAATGTAGGGTATCCTGGATGGTGATGCTGGGAACAGAATAAGACTAAGTGTAAAATGAAAAAAAACGAGTGGTAGTCCTGGATGGGATCTGGTGAACAGAAAGGATAGTGTATTTGGACGGTACCTCGCCAGAAGTGGCATCTGGAGCACTATAGCCCGAGCCGCCAGTTCTGGCGGTCTGAGGAAAAAGAAGACTATAGAATAGATAAAGACTTCAGTTGAATAACAAATGTCATCAGATGGTTGCTGGAGAGATAGTGCTCAAGTGGTTAAGAGCACTAACTGTCCTGCAAGGAGACCATGGATTCGATCCCCAGCACCACATGGTGGCCTAAAGAAGCATCTTTAACTCCAAGTTCCAGGAGTGGAAATCTATGTCCCCTCTTCTGATTTCCCCAAGGCATTGCACGAAATGATCGTCACGGTGATGCACCAACCTAAGCATGCAGACAGTACATCTCATACACATAAAAAAAAATAACAGATTTGAGATCTAACCTGAGCCCAGCGGCGGTGGCCAGGCGCGGGCTGAAGAGTGCGCCCACCCCCCCCCCCGCCAACTGAGATTTATCGAATAAGATCTGAAAGGAGGCAAGAACCAGAACACGCCTTCAACCACAGTAAAGAGGCATTTAGGAACCCACTGGATAAGGCAAGGAAGCCGCGATATATCCAGGTCCGGAAAGAAGAGAACACATGCCACTGGGAAGGGGGCAAGGGATAATCCCACAGCCAAGCGCTACGTCCAGACCCTATGACGACTCCTGACAGTGGGTATCCCCGCGGGGATGCCCCAGGACACCAGACTTCAGAAACACAGATTGGCAACATACTTAAAGAACTACAAAGATCATAAAAGCACAATTAAATGACTAAAAAAGAGAATTGAGGACCGAGAGAGGAGAATGAAAACTCGTCTGAAGGAAGTGAGAAACTTGAAAAGATCCCATGCTGAAAGAAGAAAAAGAAACCACAGCAAACAAAATAGCTACAAAAGAGATGCGAGGACAGCTCCAAAAAGAAATAGAAACTACCAAGAAATATGCGAAGATAAAAAAAAAAAAAAAAGAAATAAAACTATATAAGAGGAAAGGAATGAAAAAAGCCTCAGAAGGCAGAATGAGAAGCAAGACAAAGAATATCAGACCTGTAAGATAACATATAACAACTAAAAACCTAAAGGAAAGATTATGAAAAATTTAAAAATACACAAAACGAGAACAACCAGGAGCTGTGGGAACACTATGAAAGATCGACAACCTCCGCACTAGGAAATAGGAAGGAGAAGAATCTGAACAAGAAAGGTAATTGATCAGATCTTCAACAGAATAATAGATGAAAACTTCCCCAAACTAAAAAAGGACAAAACCATTACAATACAACGAGTGCACACGAACGTCCAAACAGACAAGATCAGAAAAGAAATTCTCAAACAAACTAAAAAACAATAGTTAAAATAACAACCCAAAACAAAGAAAAATCTTAAACGCACAAGAGAAAAACAAAAGTGACTATAAGGAGAAATTCCAGAATAATAACAACGGACTTCTCATGGCAACAGATGAAAGGCAAGAAGAACCTGGAAAAGCAATTTCCCAGTGTTGAGGGACAATGGATGCCAAGCCCAGGTTTATGATGATCCCTGGCAAAATGTCAATGCATATGTGGAGAGTGAGTAGGAAAATCTTCCATGACATAAACAACTTGATAAGACTACATGTCTGGAAACACAACCCTTCTAGAGAATACTTGAAGGCAATTCAAATAACAGAGAAAAAGAGCAACCAAGCCCCAGGGCACCCAGAAGAGAGAAAAATCAATAAAGCATAACTTGCAGAAGTAAAACGCTAAATCAAAGCAGCAGATGGATACATAAGGCCAAAGAAAGCAACACAAACCTAGTCAGTTCATAACCTTAAATATTAATGGCCTAAATTCCCAATCAAAAGACAAGAACTGGGAGACTGGATTAGTGAAACAAATCCATCGATATAGCCTCTTTCTACAAGAACAACACATCTTACCTTCAAGGACAAGGCACCACTCTAAAGTGAAGGGATGGAAGAAAAATATTCCCAAGCAAATGGTCCAAAAAGAAAAGCAGGGTGTTGTGCATTTAATATCAGATAAAATAGACCTTCAAAGTAAAAGAAATCAGAAGAGACAAAGAAGGCCATTACATCTTAGTCATACATCAAAGGAACAATCCATCAAGAAGAATTTCACAAATTATGCAACATATATGCCCCAATCTGGTGCACCCAAAACTTTATAAAACATTCTCCGCAGTCCACAGAGTCACAGGACTAACCCCAGCCACACCTACAAAGTAGGGAGAGACTTCATACCCCACATAGCCCCTTGGATACGGTCACAAGACAAAAAATAACAGAGAACATCTGAACTGAACGATATGATATTAACACAAAGGACCTCATAGAACTCTAACTCCGAACATTACACTCCTAATACAGAGAATAGCATTTCTATAACTAGTTCACCCACACGGAATTACTCTGACATTCTCCAAAATCGACCACATCTGGACACAGAAGAAACCTCTACACAAAATACAAAAGATTGAAATAATTTCATGCATCCTGTCCAGACACAGTGCAATAAAACCAACATCAACACCAGGTAAACGCCCTCCTGCCTACCAAGAACATGGAGACTAAAACACACAACTTTGGATAATGAATGGGTCAAGAAGAGATAAAGACAAGAATAAAAACAAGTTCCTGGAACTGAATTGACAATGACAATACAACAACAAACAAAACCTTATGGGATACCTAAAAAGCAGTCCCTAAGACGGGAAATTCACTATAGCCCTGGGCTACATTAGAAAAACAGAAGAGCACAAGTGAAATGATCTAAACTACAGCTAACAAGCATCTGAGAGGCAACAACAGATGGAACCCTAAAAGCAACAGACAGGAGAAAATACAAGAAATCAGAGCAGAAGTCAAGAATACATTAACAAGAAAACAAACAATAAAAAAAAATAAAAAAAAAAAAAAGAAAATGTTTTAAGAATAAACAAGATAAAGACCTCAGCCAGTTTTAACAAAAAGAAAGAAGGAACAACTCCCAAATCCAATACATCTGTGAGGAGAAGGGAAATAATCACAATCGGAAAGGAAAGATCAAAAATTATATGGGAATATTACAAGCACTATACTCTATTATACTACCAAAGTTTTGAAAATCTAGAAGAAATGGATGAATAGTCTGAAATCCTGGGATCCACAAAGCGCCAGGAGGATACCAGCAGCTTAAACAGCCCATAACCATATGAAACAAAGAGAGATGTAGTAAGAAGACCTCCAACTAAAAAAAAGCCCGGCCCCAGACGGTTATCAGCAGCATCAATTTGCATAAAACAGGCTGTTTCAAAAAGACCTACAACCATTAGTTTGTCTGTACACTGTGTTAGAAGTATACATCAAAGGGATATTCTTCCAAATTCCTCTACGCCCAACCGCCCAACATCACACTCGTATTACATAAACCATCAAGATCCAACTAAAAGGAGAATTTATGCGACCCATCTCCCTCCATTCACCATAACAGCATTGACACAAAATTCTAAACAGATACTGGCAAACCTCATACATAGCACACACAGAACAGTGAAGAATACATCTGATCATGACCAGAGTTGGATTCATACAGTGATTGCAGGGATGGGTTCAACATATGTAAATCAATTAAACATCAGTCAAAACATAAATGGATTCCAAAAAGAAAAAACCACCCCATCACGACAATCTCAATAATTGATATGGCTAAAAAGCCTTTGACAAAATCCAAGCATCCCTTCAGTTTATGCCTTAAGTCATAGAAGGAATTGGATTGGGGACATTCCAATCCTCAATGTAAATCAAACCAATATAGCAGTAAACCCACACCAAATCATCTTAAATGGGGAAATGACAGAACAAATTCCCTTGTAAAGTAGGAACACGAACGCAAGAGCTGCCCCCCTTCACCATCTACTCTTCAACATATGTGCTTGTAAAACACTTGCGAGAGCAATAGAGCAAAGAAAAGGATAGTTACAAGGATATGACATAGATTGGAAAGAGTAGAAGAGTCAAACTATCCCGTATTTTGCTGAAGATAGTGATTGTTTACTTGGGAGATAAAAAACTCCACCAAGAAACTCCTAGAAACGATTAACGCTTCAAGCAAAGGTGGCAGGATACAAATTAACCTTAGAAAATCAATGGCATTGTTTTACAACCTACAAACAAGCAACTGGAAAAGACAATTCAAAGAGACCTTCACACAACGTCAAATTAGCCTCAAAAACAATAGATCACATAGGAACAAAGACCTAACCGAAAGATCCCAAAAGATCTCTACAATACAAAAAGTATTAAAACCTCTAAAAGAAAAGGAATTTTGAAGAAAAGGCCTCAGAAAGATTGGAAAAACCTGGTCCATTCTCCCGATGCATCATTAAGGACGTTGGGACCAATAATAAGATGAAAAGGTCCCTGGTGAAGCAATAATATTGAGTGTTTGATTTACCATCCCTAACGGATGCAAAATGTCAGTGTAGATTAATAAATCGTTGTACCAAGATTAAGGCAATCATCAGATCCCAGTTTACAGGTTGGAAAAAAAAGTTCTTAAAAAGTCATTAGTGGAAACAACAAAAAACCCCGAATAAGCTTTAAAGTCAAATCCTGAGTGAAAAGATCTACACGGAGGGATCTCTATACCAGACTTTTAAACTATACTACAGGGCTATAGTCATAAAAACAAGCCTGGTACTGGCACAAAAACAGACCTGTTGACCAATGGAACAAAACCGAAGATCCAAATCCTGAGCACATACAATTTCAGCCATCTCATATTTGACAAGGGGCCAAGAAACCACAATAGAGAAGACAGCATCTTCAGCAAGGTGGTGTTGGCAAAACTGGATCAACCACTTGTAGAAGAATGAAATTAAACCCTACCATCTCACCCGTACAAAAGTCAACTCCAGATGGTTAAAGAACTCAACGTGAAACTCCACATACTCTGAGTGTGATAGAAGAAAAGTTGGGACAGACTACAAGACAGGCCGTAGGAAAGACTTCCTAAATAGACAGCAGCTGCACAAGAATTACAAGGTTGAACAATTGGACAAATGGGACCGTATCAAACTCAAAAGCTGTCTGTAACATCAAGAGAAACAACTCAAGGAAGTGAAGAGGAAATCCACAGAGGGGGAGGAAACCTGTTACTGCAGATACATCTGACAAAGGCATTTGATTTCCAGAATATATAAACTACTCAAAAAACAAAGAAAAAGAACCAAACGACCCGCTCACATAGATGGAGCAAATAAGACTGAACAAGGACCTTCAAATGCACGCAGGAATTAGAGAGTGGTCTGAAGATAACACCTCACAGAGCTGCCTCAATCATCACTAATCATTAGAGGAAAATGTCAAATTGCAAAACACTTTAAAACAGTATCATTCTTACTCCAATAAACTAGGCTAGGATCAAGAAAACATAATATGATACGCAAGTGCTGATGAGGTTATGTGGGGGAAACGGGAAACTCATCCCACTGCTGGTGGGAATGTTAAACTTGTACAGCCACTTGGACAAGCAGTGTGGAGTAACCCTTGGAAGACTTGGAGATGAACTTGCCACATCGCGACCCAGCCATACACTCCTGGGCATGAACCTCAAGACTTATCCACCACAGAGATACATGCTCGGCCTATGTTATCGCACTCTCTTCACAATAGCAAAGGAGCTGGAACCAACCTTCCCATGCCACCTCAACCTGAAGAGCTGGATAGAGAAAATGTGGTCATTTACACAATGGAGCTTCTATGCAGACAGTAAGAAGACAGACATCACGAGCTTTTTGCAGGAAAATGGCTGGAGCCTAGAGGACATCATGCCTGAGTGAATAACACAGTCCAGAAAAAACAAACGATGCATGGTATCAACTCATCTGTGGATGCTAGTGCCAATTACCCAGTTGTAAGTATTTCTTGTGTAGGGCCCCCTGAGCTTTTGTACAAAGCAGTTGGGCATAATGCATTTTGGAAACAACAACAACAACAGAAAATACTGCATCAAAGAACTGACTGAAACAGTGAACTTCTGCTCAAAACAGTCAACTTCCCCATGGAAAATATTGAGAAAGACTAAGAGATGGAAAGCATGTTTGGCAGAATGCACGAGCTCTGGTGGGGTGGGGGAATGAGCGGGAACATGGGTCTAGATTTGTTAAAAATAAATAAATTTATGTGAAAAAAAATAATAAACAAAAAATTTTTTAAATGCATCAATATTTGTCCAGTAATTGTGATAAATATACAAGTATAAGATAATAATAGAAGACAGCATCTTTGCAATAATTGCTTAAATGTAAACTCATTTTAAAATAAAAGCTTTATTTAAAAATGAATGCAGTGAGAGAAAATGTAAATGTCATATTTTAAGAACTTTTAAAAAAAGATAGCACTCAGGAGGCAGAGGCAGGCAGATTGCTGTGAGTTGAAGGCCAGCCTGGTCTACATAGTGAGTTCTAGGATAGTTGAAGCTACAGAGAGACCTTGTTTCAAAAGACCAAAAAGTTTTTTTTCTCAAAAAGAGAAAGGGACAAGGCACTGATATCCATATTCCAAGGGGAAATATATAGCTGGACATTTTTCCTGGTATTTATAAACATAATAAAACAGGAATATTTATTCCATACTGGTTTTCCATTTTAATATGGATACTGTGTTCAATTAAAAATTAATGTGAATTCTGGGGTCTGGAGAGATGTCTCAGCGGTTAAGAGCACCGACTGCTCTTGCAGAGGACCCAGGTTCGATTCTCAGCACCCACACGGCAGCTAAGAACTATGTGTAACTCTAGTTCCAGGAGAATCTGACACCCTCTTCTGACGTCTGCAGCATTGCATGACACAGGTGCACCTACTTACATGCAGACAGTACATTCATACACATAAAATAATAAATAAAAAATTAATGTGAACTCTGATGGTGATAGAAGAAAACATTGGCAGCAGCCTATAAGACATAGGTGTAGGAAAAGACTTTCTAAATCAGACAGCAGCCGTGTAGGAAATAAGGTTGACAATTGACAAATGGGACCTCATTAAACTCAAAAGCTTCTGTACAGTGAAAGAAATAATCAAGGAAGTGAAGAGAAAACCTACAGAATGGGAGGAAACCTTCACTGCTGATACACCTGAGAGAACATTAACTTCCAGAATATATAAACTACTCAAAAAACAAAGAAGAAAGAAAACAAATGACTCACTCAAAAGATGGAGTAAAGAGCTGAACAGAGACTTTACAAGTGAGGAAGTAGAGATGGCTGAGAAACATCTTAAAAAGTGTTCAACATCACTAATAATTAAGGAAATGCAAATTAAAACCATTTTAAGATTTCATTTCACTCCAGTAAGACTGGCTAGGATCAAGAAAACAAATGATACCAAGTGCTGAAGAGGTTGTGGGGAAAGGGGAATTCTTATCCACTGTTGATGGGAATGTAAACTCATACAACCACTATGGAAAGCAGTGTGGAGAACCCTTAAAAGACTCAAAATGAGCTACCACATGACCCAGTCATACCACTCCTGGGTATATACCCACAAGACTCATCTTACCACAAATATACATGCACACCCATGTTTATGGCACTTCTCTTCACAATAGTGAAGAGCTGGAACCAATCCAAGTGCCCCTCAACTAATGAGTGGATAGAGAAAATGTGGTACATCTACACAATAGAGTTCTATGCAGTGGTAAAGAAATGACATCATGTCCTTTGCAGGTAAATGGATGGAACTAGAAGATATTATGTTAAGTGAAGTAACACAGTCCCAGAAAACAAAAGATGAATGGTATCCCTCATCTGTGGATACTAGCACCAAGTACCTAGTTGTAAGGCAAACTGAACAATGTTAATACTGTATTCCTCATGATCTGAAAACAACTTGTGCTCTTATATTGTGAATCCCTTAACAGGTTCTAGAATTAACCTACCATTTATTTTCAGGATTTGGAATTTTGGTATATGGGTGGAGGGTATGTATGCATATTTTAGAGTAATATAAAATCAAAATGAAAAAATGTGAATCCTGAAATGTGATTTGGAAATAGCATACAGTTTGGTTTTAGGTGACATAATTTTAGTATAGGTGAGACAAATGTGTGTGTATATATATATATATATATATATGTACATATATGTGTATATATACATACATACATACATATATAAAAGAACTGGGACCAAAAAAACCCACTAAAACAGTGAAGTTCTCCCCAATCCTCTGCTCTGAAAACAACCTCTGGGAAGACTCAGAAAAAGATGTAAGACATGTATAGCAGAATGCATGGACTCTGGTAGGGTGGGAGCATGGAAAGGGAAATGAGTCTAAATTGGATTGAGAAATTAAAAAAGAGAGAGAAATGATGTATGATGTATGAAAAGTTTAATAACAATAAAAATATATAAATAAAATAGTGAAAAATTAATGTGAAAACATTTTTAGCTAATAGGAAACAATCAAAGTCAAAAAAAGATCTGTTAACCAAATAATATGTCTACCACTGAAATGAATAAACCAATGAATGGGTCTAAGATAAGCTTAGAAAGCATTAGTGACCCTAAGGTCAAAATAAATCTCAGGGTTGGTGACATAGCTCAGAGAGTGGGACATTTGCCAAGCAATTCGAGCTACCTGAGTTTAATCCCCAGAAGCCACATAAAGAAGAACGGAGAGAATCAACTTCACAAAGCTGTCCCATAGCCTCCACACATGTGGTGGCATGCCCCCTACTACACATCATGCATGCACGTACATATACACACATATGCACATACAAACACACATATATACAGATATAGACATACACACATAAATACACATATACTTCACACACACATTGTGATGACTAATCTTGGTTGTCAACTTGACTGGATCTGGAATCAACTAAGATGTGAGGGATTTTCTTGATGGGATTATTTGGCTCTTGAAGAGCCACCCTAAATCTGGTGATAGGCAAAACTTGCCTTCTCTCACTGGAGAGAGTTTATCTATCCTGTTGCTGTGACTTTCCTTCACTGATATTAGAACCAACTTCTTTGGCTTCCAACATAAACTAAAGACCAGCAGTGCCTCCCTCCTTTCTTCCTTTCCTCCCTTCCTGCCTTCCTCCCTCCTCCCAGCAGTTAGCTGGGCAGAGCTGTGTTGCAGCTGCGTGGCCATGGCAGACTACTCGACCCTGCCTCCGCCCTCCTCTGGCTGGACTGGTGGCAGTGTGAATGATGCTTTCAAAGACACCCTGCAGAGAGCGTGGCAGGCTGAAAGATGTCATGTTTTCCTTAAGGAATAGTTTGAAGGCTCCTCCTTGGCATGCCCAAACAACCATCAATCCTGCCCTTGTGCTCCAAACTGGGGTCTTCCCTTCCTGTGGTTACCAAATGAGGTCCAGTAAGCACCAACTCCTGTCTTGGTTTTCCTGTATTGGCCTCTGTGATACAGCCTGGGTAGTCCAACAAAGGCAGTCTATACTCTGAAGAGGCTGAAACCCCAGTAGCTGCTCAGTCCACAAGCTGGATGTCTCAGCAGTCCCCATCTGGAACTGAAGGTTTGGAGGATTCTTGGAGAGACATGAGTCTTCACTCCATACTGGAAGGTTGAAAAGCTGTGTCTCATGCCTTTGAAGGATGGCAAAAGCAGTGTCAGCCACAGGGTAGCTGCACTTGCCAGCTGAAGACAAGTATGACTCTGAATGTGATGCCCTTTACCTCTTTCAAGCATAGAATTGGTGATTTTTTAAAATTTTATTTATTTCTGTATGTGTATGAATGTACTGTCTGCATGCAGGTTTGTGCACCAATGTTGTGCAATGCCGCGGAGGTCAGAAGAGGGTGTTGGATTCCCCTGGAACTGGAGTTCTCCTGGAATTGGAGTTTTGGACGGTTTTCAGCTGCCATGTGGGTGCTGGGGATTGAACCCAGGTCCTCTGTAAGAGCGGTTGGCACTCTTAACCGCTAGGCCATCTCTCCAGCCCCAGAATTGGTGATTTAAGTGAGACTATGAACACTGAGTAATCTCCTGGCCTGCATGCTGGAGATACCTCTGGATCCAGCTCATGATACTGACCTTCCTGAACCCCTTCAGGTTCATGGCTGCTGACAGCAGGGGCAGTATCACAGTCTTCATATTTTTTCACTGCTCCCATTGAGAGAAACTCTACTTCAGTGCTTTGCTCTGATATGTCAATCAAGAATACCCACAACCATTCACAATCTTGGGTGGAAGGCAAGACATCATATATAGTTTGTGTGACATCACCTCCCCATGGCCAATCCCTGACATCCACCTCATCATGCATTGCCCCAACTCGTAGGGCAGACCCAGGAAGGAATGTGCAGATGTGGAGATATGATCTTCCAGGGCTGGGCAGAACCTTGCTGGGATTTCATCAGCACTTTAAAAAATTTTTTTATTTATTTATTTTTCTATGTGTATGAATGTACTGTCTGCATGTAGGTTTGTGCACCCATGTCGGATTCCCCTGGAACTGGAGTTAAAGATGGTTCTCAACTGCCATGTGCGTGCTGGGGATTGAACCTGGGTCCTCTACAAGGGCAGTCGGCACTTTTAACCGCTAGGCCATCTCTCCAGCCCCAACACTTTTTTTTTTAAAGCCAATTTAAAAAATTTTTATTTATTTTTGTATGTGTATGAATGTACTGTCTGCATGTAGGTCTGTGTACCCGTGTTGTGCAATGCCGCAGAGGGCAGAAAAGGGTCTCAGATTCCCCTGGAACTGGAGCCCTCCTGGAACTGGAGCTACAGACTATTCTCAGCCACCATGTGGGTGCTGGGGATCGAACCCGGGTCCTCTGAAAGAGCACTCAGTGCTCCTAACTGCTAGGCTATCTCTCCAGCCCCCTAAACCCAATTTTTTACTGAAGCTCTGTGCATTTCATACAACATCACCACTTCTACCGACCATCCCCAGCTTAGGAGGTTCAGCAAGAAGAACAAGGACAGCATCGATCCTCTCATAGACCTGCCCTGTGGGAATGGGGCCCAGAACTGCACTGGAATGAGCTTTGCCCTCATGAATATGAAACTCGCTCTCGTCAGAGTCCTGCAGAACTTCTTCCAACCCTGGAAAGAAACTCAGATCCCTTTAAAACTGCAAGGCGCACGCCTTTAATCCTAGCACTTGGGAGGCAGAGGCAGGCAGATCTTTGTGAGTTCAAGGCCAGCCTGGTCTACAGAGTGAATTCCAGGACAGCTGGGGCTCCAGGGAGACCCTGTCTCAAAAAGACCAGAAACAAAACAAAACAAAACAAAAAAAACAAAAAAAACCCTGCAAGGCAAGGGATTTTACAGCCAGAGAAACCTATCGTTCTAAAGGTTGTGCCAAGAGATTGGACCAGATGTGGACTTTGATGTAAAGCCATGTGATGTGAGGTTGTATCACATGACCAAAGCTAGTTCATTTTGTGAAGAAAATTCAGAAATGAAGACTGGATTAATCTTCGCACTCATGGGGTCTTTGCACATCCACTGAGCTTGCTCAGAATCCGTGCAGGATGTTATCTACTAAGAGACATAGAACTGATGACATCTTTCCCAGAACGATGCAGTCAGCCTCTGTTTCTTATGCAAGTGTCTCTACCTACTCCATTACTATCAAATCCTCTAACCTTTGATCAGAATATAAACATTGATCACCAGCTTTACCAACAATTACTAATGAAGATGACAATTCTTGTGAGGGCTCTAATAATTAAATTTATGTCAAACATTTCTATTGGCAGTTTTCTACAATGAATACTAAATTGATAGGGTTTACTAATAGGGGCTTGTGTGAGGGTTTGCTTACAGAAGCATCACTGAAAAGCCCACACCATCATGGTTGAAGACTCCTGGAAACTGCATCCTAGAGGCTTCCTGTAGCTTGCAGGCAACTCTGCTGAATGGAGAGTTTCTCTTATCAGAAATAGTTACTGCTTCTATAACCTAGGGTTGGGAGATCATGATGCTTCTAAGTTTCAGGACTTCTTGAGATGTGCAAATTCTGTTTACTTTCTGGTGTTTCATTTAGTTTCTGAGTCATAATGAGTTTCTCTTCTGGAGAGAATGTTTGATTTCAGAGGAGTTTAGTTACACAATAGGAGGAATTGATATGCTCAATCAGTATTTATTTTTCTGTGCATATTCATTTATTTATGCATTTTATTAGCACATATTAGTTACATACTGTAATAGATTTCATTTTTCATTATGACATCATCATGTGTGCATATAATGTATTTTGTTCATATTCAAGCACATTACTCTCTTGTCCCTCTTCCACTCCCACCAAGTAGTTCCCCTCTACTTTCATGTCTCTTTTGTGTGTGGTGAACCAATAGGTTTAATTAGGGTCGAGTGTAGGTGCATGGATGAGGGGTTATTTACAGCAGCATGGGCAAATTTATCAGTGCAATATACCATTGAGGAAAATGTCTTTCCTTCTCCCAACAATCATTAACTGCCATCTTGAAAGAATGACAGAGCATCACATCTTCACCACTTACCCCTGCTGCCCTGATCAAGTCTCCTCACACAAGGGCTCCTGAGAGTACTCTACTCTCTGAACCCATTGTGCTGGTTATTTTTAATTGTGTGCTTGATACAACTTAGGATCACCTGGAAAAAGAATCTTAATTGAGTAATCATCTGGATCAGGTTGGCCCGTGTGTATAGGGATTGTCTTGTTTAGTAGTAGTAAGACCCAATCCATCATGGGTGGCATCAGTCCCTAGGCAGGGAGTCCTCAGCTATATAACAAGATAGACTAGAAAAGAAGCATGCAAGCAAGCATACATTTGTTTCACTCTGCTCTTGACTCTATAATGATGTGATTTGATGGTTGAGTTCATGCCTTGATTTCCTGTTAATGATGGACTGTAACCTGAAATTATAAGCTAAATCGACCCTTAAAAAAAAGACCAGCAGCAATACTGGAATCATCCAGTGCCAGATTGGGACTATGACTACTGAGACATCCATCTGTGTGGGTTGAACAACTACTAGATTCTCAGGCTCTCTACTGTGAGACTGAGTTGGACTATCCAAACTATAGACTGTAAGGCAGACTAATGAATCCATTTTTAATATATATTTTCTATTAGTTATGTTCCTTTAGAGAACCTTGACTAATACACACACACACACACACACACACACACATACACACACACACACATACACATACACAGAATTCCTCACTCACTAGAATATGATAGTTTTAGGAGAGAATAATGATCTATACTGGTTTTTCCTCAGGATTATTTATTTATTTATTTATTTATTTATTTATTTATTTATTTACTTATGTCTTTTTGAGGCAGGGTTTCCTGTAGCCCTAGCTGGCTTGGAACTAGCTATGTAGACCAGGCTGGCCTTGAACTCATAGAGATATGCCTGCTTCTGCCTCCCGAGTGTTGGGATTAGTGGTGTGTGACACCATGCTCAGCCCCACATGCCTGGCCAGGAGTTTTATTTGTAATAGAATACAGAATTTAAATTTTGATAGTGCAACAAATAAAAGGCCGACTTATTCCATGTGTTACACCTTTAGGCATTAGACATATATTTTGAGGCATGGCTTCAATGGAGACATTCAAAGGACATCTTTAAAACATATTAATGGCCAGTCACCTCAGCAGCGATGGAAAGAAGGCTCCAGGCAAAGAGATTTATAATTGTGGAGATCAAGCATAAGTTCAGAATACCAATGATGGCTAAACTAAACAAGCGGACGATAAAAATGTTCTAAGTTAGCTCCAGTAAGCTTAAAATCCTATCACTTGATTATAGATTATACATGGCCCTCAAAAAAAAGATAAGGTAGTGTGCGATCTGATCTATGGCAATGTTTGTACTTACCAGGGAAGGACTCAATGTAGTCCAGCTTAATTCACCTTCATCAGCATTTTCTGGATCAAACACCCATATAGTGATAATCTAGACAAGAGAGTAGGGCAGTACAAATTAGACTCAGTGGGAGAGAGGAGAGAGAGAGAGAGAGAGAGAGAGAGAGAGCATGAAATTGAAAGAGATTGGTGGTAGGGGTGGGTTTTGGAGGACTTAGGGTGAGGAGTTGGGGTAAATAGAATCAAAATGCATTGTGTAGGAACTGGATAGATGGCTCAGTGGTTAAGAGCACCGGCTGCTCTTGCAGAGGACCCAAGTTTGTTTCCTAGAACCCACATGGAGGCTTACAACTGTCTATCATTTCAGTTTCAGGGGATATGACACCCTCTTCTGGCTCCATGGGACATTGTACACATGGGTGCATTTACACACATGCAGGCAAACACTCCTACACATAAAATAAAAACAAATAAATTAGTAATGTAAGAGGTTCAATATCAAGGCATGGATACCCAGGACCACATGTGGAGGGAGGACCACGTGTGGAGGGAGGACCACGTGTGGAGGGAGGACCACAGCTGGGCCTCAGACGAGGTGGGAGGTCTGTTCTGGAGAACCAGTCCTCCCAAGACCAGAATCTTCAAATATTGGAGACCTTCCCTGTCCCTGGCATAAGGGGCAAAGCCTCTGCCATGCACAACCTAGGACCTCAGGGTAGAGGGCTGTGGGAAATGCAGTCACTCAGAAAATGAAAATGCTGCTGAACATCAGGAAATCCTCCATGCTTTACTCTGCTCCACCATCAGCCTACCACCAGAGGGATGTGGAACTGTGGCTCATAGATGGGATCCAAATCTTTAGGCTCATGTGAGGGGACCACAGCTGTAGCTCACAGGAAGCCACAATCCTAGCTCATAGGGGGACATCCCTCCAACTCCCAGGGAGAGGCCACAGCTCCAGGCTCAGGGAAGGGGACAACAGCTGTAGCTCACAGGAGGGGACCACAGCTCTGCATTCACAGGGAGGAACCATGACTTCAGGTTCATAGGAGGGGACCAAAGCTCCAAGTTGACCATAGGGGGCCACAGCTCCAGCTCACAGGAGGGGACCACAACTCTGGCTCAAGGGAGGGAAGCACAACTCTAGTTCACAGTATGGGACCAGGCTGACAAGAGGGGACCACAACTCTGGCTCAAGGGAGGGTCAAACCAGAGCTCATTTTGATCTAAGGTATTAGTTAATTTGTGAAGCATAGTTTCTAGTAGTTGAAAAGAGAGATGGCTAAGTACGATATCATCCATGTAATGTATAACATGAACAGAGGGAAATTCTTTAAGTATTGGACCAATTATCTCATATACATAATATTGACAAATAGGTGGTGGGCTATTTTTCATTTCCTGGAGTAAAACTTTCATTGATGCCTTTGAGTGGGGACAGAATGGCTGCTCACTGGAACAGTAAAGGCAAAATGCTCCCTGTCACTAGGGTGCAAAGAAATGTTTTATATCTATAATTACAATTATAGCATGTCCTGCAGGGATAGCTGCAGGAGATGGGATGCCTGGTTGTAAAGACCTCATCTTTTTCATAGTACTAAAATCCTACTTAGCCATCCCTATTTTCAATTACTAGAAACTATGCTTCACAAATTAACTAACACCTTAGATCAAAATGAACTCTGGTTTTAGATGCTCTGTCTCTGCCTGGGTGGGGCTGCAAGCCTGAGTTCCTTGCTGTCTGGAATCAACCCATTCTGGGCTACATCACATAATTCCAGCAATCTGGAGTCAGAGGCAAGAAAATTACAAACCCAAGGCTTGCCTGAGCTACAGAGTGAGGCCCTGTGTCAGAAAGACAAAAACACACAAAAAATTTGAACATGAAGAGATTTAAAGTAATTTTATCAGTGATTTCTAAAATAGCCTGGCAATTAGAGAATGTACTGCCTGTGATCTCAGTCCTTCAATGCTTATTGAGGTGTGCAGCCAGTTGAAAGTTCTGCTTGCTTGAAATGGGGATACATTATGAGATATTAACTATATATAGTATTACCCACAACCATTACTTCAAATTTAGTAATTGTTTTCAAATATATTATAATTCCTGGGACTTTTAAAAATCTGCTATTGAGACGTTGCTCTGAAGATGATTTGTTCTCTAAAAGCTTCTCTCTATTTCCCTGCAAACAGTTCTCTGAGTTCAGTTACAAGCTTATTTGCTTTGATTGGGGTTCTTAGGTCTCTTAAGCATGAGCTTGTACTGTGATGTTTTCTGTTCTTTACTTTGATGACGTGCTAGATGATAGTGACAGATTCAATGCATCATAGTATATCATTGTTTTGGTGTCTTCTAGATATTTCTTTTTAAAATTTATTTCTTATTGTGTATGTGCCTATGTACCATGCGGGGAAGGCACATGGACCACAGCATGTGTGTGCNAGCTGGGCCTCAGACGAGGTGGGAGGTCTGTTCTGGAGAACCAGTCCTCCCAAGACCAGAATCTTCAAATATTGGAGACCTTCCCTGTCCCTGGCATAAGGGGCAAAGCCTCTGCCATGCACAACCTAGGACCTCAGGGTAGAGGGCTGTGGGAAATGCAGTCACTCAGAAAATGAAAATGCTGCTGAACATCAGGAAATCCTCCATGCTTTACTCTGCTCCACCATCAGCCTACCACCAGAGGGATGTGGAACTGTGGCTCATAGATGGGATCCAAATCTTTAGGCTCATGTGAGGGGACCACAGCTGTAGCTCACAGGAAGCCACAATCCTAGCTCATAGGGGGACATCCCTCCAACTCCCAGGGAGAGGCCACAGCTCCAGGCTCAGGGAAGGGGACAACAGCTGTAGCTCACAGGAGGGGACCACAGCTCTGCATTCACAGGGAGGAACCATGACTTCAGGTTCATAGGAGGGGACCAAAGCTCCAAGTTGACCATAGGGGGCCACAGCTCCAGCTCACAGGAGGGGACCACAACTCTGGCTCAAGGGAGGGAAGCACAACTCTAGTTCACAGTATGGGACCAGGCTGACAGGAGGGGACCACAACTCTGGCTCAAGGGAGGGTCAAACCAGAGCTCATTTTGATCTAAGGTATTAGTTAATTTGTGAAGCATAGTTTCTAGTAGTTGAAAAGAGAGATGGCTAAGTACGATATCGTCCATGTAATGTATAACATGAACAGAGGGAAATTCTTTAAGTATTGGACCAATTATCTCATATACATAATATTGACAAATAGGTGGTGGGCTATTTTTCATTTCCTGGAGTAAAACTTTCATTGATGCCTTTGAGTGGGGACAGAATGGCTGCTCACTGGAACAGTAAAGGCAAAATGCTCCCAGTCACTAGGGTGCAAAGAAATGTTTTATATCTATAATTACAATTATAGCATGTCCTGCAGGGATAGCTGCAGGAGATGGGATGCCTGGTTGTAAAGACCTCATCTTTTTCATAGTACTAAAATCCTACTTAGCCATCCCTATTTTCAATTACTAGAAACTATGCTTCACAAATTAACTAACACCTTAGATCAAAATGAACTCTGGTTTTAGATGCTCTGTCTCTGCCTGGGTGGGGCTGCAAGCCTGAGTTCCTTGCTGTCTGGAATCAACCCATTCTGGGCTACATCACATAATTCCAGCAATCTGGAGTCAGAGGCAAGAAAATTACAAATCCAAGGCTTGCCTGAGCTACAGAGTGAGGCCCTGTGTCAGAAAGACAAAAACACACAAAAAATTTGAACATGAAGAGATTTAAAGTAATTTTATCAGTGATTTCTAAAATAGCCTGGCAATTAGAGAATGTACTGCCTGTGATCTCAGTCCTTCAACGCTTATTGAGGTGTGCAGCCAGTTGAAAATTCTGCTTGCTTGAAATGGGGATACATTATGAGATATTAACTATATATAGTATTACCCACAACCATTACTTCAAATTTAGTAATTGTTTTCAAATATATTATAATTCCTGGGACTTTTAAAAATCTGCTATTGAGACGTTGCTCTGAAGATGATTTGTTCTCTAAAAGCTTCTCTCTATTTCCCTGCAAACAGTTCTCTGAGTTCAGTTACAAGCTTATTTGCTTTGATTGGGGTTCTTAGGTCTCTTAAGCATGAGCTTGTACTGTGATGTTTTCTGTTCTTTACTTTGATGACGTGCTAGATGATAGTGACAGATTCAATGCATCATAGTATATCATTGTTTTGGTGTCTTCTAGATATTTCTTTTTAAAATTTATTTCTTATTGTGTATGTGCCTATGTACCATGCGGGGAAGGCACATGGACCACAGCATGTGTGTGCGTGTGTGTGTGTGTGTGTGTGTGTGTGTGTGTGTGTAGGTCAGAAAATAACTTTGTGGGGTTGGTTCTCTCCTTCCACCTTTATATGATTCCCAGGGATTGAGATCAGGTTTTCAGGCTTGCAGTGCAAGCATCTCTATCCACTGAGCCATCTCATATCCTCTAGGTATTTCTTGTTGTCGTTTTATTTAAAATGTTTACATATTAAAATGACTTGTCGGTAAATTCTGGAACTATATCAAGTTTTAGATTTTAGAATCATGCTGAATTTATAAAATGAATGAGAAGTTTTCTATAATGTTTTAAAATAATCCATAATAGCATAAATGAAAGGCAGAGACTTGTCCCTACTATGTGAGTCACACATAGGTTAAGAAATGATAGAGGGGATTGGATTCTTGGATTATTGGCTTGTGCAGCTGTGGGAGCAGAGTTACCCAGCCAGCCAGAACACAGGTGGGCCTGTTGCCACTAGGGAACTCAGGGGCATAGAGATCGGGGGCTTTGGCCAGGCCAGCTGGAGCACAGGGTACACAGCAACTCTCTCTCTCTCTCTCTCTCTCTCTCTCTCTCTCTCTCTCTCTCTCACACACACACACACACACACACACAC
>VZQC01010399.1:1401516-1422583 GCA_009823505.1 Rhizomys pruinosus
CACACACACACACACACACACACACACACACCTGCCACCAACTGGAATTACGGAGTGAGTGTCCAAGTGGGACTACAGTAGTGATTCAGGGGTGCAAGGCAATAAATGAAACAGTGAACCTGACACAAGTCCAGTCCCTCAACACCAAGCCCCACAACCAACCTAGAGAAACTGGTTGGCAGGAAGCAGAGTGAGCACAGTGCTCAACAGGGTACTGACCCACTTGTTACCTACCCATTTTTTGGAGAGCCTTCAGAACAGTAAGGGAAGAGTGAGTTAGACCTTCCAATATAGAACCAAAATCGAAAGCCTGAAACCTAGATAGTTCAATACTCCATAAACTAGGACAAAACAATGAAGGAAGGAAGCAAAGCAAGCCTTCAACACAGTGAAGAAAGATTTGAGATTCGCATCAGAATACAAAAAAAAAAACAAACCCACATGCCAAAAACACAACAAAAGAATAATATGGGAAAAGTGCAGAATAATTCCACACCAAACTTTACCAACCCTAGAGAAGATTCCTACAATGAGATCTCCCTAGAGGTAACCCAGGACACAGACCTTAGAAGAACAGTTGTAGACATATTCAAAGAAATCAAAGACTATAAAGAACAAATCAGAGAACTAAGGGAGACTATGAAGAACTCAGGAAGGATATAGAGGGAGAAAAAGAAAAACTCTGGAAGGAAGTGGAAACACTGCAAAGATCCCATGCTGAAATAAAAAAGGAAACCAATCAGCAAAGCAAGGAGTTAGAGGAAGACATTGAGAAGCTCCAAAGGAAGTGGAAATACTAAAGAAATCACAGGATGAAATGAAAAAGGAAATCGAACACTCATCCATTCAAGAGGAAACAATGGGAAAAGCTTCAGAAGCAGAATGGAGGAAGCAGAAAAAAGAATATCAGATCTGGAAGATAACACAGAACAACTAAAAACCTCAAGCAAAGATTATGAAAAATTTAAAAATACACAGAGTGGAACAACCAGGAAATGTGGGACACTATGAAAATAGATGAAAATTTCCCCAAGCTAAAAAAAGACAAACCCATACAAATACAAGAAGCACATAGAACACCAAAAAGATAAGATCAGAAATAAAACTCCCCACACCATATCATAGTTAAAATGCTAGACTCCTGAAACAAAGACAAAATTCTGAAAACCATAAGAGAAAAACAAGTTACATATACGTTATACGGGGAAACCTATCAGAACTACAGCTGATGGGGGCTGGAGAGATGGCCTAGCAGTTAAGAGCGCCGATTGTTCTTACAGAGGACCCGGGTTTGATCCCCAGCACCCACATGGTGGCCAAGAACCATCTGAAACTCCAATTCCAGGAGAACTCCAGTTCCAGGGGAATCCGACACCCTCTTCTGACCTCCACGGGTGCACAAACCTGCATGCAGACAGTACATTCATACACATACAGAAAGAAATTTAAAAAAATTTTTTTAAAGAAATACAGCTGACTTTTCAGTGTGAACTATGAAAGCAAAAAGAACGGAAACCAAAGTATTCCCAGTGCTAAGCAACTATAGATGCCAACCAAGGTTCCTATAACCGGCACAAATGTTGATTATAGTTGAAGGAGAAAGAAAAATCTTTCAAGATATAAACAAGATGATAGACTACATATCTGGAAAACCAAACCTTCAGAGAATACTTGAAGCAATTCAAAGGACAGAGGAGAGGAGCAACTATCCCTAAACACTACTCGGAGAGAGTAACTAATAACAGCATAACTGCAGAACTACAAACCTAGACACCAAGAATGCAAGCAGAAAATAAGGTGAAAAGAAACAATACACATCTCTCAATAATAACCTTAAATATTAATGGTCTAAAATCCCCAATCAAAAGACATAGACTAGGAGAATGGATTAGGAAACAGAACCTATCTATATGCTGACTACAAGAAACTCATCTCACCCTCAAGGATAGGCACGAACTTAAGGTGAAAGGATGGAAAAAATATTCCAAGAAAATGCCACCAAAAAGTAAGCAGGAGTTGCTATTTTAATATCAGACAAAATAGACTTTAAAATAAAAGTAATTAGAAGACACAAAGAGGGCCATTACATCCTTATCCAAGGAACAATTAACCATGAATATTTCACAATGATGAATATATATGGACCAAACTCCAGTACACTGAACTTTATAAGCACAATTCTCCAGATTAACCCTAGCACACTCATAGTAGGGGACTTCAGTACCCCACTGAGCACTTTGGACAGGTCAACTAGACAAAGAATAAACAGAGAGACATCTGAACTAAATAAACAATATACCAAATGGATCTCATAGACATTTACTGAATATTCTACCCAAACACCAGAGAATATAGTTTCTACTCAGCACCCCATGGAACATTCTCCAAAATTGACCACATACTGGGACACAGGTAAAACCTCAACAAATACAAAAATATTGAAGTAATTTCATGCATTCTATCAGACCACAGTGCAATAAAGTTCAATGTCAACATCAGGATAAGCCCTACTAGCAATAAGAACACATGGAGACTAAATGACACACTCTTAAATAATGAATGTGTCAAGGATGAAATAAAGAAAGAAATAAAAGCATTCCTGGAACTAAATGAAAATTACAATACAACACAACAAAACCTATGGGATACTTTAAAGGCAGTCCTAGGAAGGAAATTTATAACCCTGAGTACCTATATTAAAAAACATAAAGAGCACAAATAAATGATCTAACACTCCAGCTAAAAACACTTGAGAGACAACAAATGAACCCTAAATGCAACAGATAGGAAGAAATAACAAAAATCAGAGCAGAAATCAATGAAATAGAAACAAAGAAAACAATTTAAAAAATCACTGAATCCAAAGTTTGTCCTTTAAAAGGGTAAACGAGATAGACCTCTATCTAGCCCAGTTAACCAAAAGAAAGAAAGTGCAACTCCAAATCAACAGAATTCCTGATGAAAGGGGAAATATCACAACAGACAATGAAAAGATCCAGACAATCATATGAGGATACTTCAAAAACCTATACATTACTCAATTTGAAAACCCAAGAGAAATGGATGAATATCTGAAATCCTGGGAATCGACAAAGCTTCACCAAGAAGAGAGTGACAGCTTAAACAGACACATAATATTTGAGGAAATTGAAAATGTAATAAGAAACCTCCCAACTAAAAAAAGCCCAGGCCTAGAAGGTTTCATGGCAGGATTTTATAAAACATTTAAAGAGGACTTACAACCATTATTACTAAAATTGTTCAAAAGGATACAAACAGAGGGGAATCTTCCAAATTCCTTCTATGAAGCCAGCATCACTCTAATACCAAAACCAGGAAAAGATACAACCAAAAAAGAAAACTATAGACCCATCTCATTAATGAACACAGATGCAAAAATTCTCAACAAAACACTTGCAAACCGCATACAGACCCACATAAAAAAGATCATCCATGGGGCTGGAGAGAAGGCCTAGTGGTTAAGATCGTCGACTGCTCTTGCAGAGGACCTGGGTTCGACCCCCAGCACCCACATGGCGGCTAAGAACCGTCTTTAACTCCAGTTCCAGGGGAATCTGACACCCTCTTCTGACCTCCGTGCCATTGCATGACACGGGTGCACAAACCTACATGCAGACAGTACATTCATACACACAAAAAATAAAAATAAAAAAAAGATCATCCATCATGACCAAGTTGGATTCATACCAGAGATGCTGGGATGGTTCAACATAAAAATCAGTAAATATCATAAAACATATAAGTGGACTGAAAGAGAAAAACCACATGATCATCTCAATTGATGAAGAAAAAACCTTTGACAAAATCCAGCATCCCTTCATGCTTAAAGTCCTAGAGGGAATTGGACTGGAGGGATCATTCTTCAACATAATCAAAGCCATATATAACAAACCCACAGCCAACATCATCCTAAATGGTTAAAAGTTAGAAGCAATGCCCTTAAAGGCAGGAACTCAGCAAGGCTGCCCCCTGTCACCACTCCTCATCTTTTTTTTTTTTTTTTTTTTTTTTTNAAATGGCTGGAGCTAGAGGACATCATGCTGAGTGAAGTAACACAGTCCCAGAAAAACAAACGACGAATGGTATCCCTCATCTGTGGATGCTAGTGCCAACTACCCAGTTGTAAGTATTTCTTGTGTAGGGCCCCCTGAGCTTTTGTACAAAGCAGTTGGGCATAATACATTTTGGAAACAACAACAACAACAGAAAAGACTGCATCAAAGAACTGACTGAGACGGTGAACTTCTGCTCAAAACAGTCAACTTCCCCATGGAAAATACTGAGAAAGACTGAGAGATGGAAAGCATGTTTGGCAGAATGCATGAGCTCTGGCGGGGTGGGGGAATGAGCGGGAACATGGGTCTAGATTTGTTAAAAATAAATAAATAAATTTATGTGAAAAAAAAAAAGAACAAACCTCCACATCATAGGGATAGAAGAAAAGAGAATTCCAGGACAATAGTCTTGATCAGATCTTCAACAGAATAATAGAATAAAATTTCCCCAAACTGAAAAATGACAAAACCATACAAATACAAGAAGCACATAGAACAGCAAATAGACAAGACCAGAAAAGAAACTCCTCATGCCATGTCATAGTTAAAACACCAGATGCTCAAAACAAGGACAAAATATTGAAGCCCACAAGAGAAAAATAAGTTACATATAAAGGGAAACCTATCAGAATTACAACTGACTTTTCAGTGTAAATGATGAAAGCCAAAAGAATGCGGACCAAAGTATTCCCAGTACTAAATGACTATAGATGCCAACCCAGATCACTATACCCAGCAAACATGTTGATTATAGTTGAAGGAGAAGGAAAACTCTTTCATGGCATAAATAAGATGAAAGAATTGATGTTCAGAAAACCTACCCTTCAGAAAATACTCGAAGCAATTCAAAGGTCAGAGGAAAGGAGCAACTATCCCCAAGCAGCTAGAGAGTGTAACTAATAATAGTATTAGTTGGTCTAGACCAAGAATGCAAAAATAATTTTAAAAATGCAGAAAAAAGGTGAAAGGAAACAACACACATCTCTCAATAACCTTAAATATTAATGGTCTAAACTCCCCAATCAAAAAACATAGACTAGGAGAATGGATGAGGAAACAGAACCCATCTATATGCTGACTACAAGAAACTCATCTCACCCTCAAGGATAGGCACCAACTTAAAGTGAAAGGATGGAAAAAGAATATTCCAAGCAAATGGTACCAAAAAGCAAGCAGGACTTGCTATTCTAATATCAGACAAAATAGACCTCAATGTAAAACTAATCAGCAGAGACAAAGAGGGCCATTGCATCCTTATCAAAGGAACAATTAACCATGAAGATTTCACAATCATGAATATATATGCACTAAACTCTGGTGCACTGAACTTTATAAGCACAATTCACCAGGACCTCAAGGCACAGATTAACCCTAGTACACTCATAGTAGGGGACTTCAATACCCCACTGAGCCCTTTGGACAGGTCAACCAGACAAAGAATAAACAGAGAGACAACTGAACTGAACAATATAATACACCAAATGGATCTCATAGACATCTACTCAATATTCTGCCCAAGCACCAGAGAATACACTTTCTACTTAGCACCATATGGAACATTCTCCAAAATCAACCAAATATTAGGACAAAGAAAAAAACCTCAACAAATACAAAAAGACTGAAATAATTTCATGTATTTTATCAAACCACAGTGCAATAAAGTTCAATATTAACATCAGGATAAGCCCTACTATCTACAAGAACACATAGACACTAAACAATATACCCCTGAGTAATGAATAGGTCAAGGAAGAAATAAAGAAAAATAAAAGCATTCCTGGAACTAAACAAAAAGGACAGTACAACCCAACAAAACCTATGAGGTTTTAAAAGCAGTCCTAAGAGGTAAATTTATAGGCCTGGGTGCCTACATTAAAAAAATGACAGGAAGAGCACAAATAAAGGATCTAACACTCCAGCTAAAAACAGTTGAGAGGGGCTTGAGAGATAGCCTAGCAGTTAAGAACACTGACTGCTCTTGCAGAGGACCCAGGTTCGATCCCCAGCACCCACATGGTGGCTGAGAACCGTCTTTGACTCCAGTTCCAGGGGAATCTGAGACCCTCTTCTGACCACCGTGGCATTGCATGACATGGGTGCACAGACCTAAATGCAGACAGTACATTCATACACATACAAAAAAATAAATTAAAAAAATGAAAATTGATAGAAACTGAAAACTTTAAAAAAACAGTTGAGAGACAACAACAAATGAACCCTAAACACAACAGACAGGAAGAAATAGCAAAAATCAGAGCAGAAATCAATGAAATAGAAACAAAGAAAACAATACAAAAAAATCAATGAATCCAAAAGTTTGTCCTTTGAAAGGGTAAACAAGAAGACAGACTTCTGGCCCAGTTAACCAAAAGAAAGAAAGGGAAACTCCAAATCAATAGAATTCCTGATGAAAGGGGAAACATCACAACAGACAATGAAAAGATCCAGGCAATCATATGAGAGTATTTCAAAAACCTATACTGTACTGAATTTGAAAACCTAAGTGAAATGGATGTATATCTGAAATCCTGAAAATCACCAAAGCTTCACCAAGAAGAGATTGACAGCTTAAACAGACCCATAATACTTGAGGAAATTGAAAATGTAATAAAAAACCCTCCCAAATCAACCACTATGGAAAGCACTGTGGAGAGCCCTTAAGAGATTCAAAATGAGCTTGCCACCTGACCCAGCCATACCACTCCTGGGTATATACCCACAAGACTCATCCTACTACAGAGACACACGCACATCCATATTTACTGCAGCTCTCTTCACAATAGCAAAGAGCTGGAACCAATCCAAGTGTCCCTCAACTGACAAGTGAATAGGGAAAATGTGGTGCATCTACACAATGGAGTTCTATGCAGCAGTAAAGAAAGATGACATCATGAACTTTGCAGGTAAATGGATGGAACTAGAAGATATTATGTTGAGTGAAGTATCACAGTTCCATAAAAACAAACGATGAATGGTATCCCTCATCTGTGGATGCTAGCACCAAGTACCTTGTTGTAAGGCAAACTAAGCAATGTTAATGTTATGTTCCTCATGATCTGAAACAACTGTGCTCTTTTATTATGAATCCCTTAATAGGTTCTAGAATTAAGCTACCATATATTTTCAGACTTTGAAATTTTGGTACATGGGTGGAGGATATGTACTCATATTTTAGAGTAAAATAAAATCAAAATGGAAAAATGTGATTCCTGAAAAAAATACCAATAAAATTCTTCACATAACAAAAAAAGAGAAGGAACTTTGAAGGAAAAAGCAAAAGAAATGATAGAGGGGAAACACAGGCCATGAGGGCCAAGTGAGAGTCCCAGAAACCTGAGGTGAAATGTAGGCCCCGCCCCCACTTCCAGCAAGGGCTGGGAGAAGGTCCCGGTGACCCCCCACCTCAAGGGCTGGGTGAAGGTCCCAGCAATCTGAGGTGAGATGGTGAAGGTTCCAGCAACCCAGGGTGAGATGGAGTCCCTGCCCCTGCTTCTGGCAAGGGCTGGGTGAAGGTCCCAGTGACCTGGCAGTTACTGGCACACAGGCCAAGGTTGCCATGTCATCCCCTGCCTCACCGATTTGTAGTGTGGACGTCCCAGTGGGAACAGCAGTACAGACTCCAAGGCATAAGGTAACAGAAGAGACGGCAAACATGCCACTCCATACCCAACCTAAAGGAACAGGCCAGCAGGAAGCATCTGGAGCGAGTGAGTGGGCATGCCCAGCAGCTAGCCAACCTGATTTGTTATCTGTTGGGACCACTGGAGAAGCTTCAGTCCAGAAAGAGACCTTCCAATATACAACTGTGGTGGTTCGAATGAGTGTCTCCCATAGGCTCTAGGTATTCAGACATTTGTCTCCAGTTGGTGGCGCTGTTTTTGGAGGTCTTAGGGTGTGTGGCCGTGCTGGAGGAAGTGTGTCACTGGGGGCAGGGCTTAGTGAGTTTTAACAAGCCTTGTGGTCTACAGTTGATTTTGGCTTCCTGTGCTCTTTGCGAGATGTGACCCTCGGCGTGCTGCTCCAGATCCAGCCACCATGCCTCCCGCCACAATGGATTCTAATTCCCTGGAACCGTCAATTGTAAGCTCAAATAAACTCTTCCTTTTATAAGTTCCTTAGTCATGGTGTTTTATCACAGCAACAGAAAAGTGACTAATACAACAACCAAAAGAGAAAGCCTGAAACCTAGGCCAGCCAGCCCTTCATAAACAAGAAGAAAACAAGAAAGTTGCCTGAAGAAAACAAATAAAGCAAGCCTTCAACACATCAAAGAAATACTTGAAGTTCCCATTAGATTACAACAAAACAAATCCACATGCCCAAAGCACAAGGAAAAAAACAACTTGGGAAAAGCAAATAATAAATCCCCACCAAACTCTATCAGTCCTATAGAAGACTCCAACAATGAGATCTCCCTGGAGGTAACCCAGGACACAGATCTTAAAAGAACAATTATAGATGCACTCAAAGAAATCAAGAAATACAAAGAACAAATCAAATCAAGGAACTAAAAGGAAAAAATTGCTGGGTGTGGTGGCACATGCCTTTAATCCTAGCACTTGGAAGGCAGAGGCAGGTGGAACTTTGTGAGTTCAAAGCCAGCCTGGTCTACAGGGTGAGTTCCGGGACAGCTGGGGCTATAGGGAGACCCTGTCTCAAAAAGACAAAAATAAATAAATAAATAAATAAATAAATAAATAAATAAATAAATAGGAAAGGAAAGGAAAAAATTACAAACTCCAGAAGGAATCATGTGAGAGAATGACAAACTCTGGAAAGGAGTGAAAACACTGAAAAGATCCCATGCTGAAATGAAACAGGAAACCAACCAGAGAATCAAGGATCTAGGAGGAGAGAATGACAAGCTCCAGAAGGAACTGGAAATACTAAAAAAATCATAGAATGAAATGAAAAAGGGAAGCAAACACTCATCCAATCAGCAGGAAAGAATGGGAGAAAACCTCAGTAACAAATTGAATGAAGAAGAAAATAGACTATCAACACTGGAAGAACACATGGAAGAACTACAAGGCTCAAGAAAAGAGTATGAAAATTTTTAAAAGGTACAAGAGTGGTGGTGGTGCATGCCTTTAATCCTAGAACTTGGGAGGCAGAGGCAGGCGGATCTTCGTGAGTTCAAGGCCAGTCTGGTCTACAGAGTGAGTTCCAGGACAGCTGGGGCTATAGGGAGACCCTGTCTTGAAAAGACCAAAAAAAAAAAAAAAAACAACCAAAAGGTACAAGAGTCGAACAATCAGGAAATGTGGGACACTATGAAAAAGAACAACCTTTTTTTTTTTTGAGATCCCTGAGCCCAGCGCAGGTGCCCTGGGGCGCCCCCCCCTCCCCCCGCCCAAACTGCGGATTCAACGAAGATCTGTAAGAAGGCAAGCAAAGCAAGTCTTCAGTACAGTGAAGAGGCATTTGGGTTTTACATTGGAATACAGGCAAGTTGAAGCCCATATGCCAGGATCCCGAAGAAGAGACTACATTGGAAAGGGGCAGGCCAATCCCACGCTAAGCTTTACCAACCCTATGGAAGACTCCGGCAGTGGGATCCCTCCAGGGATGCCCCAGGACACATACATCAGAAATACCAATGGGAACATACTTAAAGAAAACTACAAAGATCATTCAAAGGAACAAAATTAAAGCACCTAAGAAAAGAGAATGAGGAACTCAAGAAGCACCTAATGAGAGAGAAGGAACGACAAGCTAAGGAAGGAAGGAAGTAGAAAACACTGAAAAATCCCATGCTGTGAACACAAAGAAAAAGAACCAACAAGCAAAAAAAAGAGCTACAAAAAGAGATCGAGCAGCTCTCCAAAAAGAAATAGAAACACTAAAGAAATCAGAAGAGGAGGGGAAACGGGAAACGAAAAAGGAAATCATCAAACACTCATCCATTCAAGAGGAAAGGAATGAAAAAACGCCTCAGATAGCAGAATGGGAGGAAGAGCAGATGACAAAGAATATTCAGGACCTGGAGATAGATAAACCACAGAAACAACTCTCTAAAAAACCTTCAACGGAAAAAGATTATGAAAAATTTAACAAAAACACAATAAAATGGACAACAACCCAGGAACTGTGGGACACCTATGAAAAGATCAAACCTCCGCATCCTAGGAATACGCGGCATGGACGGAGAAGAATCCCCAAGACATAATGGTATGGCATCTAGATTCCTCAATAGACATAATAGATGAACAACTTCCCCAAACACTAAAAACGGACAAACCCCAAACCAATACATCGAAAGCACATGAACTCCAACAGACAAATCAGCCAAGAAATTCTCCACACCCACATCATCGTTAAAATGCCTAGACACCCATAAACAAAGACAAAATCCTCTAAAAGCGCACCAGAGAAAAACAAAAGTGACCTATAGGAGCAACCTATCATAATAACAACGGACTTCTCAACGCAAAAGATGCCGGCAAGAATGAAACCTAGAGCAAAGCAATCCCAGTGTTGAGGGACAATGGATGCCAGCCAAGGTTATCTATACCAGCAAAAAATGTCAATTCATCAGTGGACGGAGAGAGGAAAATCTTCCATGACATAAACAAAGTTGACGACTCTACATTCCGGAAAACCAACCTTTCAGAGCATACTTGAAGCACTTCAACTAGAACAGAAGAAAGGCGCACCAACCCAGCTTGGCATCCTGAAGGAGTGAACTAATAAAGCATAACATATTTGCAGAAGTTAGACCACCTAAATCAAAAACCGCAGCTTTTGGATTTCAATAAGGTAAAAGGAAGCAACACAACCCTATCCGTCATAACCTTAATATATTAATGGGACTAATTCCCCAATATCAAAGACAAAGCTCTGGGAGGAGATTGTATTATGAAACAGAATCCATCGATATGTCTGCAAGAAACACATATTACCTTCAAGGACGGTCTCCACCTTAAAGTGAAGGGATGGAAAAACTATTCCAAGCAATTGGTACCAAAAAAACAATCAGCCTAAGGTGTTGCTATATTTACTATCGGACATAAAATAGATCTTCAACGTAAAAGAACATCTGAAGAGACAAACAAGGTCATTACATTTCATCAAAGGAACAATCTCACCAAGAAGATTTTCACAATTATGAATATCTTATGCCCAAATTCTGGTGCCACCAAACTTTATAAAGACAATTCTCAGGACCACAAGGTCACAGACTAACTCCAGCACACTCATGGTGTGAGATTTCAATACCCCACTAAGTCCTTCCCCTTTTGGCGAGGTCAACCAGTGACCCCAAAAAAATAAATAGAGAGGACATTCAGAGACATCCGAACTGAACCATATGATACACTTAATGGACCTCATAGACCTCTTCTGAACATTCCATCCTAATAACCAGAGAATACACTTTCTACTCAGCACCCCACGGAAAACTTCTCCAAAATCGACCACATCCTGGGACATAGCAGGAAGAAACTCCTACAAATACAAAAAGATTGTACATATTAATTTTCATGCATCCGTCAGACAACCCGTGCAATCTGAGCTCAATAAACATCAACACTAGTACAAGCCCTCCTGCCTACAAGACACATGGAGACCTAACAACACAACCACTCTTACATAATGAATGGGTCAAGGAAGAGATAAAGAAAGAAATAAACATTCCTGGAACTTGAATGACACAATGACAATTACAACACAACACAACAACATATGGGCTATACCTTAAAAGGCCAGTCCTAACGAGTGGGAAATTTTTAGCTCTGGGTCCCTACATTAGAAAAAACAGAAATAGCACAAGATGATAGATCTAACACTACAGCTAAACGCACTTGAAAGACAACAACAGAGAACCCCTGTAAACGCAACAGACAGGAAGACATAACAACAAATCAGAGCAGACCTTCAATTGATCGAAATAAAACACAAAAGAAAAAAAAAAAAAAAAAAAAAAAAAAAAAAAAAAAAAAAAAAAAAAAAAAAAAAAAACAAGATAGACAGACCTCTAGCACAGTTGAACAAAAACGAAAGAAGGAACAACTCCAAATCAATAAAATCTGTGATGAAAGGGACATTATCACACCGGACAAGAACAAAGATCAAGAAAAATTATACGGTGCACTACTTACAGAACCTTCTATATCTACCAAGTTTGACCCTTAAAAACCTAGCAGAAAATGGATGATATCTGAAACCTGGGTACATCACCCAAGCTTGGCCAAAGAGAGTGAACCAGCCGCTTAAATACAGACCCATACAATATGAAGAAAGAGGAGGATTTAATAAGAAACCTCCAAAACTAAAAAAAGCCCCGGCCCATAGACGGCGTTAACAAGTAAGCAATTCCTATGTAAACAAGTTCCAAAAAGACCCAATACAACAACTATTTTTGAAACTGTTTAGAAGTCTACAATCAGAGGGTTTTTTTAATTCTTCCCAAATTCCTTCTATGAACGCAGCATCACTCTCTATTACCACAACCAGGCAAAGATCCAACAAAAAGGAGAATTATAGACCCATCCTCCCTAATGAAGACAGATGACAAAATTCTAAACACGAATCTTACTGCGCACATCGCACCTTACAGACCCACATCAAGAGCATCATCCATCTGACCAAGACTTGGATTCATTACCTAGAGATGCCAGGGCGGTTCACCATACGACAAATCAATACATCACATCATCAAACACATTAAACGGAATCAAAGACAAATAACCACACCATTCTTCTCAATTGACTTGGAAAAAGCCTTTTACAAAAATCCAGCATCCCTTTCATGTTTAAAGTCCTAGTAGGCATGGATGGCAGGGATCATTCCTCAATGTCCTCAAAGCTCCATATACCAGCGATACACCCACATGCCAATTCATTCCTGTAATGGGGAAAAATTTGGAAACATTCTCCTTAAAGGCAGGGACACGGCAAGGCTGCCCCCTATCTACTCTCCTTTTCAACTATCGACTGCTTTGAAATTGAAACTCTTGCTGTGGCAATAAGGCAAGAAAAGATATTAAAGGAGTACTAATTGAAAAAGAGGGAGGAAAGTCCACAACTTATCCCTATGTGCTGATGTCTTGATGTTTACTTAGTGATTGCAAGAAAAAAGCTCCACCAGAAACTAAACTCCTAGAAACGATGGAACAGCTTCTCAGCAAAGTGGCCAGGATACAAAAATTAACCCTTTAAAAATTAATGCCTTTTCGGTACACCAAGAACAAGCAACGGAAGAAAATGAATGCAAAGATGACCCTCCCACTCACTAATAGCCGCAAAAAACTAACAATAATGTAACCTTGAGGAACTTTCCCCTGACAAACGAACCAAAGACACCCAAAGACTCGTCTAAAACAAAACTATGTTTTAAACCTTAAACGAAGAAAGTGAAGAAGGACCTACAGCTAAGATGGAAAACATTACCGCTCCATGCTCATCGCGACTCTGGCCCGAAAATTACATCCTATTCGTTAAAAAATGTCATTTTACCAAAACTCTGTATAGATTTAATGCTAAATCCCAATCAAATTCCCCAAGAGTTTTTCACAGGCTTGGAGGAATTAAACATAACGTTTTAAAAAAGCTGGAAAAAAACACAAAAACCCCCAAATAGCCAAACCTTCAACCTTGAGTGAATAACGAGCTCCACCGGAGGGAATCTCTGTATACCAGATTTTAAACTCTACTACAGGGGCTATAGTCCTAAAAACAGCCTGGGACGGGCACAAAATAAACAGACCACGCGTTTGTCCAATGCACAACTCTGAAGATCCAAAATCTCGAGCACATTACCTTAATGTCACGCATCTCTCATTTTGACAAGTGGGCCAACGAAACCACAATGAGAATAAAGACACTGCATCTTCTAGCAAGTGGTGTGGGCCAAAATGGAATCACCATCTTGTAGACGAATTGGGAAATAAACCCCTACCTCTCACCCTTACAAAAATCAACTCAGAATGTATTAACGACTTTCAAACGTGACAACCCCCCTAATAACTTCAAGGGGGTCGCCCCAAGCGTGATAGAAAAAAATGTTGCCGCGACTACAAGATATGGCATAGGAAAAGACTTCCTAAACCCGACAGCAGCTGCACAAGAACCACTTAAGGTTGACATTGACAAATGGGACCTCATTAAACTCAACAAGCTTCTGTACATCAAAGGAAACCAACAATGAGGGAAGTGAAGAGAAACCCACAGCGTGGGAGTAAACCTTCACGAGTAGATACATCTGACAAGCCATTGATTTCCAGAATACATAACTACTCACCTCAAAAACAAAGAAGAAAACAGAAACAACACAACTATTGACTCTGCTCAATAGATGGAGCAAAGACCTGAATCAGAGGGGACTTACAAGCGAGGGGAATTAGAGACGTTGAGAAAACACCTCAGGAAACTGCCAACATCACTAATCATTAAGGAAAACTGCCAAATCACTATACCACTCCATTTAGATATCTATCTTACTCCAATATAAGGCTGGCTAGGATTAGGAACACGAATGTTACCAATTGCTGGAGAGGTTGGGGGAGGGGAACGGGGGGGGAACACTCATCCAGTGCTGGTGGATGTAAACTTGTACAGCCACTAGGGAAAACAGTGTGAAGAAACTCCTTGGAGATTTGGAATGAACTTGCCCACCCGACCCAGCCATTCCCCACTCTGGGCATGTAACCTCAAGACTTACGCCACAACAGAGCTACATGCACGGCCATGTTTATGCAGCTCTCTTCACAAATCAAGGGAGCTGGAACCAACCTAAATGCCCCTCATAACTGACGAGTGGATAGAGCAAATGTGTTTTGGTACATCTACCACAATGGATGTTCTATGCAGCAGTAAAAAGACCTTCTCGACCCCATCACGGAGCTTTGCAGGCAAAATGGCTGGAGCTAGAGACAATATGCTGAGTGAAGTAAGTAACACGTCCCAGAAAAAAAAAACGACGAATCGTGTCTATCCCTCATCTGTGGATGCTAGTGCCAACTACCCAGTTGTAAGTATTTCTTGTGTAGGGCCCCCTGAGCTTTTGTACAAAGCAGTTGGGCATAATACATTTTGGAAACAACAACAACAACAGAAAAGACTGCATCAAAGAACTGACTGAGACGGTGAACTTCTGCTCAAAACAGTCAACTTCCCCATGGAAAATACTGAGAAAGACTGAGAGATGGAAAGCATGTTTGGCAGAATGCATGAGCTCTGGCGGGGTGGGGGAATGAGCGGGAACATGGGTCTAGATTTGTTAAAAATAAATAAATAAATTTATGTGAAAAAAAAAAAGAACAAACCTCCACATCATAGGGATAGAAGAAAGAGAATTCCAGGACAATAGTCTTGATCAGATCTTCAACAGAATAATAGAATAAAATTTCCCCAAACTGAAAAATGACAAAACCATACAAATACAAGAAGCACATAGAACAGCAAATAGACAAGACCAGAAAAGAAACTCCTCATGCCATGTCATAGTTAAAACACCAGATGCTCAAAACAAGGACAAAATATTGAAGCCCACAAGAGAAAAATAAGTTACATATAAAGGGAAACCTATCAGAATTACAACTGACTTTTCAGTGTAAATGATGAAAGCCAAAAGAATGCGGACCAAAGTATTCCCAGTACTAAATGACTATAGATGCCAACCCAGATCACTATACCCAGCAAACATGTTGATTATAGTTGAAGGAGAAGGAAAACTCTTTCATGGCATAAATAAGATGAAAGAATTGATGTTCAGAAAACCTACCCTTCAGAAAATACTCGAAGCAATTCAAAGGTCAGAGGAAAGGAGCAACTATCCCCAAGCAGCTAGAGAGTGTAACTAATAATAGTATTAGTTGGTCTAGACCAAGAATGCAAAAATAATTTTAAAAATGCAGAAAAAAGGTGAAAGGAAACAACACACATCTCTCAATAACCTTAAATATTAATGGTCTAAACTCCCCAATCAAAAAACATAGACTAGGAGAATGGATGAGGAAACAGAACCCATCTATATGCTGACTACAAGAAACTCATCTCACCCTCAAGGATAGGCACCAACTTAAAGTGAAAGGATGGAAAAAGAATATTCCAAGCAAATGGTACCAAAAAGCAAGCAGGACTTGCTATTCTAATATCAGACAAAATAGACCTCAATGTAAAACTAATCAGCAGAGACAAAGAGGGCCATTGCATCCTTATCAAAGGAACAATTAACCATGAAGATTTCACAATCATGAATATATATGCACTAAACTCTGGTGCACTGAACTTTATAAGCACAATTCACCAGGACCTCAAGGCACAGATTAACCCTAGTACACTCATAGTAGGGGACTTCAATACCCCACTGAGCCCTTTGGACAGGTCAACCAGACAAAGAATAAACAGAGAGACAACTGAACTGAACAATATAATACACCAAATGGATCTCATAGACATCTACTCAATATTCTGCCCAAGCACCAGAGAATACACTTTCTACTTAGCACCATATGGAACATTCTCCAAAATCAACCAAATATTAGGACAAAGAAAAAAACCTCAACAAATACAAAAAGACTGAAATAATTTCATGTATTTTATCAAACCACAGTGCAATAAAGTTCAATATTAACATCAGGATAAGCCCTACTATCTACAAGAACACATAGACACTAAACAATATACCCCTGAGTAATGAATAGGTCAAGGAAGAAATAAAGAAAAATAAAAGCATTCCTGGAACTAAACAAAAAGGACAGTACAACCCAACAAAACCTATGAGGTTTTAAAAGCAGTCCTAAGAGGTAAATTTATAGGCCTGGGTGCCTACATTAAAAAAATGACAGGAAGAGCACAAATAAAGGATCTAACACTCCAGCTAAAAACAGTTGAGAGGGGCTTGAGAGATAGCCTAGCAGTTAAGAACACTGACTGCTCTTGCAGAGGACCCAGGTTCGATCCCCAGCACCCACATGGTGGCTGAGAACCGTCTTTGACTCCAGTTCCAGGGGAATCTGAGACCCTCTTCTGACCACCGTGGCATTGCATGACATGGGTGCACAGACCTAAATGCAGACAGTACATTCATACACATACAAAAAAATAAATTAAAAAAATGAAAATTGATAGAAACTGAAAACTTTAAAAAAACAGTTGAGAGACAACAACAAATGAACCCTAAACACAACAGACAGGAAGAAATAGCAAAAATCAGAGCAGAAATCAATGAAATAGAAACAAAGAAAACAATACAAAAAAATCAATGAATCCAAAAGTTTGTCCTTTGAAAGGGTAAACAAGAAGACAGACTTCTGGCCCAGTTAACCAAAAGAAAGAAAGGGAAACTCCAAATCAATAGAATTCCTGATGAAAGGGGAAACATCACAACAGACAATGAAAAGATCCAGGCAATCATATGAGAGTATTTCAAAAACCTATACTGTACTGAATTTGAAAACCTAAGTGAAATGGATGTATATCTGAAATCCTGAAAATCACCAAAGCTTCACCAAGAAGAGATTGACAGCTTAAACAGACCCATAATACTTGAGGAAATTGAAAATGTAATAAAAAACCCTCCCAAATCAACCACTATGGAAAGCACTGTGGAGAGCCCTTAAGAGATTCAAAATGAGCTTGCCACCTGACCCAGCCATACCACTCCTGGGTATATACCCACAAGACTCATCCTACTACAGAGACACACGCACATCCATATTTACTGCAGCTCTCTTCACAATAGCAAAGAGCTGGAACCAATCCAAGTGTCCCTCAACTGACAAGTGAATAGGGAAAATGTGGTGCATCTACACAATGGAGTTCTATGCAGCAGTAAAGAAAGATGACATCATGAACTTTGCAGGTAAATGGATGGAACTAGAAGATAATATGTTGAGTGAAGTATCACAGTCCCATAAAAACAAATGATGAATGGTATCCCTCATCTGTGGATGCTAGCACCAAGTACCTTGTTGTAAGGCAAACTAAGCAATGTTAATGTTATGTTCCTCATGATCTGAAAACAACTGTGCTCTTTTATTGTGAATCCCTTAATAGGTTCTAGAATTAAGCTACCATTTATTTTCAGACTTAGGCAGTTTTGGTATATTGGTAGAAGGTTTATATGTACCAAATCAAAAGAATGAGGGGTGTTCTGGTTTGTCTTCCATTGCTGTGACAAAACACTCTGACCAACACCAAATTGGGGAGGAAAGGGTTTATTCAGCTCACATCTCCTGGGTCACAATTCTCAAGGAGCCCAAGGCAAGAACTCAGGGCAGGAACCTGGAGGCAAGAGCTGAAGCACAGGCCATGGAGGAGTGCTGTTCACTGGCTTGCTCGCTCCTCTGGCCCATGCCCAGCCTGCCTTTTTATACCATACACAACCACCTTCCCAGGGTGGCACCACTCATTGTGGGCTGGGCCCTTCCACACTGCTTGGCCATCAAGACAATACTCCACAGATGTGGCCACAGGCCAATCCAATGGAGCCAATTGAGGCTCCCTCAACCCAGGTGTGTCAAGTTGACACTAAAGCTATCCAGCACAATTGACCCCTTGTCAACTTGACACACAAAACACATCACTATTAAACCACCACCTTTCCAGTTCTTATCCCCAAAGTATGATGTTAACATTAATCACAACCTAAGACAGTACAACCTTAAAAGCCCCACAGTCCTTAAAATGTCCAAACACTTAAAAGTTCACAGTCTATTAAAAGTCTCTTAACTGTGGGCTGCTGTAAAATCCAAAACAAGTACTGTCTTATTTCAAAGGGAAGAATCAGGCACACTCAAACAAAACCTAAGTCCAGCAAAGTAGCTCAAGGCTGGACACCTGGGATTCACTCACGATCTTCTGGGCTCCAAAGGGTCTCGGCAGCTCCCCCTCTCCGACTCTGCCGTCCGTGGCACACTCATCTCGCAGGCCCAGGCCGACTCCATTCTACACCTACCGCTGCTCTTGGTGGTCGTCCCAGGGTACCGGCATCTCCAAAAAGCTGGGGTCGCTACTGAAACTGAGGCAGCACCTTCACCAATGGTCTCTTCTGACCTCTCCTGGTGCAAAGCCTCAGCTTCTCTCCATGACCCCTGCAATCCTGGGGTCTTCACAGCAACCGAGGTGCACTTCCACCAATGGTCTTTCCTGACCTCTCACAGTGCCAAGCCTCGGCTGCTCTCTGTGACCCCCTCAAATTTCAACACCGGAACCATATAGGAGACTCTTACACGTTACCAAGTCCGGCTTCTGGCTCGAGATGGAGGCTCAGGCCCTTTCTGGGTCACAGCTTCTGTGTGCTGACCTTGAAGATATTCTCCCCAGAAGATTTCACCTCAGTGATGCTGGTCTCTTGTTACTTACAGCTGATTTTTCAGCCCCAGCTAACCAGCATCAATTGCCCCAGTACCACAAAAGTTTCACTTCAGGTTCTGGTCTCTTGTTACTTACAGCTGATTCTCCACAGCCCCAGCTGACCAGAACCCACAGATTACACAGTCCTGATGATCTCTGCTCTCCTTTGAAACTAGAAACTTCACAAGCCAGGCCTCCATCTTCTACAACTCCTTCAGCAAAACTGCTCCAAGCTCCACAGCAACAATCTTTAGGCATTCAATGATCTTCCCAGCCCAAAGTTCCAAACGCCTCCACAATCCTTCCCCAAAACACCAAGGTCAGGTCTGTCACAGCAATACCCCACTTCTGGTACCAATTTCTGTCCTAGTTTGTCTTCCATTGCTGTGACAAAACACTCTGAGCAACACCAACTTGGGGAGGAAAGGGTTTATTCAGCTTACATCTCCTGGGTCACAGTTCATCACTTAGGGAGCCCAAGGCAAGAACTCAGGGCAGGAACCTGGAGGCAGGAGCTGAAGCACAGGCCATGGAGGAGTGCTGTTCACTGGCTTGCTCACTCCTCTGGCTCATGCCCAGCCTGCCTTCTTATACCATACACAACCACCTGCCTATGGTGGCACCACTCATTGTGGGCTGGGCCCTTCCACACTGCTTGGCCATCAAGACAATACTCCACAGATGTAGCCACAGGCCAATCCAATGGAGCCAATTGAGGCTCCCTCAACCCAGGTGTGTCAAGTTGACACTAAAGCTATCCAGCACAAGGGGGAAAAAACTAGTTTGTCATGACATTGTGTCTAACCACAATATCTATCTTATGGTTTTGCTTCTTAGTATTTCCTATACAAGGCTGCTTGAGCTTTTGTCCAAGCCTTTTCTAAAATATTATACAAGTAGTTAAAAGTGTCAGGCTCGTGTAACTTAGCCTTTCTGGATGCTTAACAACCATACTTAAGGCCCATACCAATTTGGCCAAAGGACTTAAGGGATAACTTTGTTCCTTGCCCTCAGAGGTCAACTAAGTTCCAGGGGACTATGCATGGGGGCATCTCTTGAAATGTCCTGCAAATGTGAGTTATCAGTCTTTCTGTGCAGGGAGGTCTTGGAGATCCACTAATGGGCCTTTAGCCAGTGTCCAGTCTATGAAGAGGAAAGTCTGCTTATGCTTCAAAAAGGGAAGCCTAGTCTAGCAAGACCTGACTTTGTCTTCGAGTGGATAGAACTGGTGATTGAAAAGACAAAAAGAGCCAGAGGCTCCCTCCGCACCAAAAAAAAAAAACCCTGAGTGACCCTCGAGGACCAGATCCTCAACTGACCTTGAGAAAACAAAAACCTTGGTTAATCTGGGCTAACTGTGTGGCCTTAAACATCCAAAAGGAAAATATAACCAGAAATATAAAAATAGTAAGTCCTGAAGAAATTATACTTCAGGTATGAAACTTGAGATCTTAGTAAAAAGACAAAAAGGGGGGCTGGAGAGATAGCCTAGCGGTTAAGAGCACCGATGCTCTTGCAGAGGACCTGGGTTCAATTCCCAGCACCCACATGGCGGCTAAGAACCGTCTGTAACTCCAATTCCAGGAGAACTCCAGTTCCAGGGGAATCCGAGACCCTCTTCTGACCTCCGCGGCATTGCACGACACGGGTGCACAGACCTGCATGCAGACAATACATTCATACACATACAAAAA
>VZQC01010399.1:1422788-1442391 GCA_009823505.1 Rhizomys pruinosus
TTTTTTTTGGTCTTTTTGAGACAGGGTCTCCCTGTAGCCCCAGCTGTCTTGGGACTCACTCTGTAGACCAGGCTGGCCTTGAACTCACAAAGATTCGCCTGCCTCTGCCTCCCAAGTGCTAGGATTAAAGATGTGCGCCACCATGCCCTGCTCAGGTTCTCATTTTGAATCCTTGGTCTCCAACAGGTAATGCTATTTTCAAGGTTTTGAGTGTGTACCTAGTTGAAGGAGGGAGGTTACTCGAAACAGGTCCTTGGGGTTACAGTGTCTATGGATACTTGCTATCACTCATGGCTGTGATATGAGTAGCTGTTGTCCACCATGTGATCTTATCACTGTGATATGTGCGGCTTATGTACATAGGGCTAAGCTATCACAGACAAAACCCTCTGAAACCAAGAGCCAAAAATTAAAATCCTTCCTTCCTTAAGTTTCTGTCAGATATTTTGGTCACAGTCTGGCAATGGTAATTAATTCATCCAGCTTCCTTTAAGTCTTTTCAATTGTTCCTGAGTGGCATTGGTTCTGACTTCCCCAAACATCACAGTATATCATTTATTTTACCATGTTCTATAGCTGGTTAAATGGCCTAGACCATGTAGAAGAGCCAGAGCTATCCAGCAGAGAAGCAGCTGTTCCTCTGCCTCTCACCAAGCATTGTATAAAGCTCCTTTAGAGCTTGTATTTTTTCCTAGCCAGAATTCAATCTTTTTTTTAGTTTTTTTTTTATTATTTTTTATGTGTATGAATGTACTGTTTGCATGTAGGTTGGTGCACCCATGTCGTGCAATGCCGCGGGGGTCAGAAGAGGGTTTTGAATTCCCCTGGAACTGGAGTTAAAGACGGTTCTTAGCCGCCATGTGGGTACTGGGAATCCAACCCGGGTCCACTGCAAGAGCAGTTGGTACTCTTAACCGCTGAGCCATCTCTCCAGCCCCCAGAATTCAATCTTATAGCTGTCTTTGAATTCCTAATTATTTCTGACAATCAGGAAATTTCCTTTATTCCCTTTAAATCCTACACACAAATAGCACCTATTATATTAACGCAAAGATATATGCACTAGCCTCACACAAATTTTGAGTGACATGAAGCTATTCTGCTTTATTTGGTTCTGTCACAGGCACGCACACACTCATGCATGCACATGCACACACACACACACACACACATCACGTTGTGAGTTCCTCTCTATTTTCAATCTACCTTAGACTTGGTTCTTCAATGACAACACTCTTACTTGTATTGTAGTTATAGCCTTTAAAAATTTAGCAGAGTGTGGTGGCATACACCTTTAATCCCAGCACTCAGGAGGCAGAGGCAGGTGGATCTTGTGAGTTCAAGGCCAGCCTGGTCTGCAGAGTGAGTTCCAGGACAGCTGGGGCTACAAGGAGACCTGGTCTCAAAAAGAAAAAAAAAAAAAAATTAATGTAGAGGCAGGCGGCTCTCTGGAGAGTTCAAGGCTAGACTGGTCTACATAGTGAGTTCCAAGCCACCTGGGGCTAAAGGGAAACCCTGTTTCAAAAAGACCAAAAGAAAGAAAAAAAAGAAGGAAGGAAGGAAGGAAGGAAGGAAGGAAGGAAGGAAGGAATATATGTTAACGGAATGTGGGCTAGGCATTTGGGCATGAGGACTTCCTCTACTGTTTTTTTTTTTTTCCTCTACTGTTTTGAACCACTATAGATTATTTTTTTACTATTTCATCTTTTCAGTAAGTCATTGCTTTTAGAAAATTATATTGGGTTGTAATTTCCAAATATTATTACCTTACTTCAAGTTAACAAAAATGTTTTCAAAACCTTTTTCAGATCTCTATCAACATGAGACATGTGGATAATTGTATTTGCTCCTGATCTTTGGTGGAAGAATATTGGAAAAACTCCACCCTCATGCAAATATGTGGTTGAACTTCTGGAATAAGGTTTTATGGAGACCCAAAAGATCTTCAAAACAAACTTTGAACATGGCAACTTTCGGAAGAAGTTTATGGCAAAACTGCTTTGGGAGAGTTCTCATCTAGAAACGTGAATGATGAAAGGAAAACAAAGCAGTGATGTGTGAGGGATATATAACACTGAAAAAAATTTACCTGGGTTAAATTCTCAAAAACACTTCTGTTGATGAAAAAAGAAAATACATTTTAGGAAATGTCATGTTACATATTTGTTCAAATGCTATATTTTCTATATATATAGGTTTCAAAACCTTTCAATATTTAGTTTACATTTCATTACACAGTATAATCATATGCTAAATGTAAAACACACATGAAACAAAACCCTACGTACATCTACTTATTTACCAATAGATCTGTTACTCTCATTTGTCATCACGGAGGCTGAGGCTCTAGGATCTGCAGACTTCCTTATTAGTACGACAAGTTCATACAGGCAAAGTTGCATGGTTGACCTTTAAAATCTTGACATTCTCACTTCATGCAGCAAATCCTATGGTGTCTACATGTTATAATTTACAAATTTCCTCTGTAGTACTGATAAGGAACAGTTATATTATTTTTATAATCAAATATTTATTTATTTAATATATTTATATTTATTTAATATATTTATTATAATTGAACATGATTTTCATACAATACAATTTGGTGGTATTTAGATCCCTGCTCTATCCCCACCTCTCTGCATTGCATCCCATCCAATTTAATGTACTCCATTATATATAATAAGGCCTATACAGTCTCATGTGTATCCCTAAATGTCCTTCAATGTGAGTCCATCCACCGGAGTCTGGTTAGCCTACAAAAGTCCTATGCTTGAAAAAGACTGTCTCTCTGGCTCCCAGCAACCATCTGTTGACACAGTGTCCTTAGGTGGGGTTGGAACATCTTATCTATTTGCCACGTCTATGCTAGGATTTTTCCTGGTATGAACTTGCATGGGATTTGTGTATGCTGTCACTGTTGCTATAAGTTTATTTGAGTAACAGACCAGTCTGGAAAACTCTGTTTCCTTGTGGTCATCCACTACTTCCGGCTCTTAGAATCTTTCCACCCCGTGTTGTGCAATGGTCCCTGAGCCTTTGGAGGCAGACGTTTGATACAGGTGTCTTATAAGCATTCTGCAGCCTCTTGTTCTCTGAAACAATGGTGGGCCAATGGTGGGTTTCTGTGTTACTCACCATCTGTTTTATAAGGAAACTTCTCTCATTAAAAGTTATATACTTCCAAAAAAAAAAAAAAAAAAGAAAGAAATTTAAGCAGTGCATGGTGGCACACGCCTTAATCCTAGCACTCGGAGGCAGAGGCAGGCGGATCTTTGTGAGTTCAAGGCCAGCCTGGTCTACAGAGCAAGTTCCAGGACAGCTGGGCCTACAGGGAGACCCTGTCTCGGAAAGACCCCCCCCCCAAAAGTTATATCCTTATAACCAACTGTATTCATATATAACCTTTCTTAAAGCTTAGATTACTTTGTAGTTTCTTTTTTCTTTTACTTACCTTGAAATGTAACCCTGGAATGTATTACTACTCCGTGGTGTTTTATTATTCTGTGATGTTTTCACTACCCTGAGAGGTTTTATTTTACTTTTATTTTTTATTTTTTGGTCTTTTCGAGACAGGGTCTCCCTGTAGCCCCAGCTGTCCTGGAACTCACTCTGTAGACCAGGCTGGCCTAGAACTCACAAAGATCCACCTGCCTCTGCCTCCCAAGTGCTAGGATTAAAGGCATGCTTGAGAGGTTTTATTACTCTGGAATAATAATACTGTTGAATCTCTGGGGTGCTTTCTACTCACAATGTCTAACTATGGATAAAAATGTTAAACTAAGAAATGGAAAGCTCACCAAATTGTTTAATGAGGCACCTGGTCCAATTAGTCCAAGAGGAATGTAGATAAAACATGACAGAAACCTAAACACTTGCTGATGACACCTGCTTGTGTAAGTGCAATTACTGATTGACCAATTTCTAGTCCAATTAACCTGGCCTAGCTATAGATTAAAAGGCACAGATGTCCTGACCCATGCTCAGGACATCTACAGTGTAAACCTTGATGACCAAATGATCTCAGGAAGGAATTTTCCTAAGACATGTGGTCCATCATGAAAAGAGACGTAGGGCTCAGGTGCCCGCCATATTATGATGGATGTAAAAAGGCCTATTTTACCCCATCTACTCTTCTGTTCGGGGCCTAGGAAATCCAAAAGCTTTGGTTGCTAATTCTGGGGCCTCATACACATGCTTTCCAACTCTTTCCTGGACGAATGCTTGATCTCTTAGCTGTTTGAAATTTTTTTCTGTAATAGTACTAAGTTTTTCATTTACCTTGAAAGGCACAATATTCATTTGTGTAACTAGTGTATTTTTTAGAAAGAGCAGTTTTTCACTCTAAAATTATGTTTTTATCATATATCATACTTTTCTCATGTAAACTTTTAAAGTCAGTAACAGAACTATTATAATGGCTGGTCTTTTTTAACTTTTATTTTATGTCTGTAAGTATTTGGCCTGCAAGTATATATTTGCATTGTATGCGTGCAGTGCCTGCAGAGGCCAAAGAGATTGTTAGATCCTGTGGAACTGGGTGCTAGCGACTGAACCCAGGTCATCTGAAAGGGCAGCAAGTGGCCTTAGCTGCTGAGTTATCTCCCAGTCCCATGATAGTTTTAATTTCAACTCCATATACTCTAAACTCACCTGAGGAGAGAGTCCCAATAAGGGATTGTCTGGAGCAGGTTGCCCTGTGGTGTGTCTATAGGGAGTTGTCTTGATTTTGTTAATTGAGTTGGGAAGAGCCAGTCCAGTGTAGGTGGCAGTTCCCTGGATTGGGCTCCTGGACTGTGTAAGAGTAGAAAATTTGAGCTTAGTACTAGGCACACATTTATTCTCACTTTCCTTTTTTTAAAAAATTTTTATTTATTTTTTATGTGTATGAATGTACTGTCTGCATGTAGGTTTGTGCACCCATGTTGTGCAATGCCGCGGAGGTCAGAAGAGGGTGTCGGATTCCCCTAGGACTGGAGTTAAAGACGGTTCTCAGCTGCCATGTGGGTGCTGGGGATCGAACCCGGGTCCCCTGCAAGAGCAGTTGGCGCTCTCCAGCCCCCTTGCTTTGCTTTTGACTGTGAATGTAACTACTGCTTCAAGTTCTTGCCCATGCAACTGTGATCCAATGTGGCCAGGCTCCAATCTGTACCAAAAGTAGAACTTGGCAGCATCGTTCACATGGTACTGGTTTCATAGGTATGAAAGATGTAGAATTTAGGTGTAAAAAATCCAATAAGATGTATAGAGAGTCTAAAATGAAGAACACTAAAAAGATTTGATGAAATAAATCAAGAACTAAATAAGTGGAGAGTCTAGTCTATGTTCTATGACCATTGATAGAGAGATTCAATATTGCAAAGGTACAGTTTTTCCAAATAGACTTAAATATTCTATTCAATCCCAATCAAAATTTCAGGAGGTTCTTTTGTAGATATTGGTGAGTTGTAAAGTGTGTACTGAGAGACAAAAGACCAAAATGTCCGAAATATATGAAAGAGACAAATACTGGCTAAGAGATGAATGCTGCTAAGGATGTAGAGAATTCAGAACGCACATCCACTGATGGTATAAAGTAGAATGGTACAGCTGCTTTAGGAGACAGTTTGGTGGTTTCCCACAAAATGAAATAAACACTTTGGATAAAAATCAAACAATTTATAGCAATCCTTAGTTTGTACTCAAAGAGATGAATGTGTATGCTTGTACCAAAACCTGCACATGCATGTCAATGGTAAGCTTATTTATAATTCTTGTCAAAGCAAGAAAGCACTCAACATATTCTGGAATAGATGAATTTAATAGTACAGTCACTGAGCTGGTGTGGTGGCACACACCTTTAATCCCAGCACTCAGGAGGCAGAGGCAGGTGGATCTCTGTGAGTTCAAAGCCAGCCTGGTCTACATAGTGAGTTCCAGGACAGCTCGGGCTACAGGGGGACCCTGTCTCAAAAAGACAAAACAAAACAAAACAAAACAAAACAGTACAGTCACTAGAAGATTATAAAATAAAACAAAATATCTAGATATAAAAAGACATAGAGGAATCTTATATGCATAGTATTAAGTAGAAGAAGCTAGTCTGAAAAGGCCATGTACTATATAAGTTCATCCATATGTCATTCTAGAAAATAAAAAAAACTAAGGAGACATGTGGAAATGGAACTTTGTATGTGGCTTGAAGCGAGAAATTCTAAGACCTGTCCTGGAAAGATCTCCAGTTATCTGATATCTCTGTGGGCTTCCAGAGTTATCTGTAGCCGGAAGATTCGGGATATTACGATGATTCTTGCCTCGCCCTATCTTTGCAAAGTCCCAGGCCCGTTCCCTTGAGGCATTGAGCAGAATGTCACACCTCTAGTTACCTACTGCACAAACCAGAGTTCTGCAGCCCGCCCCCCATTAGAACCAGGTTGGCTCACCCCTCCCTTCTGCCTGCTCCCCATTTCCTTGCCCGAAGCACACTAGTCTTGAATATGTAGACCTCACTGACAGAAAATAAACGGAGTTACTATCCTCCCCAGTTCTCCACGTGTGTGTGTGTGTGTGTGTGTGTGTGTGTGTGTGTGTCTGCTTATTTTTCCTATGGGTGTTCTCCGGCGGTATTTCCTCCCCGCTTCTTGCGGGAGCAGAGCCCAGAGACTGCCGGCCTGCAGGCAGGAGACAAGTCCTGGAGCTGAGCCAAGAAGAGAAGGACAGCGTGTGGAAGGCAGTCACTCGTGACTCAAAGACTGTGACCCGACAGAGACAGCCAGGCGTGGTGGCGCACACCTTTAATCCTAGCGCTTGGGAGGCAGAGGCAGGCGGATCTCTGTAAGTTCAAGGCCAGCCTGGTCTACAGAGTGAGCTCCAGGTCAGCTGGGACTAAAAGGGAGACCCTGTCTCAAAAAAACAAAAATAAATAAATAAATAAATAAATAAATAAATAAATAAATATAAATATGGAAACAGTAAAAAACAATTTGGTTCCAGAGCTGGAGAGAGGGCTTAATGGTTAGCGGCCCTGGTTCAGTTCCCAGCATCCACATAGCAACTAAAAACTCTCCAAAGTTACAATTCCAGGGGATCCAATGTTCTCTTCTGATCTCTGGGGGCATTGCATGTACATGGTGAACTTGCATGCAGGCAAAACACTCATAAAAACATAAAAAGGAATAAAAATTGTTTTCTAGGGATCAAGTATGAGAGAATGGGCACATGGAACACAGGTATTTTAGGGCAGTGAAAATAGTATCTGTGATACCATAATGGTGGAGACTCGATATCATGCATTTGGCCAAGCTTAATCAAGAGAGATCTGAGTTATGGACTTCAGATGCTGAAGCACAGATTCAGGATTATCAGCTGTAATAAATATGCCACTCTCAGGGAATATATGGATAATGGGGAGAATGCATGCAAGGCAGCACAAGGCAGATAACCATATCTTTCTGCCTTCCCCTCAGTTTTTACTATGAACTTCAAACTGTCCTTAAAAAATTAACCCTTGGGGGTGAAGAGATGGCCTAGCGGTTAAGAGTGCCAACTGCTTTTGCAGAGGACCTGGGTTTGATCCCTAGCACCCACATGGGGGCTGAGAATCCAACACCCTCTTCTGACCTCCGCGGCATTGCACGACACGGGTGCACAGACCTACATGCAGACAGTACATTCATACACATACAAGAATGAATAAAAAAATTAAAAATATTTAAAAAATTAACCCTTTAAGGGCCAGAGATATGACTCGAATTTTTTTTTTTTTTTTGTCTTTTTGAGACAGGGTCTCCCTGTAGCCCCAGCTGTCCTGGAACTCACTCTGTAGACCAGGCTGGCCTTGAACTCACAAAGATCCACCTGCCTCTGCCTCTCAAGTGCTGGAATTAAAGGCGTGCGCCACCACGCCCAGGTGACTCAGCTATTTACAGCACTGGCTGGGGATCAACAAACCTGGGGATCCAGGTTTGGTTGCCAGCACCCACATGTCTATTCACAAGTACCTATAACTCCAGTTCCAGAGGCTCTGATGCCTCTTCTGGCCTCTGCAGACATTGCATGCATAGGTGCAATTATGTATATGCAGGCAAAATGCTCATACACAGAAATTAAAAATAAACCCTTTGAAGCACACAGTACATTCATACACATAAAAAATAAATAAAAAAATAAATAAAATTAAAAAAAACTAATTCCAGGTAAGATTAAAGAATTTATAAAAGGAGGAAAAGAACTACATAAAACTTTTAGAAAAATAATGCAGGAAACTGTCTATGATCTTGCAGATAGAGCAAAGATTTCTTAAATAGATTTAAATAGATAAAACTCATACCAGAAGAATTAATGTATTGATTTGTATCATTAAGGACCTCTACTAATAGGGAGCAGAAGTAAAACTCTATAAAAACTGATATATAAAATATTCTTTTTTAATTTTTGTACGTGTATGAATGTACTGTCTACATGTAGGTTTGCGTACCCGTGTCATGCAATGCTGCAGAGGTCAGAAGAGGGTGTCAGATTCTCCTGGAACTGGAGTTAAAGATGGTTCTCAGCTGCCACGTGAGTGCTGGGGATCAAACCCAGGTCCTCTGCAAGAGCAGTTGGCACTCTTAACTGCTAGGCCATCTCTCCAGCCCTAAAAAATATTCTTTTTTAAAAATTATCTTACATGTGCCGGGTGTGGTGGCACACGCTTTTAATCCTAGCATTCAGGACCCAGAGGCAGTAGATCTTTGTGAGTTCAAGGCCAGCCTGGTTTACAGCATGAGTTCCAGGACAGCTGGGGCTACTTTTTTTTTGGTCTTTTCGAGACAGGGTCTTATGTGTATGGGTGTTATGCCTGCATGTATGTAAGTGCAACCATGTTGTACAATGTCTGCAGAGGTCAGAAGAAGGTGTTGGATCCCTTGGAACTGGAGTTATAAATGGTTATTAGCTATCATGTGGGTGCTGGGATTTGAACCTGGCTCCTCTGCAAGAGCAGCCAGTACTCTTTTTTTTTTTTAATTAATTTTATTTATTTCTGTATGTGTATGAATGTACTGTCTGCATGCAGGTTTGTGCACCTGTGTTGTGCAATGCCGCAGAGGTCAGAAGCGGGTCTCAGATTCCCCTGGAACTGGAGTTCTCCTGGAATTGGAGTTTCAGACGGTTCTCAGCCGCCATGTGGGTGCTGGGGATCGAACCCGGGTCCTCTGTAAGAGCGGTCGGCGCTCTTAACCGCTAGGCCATCTCCCCAGCCCCTGAGCAGCCAGTACTCTTAACTGCTGAGTCATCTCTCCAGACCCCCAAATATTCTTAATATATGTGAGTCATAATGAACTAGTAATTAAAAATATTATAAAAACCTATGAAAAATAAAAATAACTTCAAAATGGACTGAAATACTTAACAGAGGAGAGAAGAAACTTTCTCACATACATAAAATATGCTCAATATTAATAATAATCAGTGAACTGAAAGTAAAAGACAGCGACATAATTTCATACCTACTGACCTAGAGAGGTTTAAAGTCAAGACAGGGTCAGTTGTGGTGGTGCACACCTTGAATCCCAGTACTAGGAAGGCAGAGGCAGGTGGATCTCTGTGAATTCAAGGCCAGCCTGGCCTACATATTGAATTCCAGGCCATCTGGGGCTACAGGGAGACCCTGTCTCAAAAAAAAAAAAAAAAAAAAAAAAAAAAAAAAAAAAGTCAAGACAATCCTAAGTGTTGAGACTGACCAGCTGGGGAGGATGGATGTAGAAAGCTGGGAACCTTTCATGCATTGCTGCTATGTATATAAAGTTAGACAATCTTTTCAAAGATAATTTAGATAAGATGAAGTACCTTCAGGATGGGATAGCCCTAAACCATAGATGGATGCATCTCTCAACTCTCACTAGAGAAGTTCCCTTATGCAACGGATGCTGATGAACACAGAAACCAACCAGTGGCCAATGTGCAGAGAACAAGAGGCTGCAATGTGTTTACCTTTGAATGGGGCAATATCAAACTTCTGTCCCCCAAGGCTCAGAAATCATTGCAGAAGGGGCAGAAATATTGTAAGAGCCAGAGGTGGTGGATGACTACAAGGAAATAGCTTTCCAGACAGCTAGTCAGTTATGCGTGTGAACTCCGGCAATGGGCACAGCGTGCACAAGTCTCGTGCAAGCTCAAACCAGAGAAATCCCAGCATAGATATGAGGAAGTGAGTAAGAAGCTCCAACCTCATCTAAGGAAATTGTACCAACAGATGGCTGCTGGGAGGGGCAGAGGCAGTCTCTTTCAAGCAAGGGATTCCGTAGGTTAACCAAGGCTCCAGTGGATGGACCCACGCTGACAGACACTGGGGGATAAAAATTAGACTGTCTAGGCCATATTATATATAATAGATAGAGTACATTAAATTGGGTGGGAGGACAATAAGGGGAGGAGAGGACAGGGCAGGGAATCTAAACACCGTCAAATTGTATTGTATGAAAATGGCAATTATACAATTAAAAAACTAAAATAAATATAATAACCCTTTTCCTTTCCAGAAAACAAACAACAAAAAAAAAAAAAAAACCAAATAAACAGAAATAAACTAGGTATCGTCTACTAATTTGAACAAATACCCTAAAAAAAGTGAATTATCCTTATCAAGTAGGTCCCTTAAACGTTCATTTTTCTGGTTGCTGGAAAGCACACCATCAAAGTATTGATAGCTTTCCTTTCTATACTTCCATTTCCTCATAGATGACACCTCTCCACTGTGAAAGGGTAAAGGAGTGTCTTTCCTGAGGGCACTAATCCTATTCATAAGGGCTCCATTCTCCTGACCTAATCACTTCCCAGAGTCCCACTCCGAATATTACATATGAACTGAGATGGGGAACACAAGCATTCATCCACTGGGCCACGTTTTCCTCTCTGATGGCTGTCAAGTTCTCTCCTTGGGAGAAACAGAAAGTGACCCATGTAGTGACCTTGGCAGGTCCAATTTCCCAAGCCAGCTCTATCTGGATTTTTTTTTTTTTTACTTCCAAGTTTGCCTCTGTCTGTTGCCCCATGATTTCAGAACCAATGGAGGAAAGGCTGGGGGTTGGCATGTTTGAAACTATCAACAAGGACAGAATCCTGACATTTTCCTGAGTAGCTGAGCCTAAGGGACCTGTGAACAGGACAGACTAGTGGCAATGCATTCTTTGAGTTTGACCACAGTACGTGATTCTTTTTTTTTAATTAAAAACATATTTTTTATGTGTATGAATGTACTGTCTGCATGCAGGTTTGTGCACCCATGTTGTGCAATGCTTCAGAGGTCAGAAGAGGGTGTCGGATTCCCCTGGAACTGGAGTTCTCCTGGAATTGGAGTTACAGACGGCTCTCAGCCACTATGTGGGTGCTGGGGGTCGAACCCGGGTCCTCTGCAAGAGCAGTCAGCGCTCTTAACTGCTAGGCCATCTCTCCGGCCCCAGTATGTGATTCTTAACACAGCTCATGAAAAGTGGGTTGCAAAATTTTCTTAATAAAATTTGCATGAAATTAACAATATTCTTATGGAAGAAGGAGGAAAGTTGCGGAAACAGATGTTAAATGGATAAAAAGAAAAAAGAAAAGGTGCATTGTATTCATCCAGATGGCAGAACCCACAAAATGCAATTCGCTTCTGCCACTGTTTGAGAATGTCACCTTACTGTGGTGCTAAAGTATGCTTGGGGTTATTAGCATATCAACTTTTACTTATGAATAACCTTACAGTAGATGTAACTATGTATTATCAAATCTGCTTCCCCCTTTTAGTTATGTTCATTTATTCTCACATTAAACTGGATTTGAAATGCTGTATAAGACATAAAGAGTCTTTAGGGCTGTCGTAAAAGGAGAAGAGCCTTGTAGTCTGAAAACTGAGTCCAATTCCACTGCTATCCTTCAGTAGCTTTGCATTGTGGTTCTAATTATTTAAGCCACCCAAACTTCAATTTCCTCATCTCTTAAAGATATAATTCTAACACTTATGTAGTTATGATGAAAATTGAGGAAAGCAATGCCTAACATGACAAGTTCAAACCAGTCAGGGGTGTATAGGGAGACTATAGCTAAAAACAAATAAAACAAAAACAAAAAAAACCCAAAAAACCCCCACATGGACATAGTAGTAAGTGTTCAAATAATAATTGTGGTTGTTTTGGGGGTTTTGTTTTGTTTTGTTTTGTTTTGACTTTTTTATTTTATTTTTATTTTTATGTGTATGAATGTGCTGTCTGCATGTAGGTTTGTGCTCCCGTGTCGTGCAATGCCGTGGAGGTCAGAAGAAGGTGTCAGATTCCCCTGGAATTGGAGTTAAAGACGGTTCTCAGCCGCCATGTGGGTGCTGGGGATCGAACCCAGGTCCTCTGCAAGAGCAGTCTTAACCACTAGGCCATCTCTCCAGCCCCTGTTTTGTTTGGTTTTTAGATGGTATCCTGTAGGCCCTGCCAGCTTGGAACTTGCTGTGTAGACCAGGCTGGCCTCGATTTCACAGAAATTTGCCTGCCTTGTGAGTGCTAGAGTTAAAGGTGTGAGCCACCACAACCAGCATGGTTATTATTTTTATTATTCCTCATTCAACATTACTTTAACAATATTTGAAAATATCTTTGTTGTTGAATAAAAGTTTGTATGAAAAGTCTAATGTGGATCATTCACTGTGGTTGATTAAAAGAAGTTGAAGCTATTATTCCATCTTGCTTTACTTACGTAATTGTGTAATACCACATAAAGCAGACATGAGAATTATCCAGACACAAATGGCGTTGTTCTTCCTTTTGCTAAAAGAAAATGCAAAAAAACTAGTTAAATTCGAAATGAATATAAACATGGGCATCAGCCTAAAAGACACACAGAAGCATGTTACTTATCTAAGAGTAGAAAGGAATAGAGTTCAGACCAGAATGAGTAATACACATGTAGAAAGGTTCAATTATTAGCTTCTCTCTGCAGTCTAAGAATTTACTGTAATGATGGAGCTGGAGAGATGGCCCAGTGGTTAAGAGCACTGGCTACTCTTTTGTAGAGGACCTCAGTTCAGTTCCCAGCACCCACATGATGCCTAACAACTGTCCATAACTCCAGTTCCAGGGGATCTGCTGCCCTCTTCTGACCTTTGCAGATATTGCATGACTTGGGTGCACTTAAATGCATATAGGCAAAACACTTGTATACATAAAATAAAAATAAAATAAATTTTTAAAAAGTTAAAAAGAAGCCATGCGTGGTGGTGCATGCCTTTAATCCCAGCACTCGGAAGGCAGAGGCAGGTGGATTTCTGCAACTTCAAGGCCAGCCTGGTCTATATAGTGATTTCCAGGTCAGCTGGGCAAGGAGACCCTGTCTCAAAAAGACCAAAAATAAGTAAGTAAATAAATAAATAGAATTTACTATAATGAATGACTCATTTAGAAGACAGTTCGATGGCTTGCTAGCATTATTCTATCACATTTTTCTTCCTTGCTGACACACAATTCAATTAATCTTCTGGTTCAGTGGTTCTCAACTGCCCAAGCACAGGAGACATTTGGCAATGTGTGGGAATGATTTGGCTGTTACAACTGTTTGGCAAATTAGCAGATTCGAGAGCATTGTCATTCACGTGCATTCACATATGCTTTCTCAAATCGAAGAAAAGTAAGCGGAGTAAGAAGGCAAAGCTGTACTTGGGTTTCGGTCCTGGCGATTGCCATTGGAGTGTGTAACATGAGAGCCATTTATCAGAGGGTGCTACTAACATGGAGTATGACCACCAATTTTAATGGATTAATTAATGAAAAGGCAAATAGTAGTACTTACCAAGCAGGGACAGGCCTTGGGTTCAATCCTCAGTATCATAAATAAATGAATGAACCAATAAGTAAATAAATAAATAATAAGCTAACATAAAGTCTCATTTCACAATTTATATTTTGATATAAAGAATGACATACTGGCAGTAATTTTAATATACCTCTTATTTAGAGTTATGATTAACAGTATTTAAAACAGATTAAATTATATTGGAAAGTTCAAAATAAAATATAACAGGATTATTCAAGATTCAATAATATATCATTAGAAAGAACTTACTGAGCTTGTAACTATTGGTTTTATAGCATGAAAGCCTGGAGCAAAACAGCGTAATTCTGTCCTTTCTGCACTAGTGTTTAAAAACAACAACAAAGAGGAAATAACTACAAATGCATATGAAGTTAATAAAAATCCACCCACAGTTTTAAAAACTATTTTTTTTATTTTACATGTATGAGGGTTTTACCTGCATGTATGTAAGCACAGCACATTCATACAACACTTGCAGAGGCCAGAAAAGGGTGTCAGATCCCCCGGAACTGGAGTTAAGGATGGTTGTTAGCTACCATGTGGGTGCTGGGAATCTAGCCCAAGTCCTCTGGAAGAACAGCAACAAGTGTTCTTAACCGCTGAGCCATCTCTCCAGCCCCCCCACCCACAATTTTAAAGCCTAAAAACTTCAATTGTATGACAGTATGAGAAAAAAAAAATCTAATATAGCAATATTTTACTTCTATTTTGAATCTTGCCCTCCTCACATTTATTTAATGGAAGGAAATTTACATGAAGTCACAGCTTTGAATCTGGCCATCCACATTACCTGAATGAATGCCTTTTTTACATTATAGGAATGAATAAAAATATACATGCTTTGCTATTTGTGGTAAAAATCTTACCTTAAATTTTTAGCCGTACAAGAATCTGGTACTTCCCATGAAACAAACGATGTTCCTTCATACTCTAACCTAATCTAAAAAACAAAATGAGAGTTAACATGAAAAGTAAATCTCCTTCAAAATGCTCACCTCAGTGTTCAATTGTATGTTCAATTATTTGGTCTTTGTTGCTAAAAAAAAAGCAACAACTAAAATCCTGTTCCTTTGATATTATAAAAAGTAATATGAAAGCCGGGCGTGGTAGTGCATGCCTTTAATTCTAGCACTCGGGAGGCTGAGGCAGGTGATCTTTGTGAGTTCAAGGCCAGCCTGGTCTACAGAGTGAGTTCCAGGACAGCCAGGATTACAGGGAGACCCTGTCTCAAAGAAAAAAAAAAAAAAGTAATATGACAAAGGAAGAGGAATATCCTATGACCCATTAGCAGTTTCTTCAAAAATGTATATACATGGTGCTGGAGAGATGACTAGGGAGCTAAAAGTGCTGGCCGCTTTTGCAGAGGAACAGAATTTTGTTTCTAGCACCCACATTGGGCATCCCACAACAACCTGTAACTCCAACTCCAGGTATCTGACGGCCTCTTCTGGCCTCCACAAGCACCTTTTTACCTGGGGCACGCGTACACACACACACGTAAGTAGAAATAAAAACACATCTTTAAAGAGCACCGACTGCTCTTGCAGAGGACCTGGGTTCGATCCCCAGCACCCACATGGAGGCTAAGAACTGTCTGTAACTCCAATTCCAGGAGAACTCCAGTTCCAGGGGAATCCGACACCCTCTTCTGACCTCTGCGGCATTGCACGACACTGGTGCACAAACCTACATGCAGACAGTACATTCATACACATACAAAAATAAATAAAATAAAATAAGAAAAAGCTGTGCATCCTAGCTGGGCGTGATGGCGCACGCCTTTAATCCTAGCACTTGGGAGGCAGAGGCAGGCGGATCTTTGTGAGTTCAAGGCCAGCCTGGTCTACAGAGTGAGTTCCAGGACAGCTGGGGCTACAGGGAGACCCTACTTCAAAAAAGACCTAAATTAATTAGTTAATTAATTAATTAAAGAAAAACAGCCAGGCGTGGTGACACATACCTTTAATCCTAGCACTCGGGAGGCAGAGGCAGGTGGATCTTTTCAAGTTCAAGGCCAGCCTGGTTTACAGAGTGAGTTCTAGGACAGCTGGGGCTACAGGGAGACCCTGTCTCAAAAAGACAAGAAAAAAGAAAAGAAAAACAAATCTAGATTACTGTTTTTCTAGAGGACCCAGGTCCTGTTACCAGTACCCACATGGAGGTTAACTGCAGTTCCACAGAACCCAATGCCCTCTTCTGGCCTCAGTGGGCATTGCATGCATGTGGCACACTTACATACACACAGGCAAAACATTTATACACATAAAATAAAAATAACATAAAAATGTTCAAAAAAATCTACAAACCTTAAATCTGCTTTAGAGTACTGGGAATTGAATCCAAGTCTTAATCATGTGCTTTATCATTGAGTCCTGTGTGCCCACCTCCTATTTAGTTTAAAAATATTCTCTTAAGGGGCTGGAGAGATGGCTTGGTTGTTAAGAGCTCTGGCTGCTCTTGTACAGGACCTACATTTGATTCCCAGAACCCACATGGCTACTTATTAACTATTTATAACTTCAGTTTCGAAGGATCTGATGCACTCTTCTGGTTTCCACAGGTACTGAGCATATGTGGTGTGCTTACATACACGCAAGTAAAACAGTCATACACATAAAAAAGAGATAAATCTGCTGGGCATGGTGGCACATGCCTTTAATACCAGCACTTGGGAGGCAGAGGCAGGCGGATCTCTGGGAGTTCAAGGCCAGCCTAGTCTACAAAGTGAGTTCCAGGACAGCTGGCGGTACAGGGAGACCCTGTCTCAAAAAGACCAAAAAAAGCCGGGCGTGGTGGCACACGCCTTTAATCCCAGCACTTGGGAGGCAGAGGTAGGTGGATCTCTGTGGGTTCAAGGCCAGCCTGGTCTACAGAGCGAGCTCCAGGACAGCTGGTACTAAAAGGGAGACCCTGTCTCAAAAATTCCAAAAAAAGGATAAAACTAAAAATAAAAAAAAAAAAAAAAAAAGAAAACACTGCTTTAAAAAAAAAAAAAAAAAAAAAAAAAAAAAAAAAAAAAAAAAAAAAAAAAAAAAAATATATAAAAAAAAAAAGAGATAAATCTTTTTAAAAACCCTCTAGTATGTCTGGCAGAATTTGCCCTAAGAGACTTACAACTTGAGTTTGATCCCTGGAACCCATGTTAGAAGCCACGTGTGGTACAATTCCACCTTTCCTGTCATGAGATGGAAGGTGGAGAAAGAAGGATTGTCCAAAAGCTACAGCAGGAAGCACGACAGAAACAAGAGATCCTGCCTCAAAAAGAAGGAGCGAAGAGCTGACTTCTGAAAGTTGTCCTCGGACCTTGACACACGCACATTGTGGATGCTTGTGCCTGAACTCACACACAGTATGACGATAGCCAAGTGTGGTGGTGCACACCTTTAATCCTAGCACTTGGGAGGCTGAGGCAGGTGGATCTCTGTGAGTTCAAGGCCAGCCTGGTCTCCAGGCCAGGTAGGACTAAAGGGAGACCCTGTCTCAAAACTTAAAAAAAATTTGCTAATTCTAGTTTGGACAAAGATATACACTGCATGAGAATATGAGGATTTTGATGTTTGCATGAGACAGGGTCTCACTATGTAGCTCTGGCTGGCCTGGAACTCCCTATGTAGACCACGCTAGCCTCGAACTCACTTGCTTCTCTGCCTCCTGACTGCTGGGATTAAAGGTATATGTTCTAATTGCTATTCTGGAAACTGTCTCGTAGACACTGGGGGTCTATATTCCTATAGCCCAACAACTCCATTGTTGGCTACATAGTGAAAAAACAAAGACAAAATGCTGCAGAAATCCATAGAAGAATTAGAGAAGAATATTCACCATAGTGCTATTTGTGTAGGAAGTCATGTGGCCATCACTAGGGCAATACATAAATACATAATAATTCATACATTATAAATGTAATTGGGCAACATTAAGGGAGATAAGCTAGATATGGTATTGAATTAAAAGATAAGATAGAGACTGAGGTTTATAGCTGAAACAACCCTACATTTACATTTTTAGTTTACAAATGTTGAACAATGATTATTATTATTCTCAATAATTAAATGATATAGTATATATATATATATATATCACACCACCATTTTGTATTAATTCACAAAACCACACAAAGCAGTACTGCCTATCTTTGCTACATGCATTTAAGGGCTGCAGAAAGTACTTATAGTAGGATGATAGATGAAAAGAAGGAAATAAGAGAAAAACAAGGCATCAGCACCATTGTAAAATAGAATATGATTAAGTCCTTTCTTTAAGGTTCAAAAATATTGAATTTTTTTAAAAATCCAATACTTACAGTACTCCTAATACTAAAAATTCGATAGCTTGCACTGGTGGTGTAATATCTGTGGGGGAAAAAGCCAAATGTGAGTATTAACATTAATTTCTCCTCTAAATATGAGGGATTCTAAGCATGGTCAGGGTATACCTGGGCTTCTAAGAGCTTTACACTTCCTGGAAAGTGAACTCAGTGAGGTTACTACTGACCAATACCCATAATTCTAGGTTTGCAAGTTTGCTCAGAACATGGGACCCTAAATGAAAGTGGAAGTCAATCCTCCTCCCTTGCATTTGGGATTTTGAAATAGGGTCATGCTACCTGGCTCTGAAACTCTATAGTCCAGGAGCTCTCAAGTTCATGGTGAACCAGTTACCTCTCTCTCCTGAGTATTGGTATTACAGACATATGCTACCATAACTAGCTAAAAGTAAATACTTTTCATTTTTAGGTTTCCTCTTAAAAAAATATTTTATTTAAGGCTGTGCATGGAGGTGCACGCCTTTAGTCCTAGCACTCGGGAAGCAGAGGCAAGTGGATCTCTTTGAGTTAAAGGCCAGCCTGATCTACGTAGTGAGTTCCAGGACACAGCTGGGGCTACAGGGAGACTCTGTCTCAAAAAGACAATAAAAGTAAATATTTTATTTATTATTTTTATTTTACGTATATGAGTGTATTGTCTGCATGCATACAAGTGCACCCATGTTGTGCAATGCCCATGGAAACAGAAGAGGGCACTGGATCCCCTGAAACTGGAGTTATGGATGGTTGTTAGCAGCCATGTGGGTGCTGAGAATTAAACCTGGGTCTTCTGCAAAAGTGGTCAGGGCTCTTAACCACTGACCCATCTCTCCAGCCCTAGTTTCCTTTTTTATATGATAAAAACTATTGAATATATTGGCCTTGACTCCTTCACTTATAAACTGAGTTTAAAAAAAATGAAGACTGAAAATTTAAAAAACCAATCATTTTCAGTTTAGAACACTAGAAAATTATCTAGGGGTACTTTAGTTTCTGTATTTAATCCATCTAAAGCAGCATTTTGCAATAGAAATATAATTCAAGCCACTGTGATCATGTAACTAGACCTTGTAGTCAGGATAAAAAGCACAAAAATTGCTGGGTGTGGTGGTGCATGCCTTTAATCCTAGCACTTGGGAGGCAGAGGCAGGCGGAACTTTGTGAGTTTAAGGCCAGCCTGGTCTACAAGGCGAGTTCCAGGACAGCTGGGGCTACAGGGAAACCATGTCTCAAAAAGACCAAAAAAAAAAAAAAAGCACAAAAAACAGGTGACACTAATTTTATAATATATTCTATCCAATTGTAATCAATATAAAATAGTGATGAGACATTTTGCATTCTTTTACTGTCTGTGACATGGCTCAGCAGTCAAGAGTACTGGCTGCTCTTCCAGAAGATCCAGGTTCAGTTCCCAGCCCCCACATGGCAGTTAACAACCATTTTTAAAAATTTTTATTTATTTTTGTATGTGTATGAGTGTACTGTCCGCATGTAGGTTTGTGC
>VZQC01010399.1:1443626-1454225 GCA_009823505.1 Rhizomys pruinosus
GATACACAATTGTAATCCCAGCACCCAGAAGACTGAGGCAGGAGCATTGGCTTGGGCTATACATAGTAAGACCCTGCTTTTAAAAACTGAGAAAAAGGGAAGGAGAGGGGGAGAGAGAAAATGAATCAGAAAAAGTTCATGAATATAGAGGGACTTTAAAAAAGAGATTGTCTAGCGGTTAAGAGTGCTGACTGCTCTTGGAGAGGACCCGGGTTTGATCCCCAGCACCCACATGGTGGCTGAGAACCATCTTTAACTCCAGTTCCAGGGGAATCCAACGCCCTCTTCTGACCTCCATGGCACTGCACAACACGGGTGTACAAACCTGCATACAGACAGTACATTCATACACATACAAAATAAATAAAATTACAAAAATATTTTTAAAGCTGGACGTGGTGGCGCACACCCTTAATCCCAGCACTCAGGAGGCAGAGGCAGGCAGATCTCTATGAGTTCAAGGCCAGCCTGGTCTACAGAGTGAGCTCCAGGATAGCTGGGACTAAAGGGAGACCCTGTCTCAAAAAAATACCAAAACAAATTTTTTTTTTTAAGGTTAATCATGAGCTGGACATGGTGGTTCATGCTGGTAGTCTTAGCAGCTGGGAGGCCAGTTTGAGCTACATAGTGAGTTTGAGGCCAGAATGGACTACAAAGTGAGAATCTGTCTCAAAGAACAAACCATTCTTAGTTACCTGACACCTTTGAAAATTTACATATCTTAGCAAAATTGACTTGAGGAGAAGCAAAAATCTGAACTAGTTGTATAGCTACCAGAGGATATAAAGCACCGGTTCAAAATCTCACCCCAATCTTCAGGCTCAGTGTTTCTATTTACATATGAATTCTATCAAAACTTTTGAGGGACAAATTATCTCAATTTTAGGCACATTCTTTCATAGAACTGAAAAAAAGGTAGCTTGTTTCATAAAGCTAGTGTAATGGTCATATGAAGCCAAAATACATAGGCACAATATCCTAAAGAAAATGTTCACAAGAAGAATACAAAATATGGAGACATAACAAACATGAAAAGTTGGATTTATATGACATATACAACTATGACTTAAATAGGAAAATCTACAAATGAAACTTACCACCCATATTGATTTAAAGAAAGCTCATATAATTGGTCCAAGAGATGGAGAAAATGATAAACTTTCATAAAAAACTATCTTAAATGCAAGAAACTACTTTTGTAGACAAAACATCTGTGCAAACAATGGCCCAGTGTGTCCATAAGGAATAACATCAGAGGAAGATGTCACTTGAAAGTCTTGGGCAATGCAATAAGAAAAAATAAAGTACAATCATAGGATTGAGAAGAAGGCTGGGGTATAGCTCAGGGATAGAGCATTTACATAGCATGAATTTGGCCCTGGGTTCGATCAGGCACATAAACTAGAAAGACACGAGTATGATGTTTAATATTATCAATTGGGCAGAACCTAGAATTACATACGTTGGGGTGGGATAGTGAGGAAGTTTCTAGATTAGGTTATTTGAGGTAGGAAGACCCAACCTGAATGGAACTGTTCCTTGGGCTGGGGTCCTGGACTGAGCATTAGCACGGATCCCTCTCTGTGTCCTGACTACAGACACAGTATGGCCAGCTGCTTCAAGCTTCTGCCACCGTGACTTCCCTGCCATGATGGACTGTGCCCTCTTACTGTGAGCTGAAATAAACTCCTGCTTAGTTAAGTTGTTTTGTCAGGGGGTTGGAGAGGTGGCTCAGTGGATAAGAGCATAGGCTGCCCTGTGGACCAGGATGGGTTCCCAGCACCCACATGGTAGCTAATAACCAATGGTAACTCCAGGTCCAGGAGATCCAACACCCTCTTCCAGGGGCATTGCATGACGTGGGTGTACTTACACACAGGAGGGCATACACTTGCACACATAAAGACAATATAGGGCTGAAGAGATGGCTGAGTTGTTAAGAGCACCAACTGTTCTTGCAGAGGACCCGGGTTCGATTCCCAGCACCCACATTGCCGCTAAGAACCATCTTTAACTCCGGTTCCAGGGGAATCCAACGCCCTCTTCTGACCTCCGAGGCATTTCACGACACGGGTGCACCAACCTATATGCAGACAGTACTCATACACATAAAAAGATAAATAAATAAAATATTTTTAAAAGTTGTTTTGCCTTTAGTCCCTGCACTCGGGAGAGAGAGGCAGGTAGATCGCCATAAAATCCAGGTCGATGCTCTCTCTCCTCTCTCTCACCACATGAATTGTTTTCCTTGGGACAAAATATCTGACAAAACAACTTTGGGGGGGGGGTCTTTTTGAGACAGGGTAGCCCCAGCAGTCCTGGAACTCACTATGTAGACCTGACTGGCCTTGAACTCACAGATATCCACCTGCCTCTGCCTCCCAAGTGCTGGAATTAAAGGTGTGCACCACCAAGGTTCAATTTCTTGTGGGCTGTGTTAAATGTTAATATTGGGGGATAATAATTATTTTACAGCAAAAAAAAGTTGAGGAATGTGAATTTTCTGGTTAACGGTGTATTTTAACCTATGTTGAAAAGCTTTCTAAAATACTCTGATATCCTTTGCAATATAATTACTAAATACTGAAAATCAAGAAAACCATACTTGCATTAAGGCTTTCTTAGGGCTTGATAAAATTTTCATCTTTCAAATCAATGCATGATACGGGAATTACATTTCCTTATATTTATACAGCATTTCTATTTTACAAAAGCCTCACTGGGGTGCAATAGCAGGAGGAACTCAAGAATTCATGGGAGGGGAATCTGGGGTTTAATGCCCAGCACCAAAAATAAATGAGGGGCAATACACATGGTACACTTGTTCGAAATAGATTATATACTTTCATTAAAGAGGCTTTATATAACCTTGTATTATTAAAAATAATTGTCTAGAGACTGCAACGTGGTGCCCCGCCCTACTGCGGGAACTTGGGAGTTGCAGAGGGCTAACTGCGCCTAGTGGGAGTCACCCGCGGACCAGGTCTGCAGTGACAGCGGCCTCGGGATGCGACGACCCGCCCGCTTCCCCGTCGGAAATTGGCATCCTGCTACCTCCACAGGCCGGAGCCGCAGCTGCTCAGCCACCACAACAGCACAACCACCACCCCAGCCGACATGGCGCTAGAACCACCTCTCCGCAACCGCCCTCTGCTCCGCCTCTCCGGCACGCGCGCTCCCGGGACCAGGACGGCCAGTGCACGCGCAGGGCGCGAGACCCAGAGCAAGTGCGCGCCGCGGCTCCACTGTGGCCTAAAAGTAAGTCACCGTGCGGACACTAAGCACTATTATTTTCAGCCCCAACTATCTCTAAAAAATACTATTTGGCTGAATAAAGGTGAAACTTTTGAAAAAAAGATTTATTTTTATGTATGTATGTATGTATGTATGTATGTGCATGTGAGTGCAAGTGGCTGCAGAAGCCAGAAGAGGGCGTAGAATTCCCGGGTGCTGGAGTTATGTCAGCCAATTGGGAGCTGCTAGCGTGGCAGGACCTGAACTTCGGTCCTCTGCAAGAGCAGCAAACACTTTTTTTGTTGTTGTTTTAGACAGACTGGCCTGAAACTTACAGAGGTCTTCCTATCTCTGCTTGGGACTAAAAGTGTGTGCCACCACAACTGTCCAAGGTGAAAGTTTTGGGTTGTTTTTTTTTTTTTTGGTCTTTTGGAGACAGGGTCTCTCTGTAGCCCCAGCTGTCCTGGAACTCACTCTGTAGACCAGGCTGGCCTTGAATTCACAAAGATCCGCCTGCCTCTGCCTCCCAAGTGCTAGGATTAAAGGCATGCAAGATGAAAGTTTTAAATGAGCACAGCCCCCACCCCATAGGATCTCATGTAACCCACTTTGGCCTCAAACTCTCTATGTAGCTGAGGCTTGAACTCCTCATCCTCCTGCCTGTATCTCATGAGTGCTGAGATTACAGGCCTGTGCTGCTACCTCCACCACCATCTTTTTTAACTCAAATATTTGTGCGGCTGCATGTGACCATTTCAATGGTACACACCTGGCAGTATTCTCCGGCATTTCCCACAGTGCACAACATTGCATGCAGACAGTACACGCATACCATACAGAATATAAAAATTTTAAAAAAATGGGATGCTACAACGGGACCCTGGCTCAAAACAGATCCCAAAATAAAACAAAAAAAAAAAAAAAAAAGGCGGACAGACCACAAATGGGGACATTCCTATCACCCCTCCGTCCCTCAGCGTTAAGCAGACACATGTGAGTGCTGGCCCCATATGGCACACACTACGAAATTTAAATCCAGCACTTGGAAGCCAAAGGCAAAGCAGATCTCTGTAGTTCAGCAAGGCCAGCCTGGCACATAGTGAGTTCCAGCCCAGCGAGGCTAAGGGGAGACCACTGTTTCAAAAAAGAACGCAGAAAACAAGAAAATAGATTAAAAATATTAATTAGAAATAAAATCAAGTTTCGTTGTTTTTTTTTATGTTTATTAAATCCGGGTGTAAGGGGTGGGGGGAAGTGTGTGTGGGGGAAGTGGTGGACGGAAATGAGTAGTCTCACGTGCTCCTGCCTTTGAAAAAACAGACATAGGATATCATTCTTACTTTCAAAGGTTTGTAATCGTGTGATAAAACTGAGACAAACAGCAGTTATCACACAGCATTAGAACTGGTTTAATGTTGAGAGCAGGGATTGTATCATTATTTCTACGGTCACTGGCACCAGGAAACACAAGTCAAGGTTGCAGGCAATGCAGGTGCAAGCCTGTCCTTGACGTCAGCCACTGAAAAGAATTTCAGGAGGAGTCAGAGTGAAGCAAAGTTGGTGAGTTTATTGATTAAATAGAAAGACAAGGATAAGATCCTTTTGAAAAGAGTCAGGTGTGAGAGTTAGGAGAGGAATGTATTCCGTAGCTACATATGATTCAAAGCTATTTAATCGGCAACCAAGTTTATTTTAGTAGTAGGGAAAGTATGGGCTGGATATTTTTTTTTATCTAATGAACTCTCTCTTGAAGAGTGTTTTTTTTTTGTTTTTTTGTTTTGTTTTTATGTTTTTTTTAAAATAAGTAATATTTCAGGCTAAAAGCAATGAGAGAGTTGGAGGAGAGAAATATAGAGGACTAGAATACCATCAAAGGGCTATTACAACAATGTTTATGCCTGACATGGTGGCCACGCCTTGGTCCCTAGCACTGGGGAGCAGAGAGGCAGGGTGGATCTGTTGGGAGTTTCAGCAAGCCTGGTCTACAGAATGAGTTTTTCCGAGGACAGCTGGGGGCGACAGGGGAGACCCTGGTCTTCAAAAATACCAAAAAAAAAAAAAAAATGTTACAAAAAGGATGGATTTAAGACATAGTTATAGCCATTTTAACTACTCCACATTTGATGAACTTCTCAAAACAGGGGAACATTGTCATTGTGCGAGTTGATCTGGTAATTATATGAAGTCCTGAGTGGGCACGAAAGGCTGACAAGGAAAGAAGGACAAGGACAAGGACATACGGACATACGGCTACAATAGACAAGAAGCGTGAGCTGGGGAAAACTGGGAGAAAGTGAAATTGGGCTCTGTGAGATCAAAGCCTATCACGTGCTCACTAGCTGGAGTAGTTATAGAGCAGAAAGGGACGAAGCAGGGAAGGAGGTTGAAAAGTTGCTAGGGGTGACAAGTGAGTAGTCAATTAAAGAATGTTAGTTCGTAAATAAACATGTCTAAGGCCAGACAAGAAAAAAGGAAAGGAAGGGGGTTCGTCCGGGGGGAGGGGGTGTTGCGGGGACAGAAGTCAAAATAGGGATAAGGTAAATTAGCTACTCTTAAGATTTGTAAGGAATCAAAAAAAAAAAAAGCCCTGTGNCCAGGACAGCTGGGGCTACAGGGAGACCCTGTCTCAAAAAGACCAAAAAAAAAAAAAAAAAGTTACAAAAAGGATGGATTTAAGACATAGTTCATTAGCCATTTTAACACTCCACTTTGATGAACTTCTCAGAAACAGGGGAACATTTCATTTGCGAGTTGATCTGGTTAATTATATTGAAAGTCCTGAGTGTCAGCTGAAAGGCTGACAAGGAAAGACGGACAAGGACAAGGGAATACGTGACAATACAGGCGTTGAGCTGGGGGAAAGCTGCAGAAGTGGGCTCTGTGAGATCAAAGCCTATCACGTGCTCACTAGCTGGAGTAGTTATAGAGCAGAAAGGGACGAAGCAGGGAAGGAGGTTGAAAAGTTGCTAGGGGTGACAAGTGAGTAGTCAATTAAAGAATGTTAGTTCGTAAATAAACATGTCTAAGGCCAGACAAGAAAAAAGGAAAGGGGGTCGGGTGGACAGAAGTCAAAATAGGGATAAGGTAGAATTATCTACTCTAAGATTGTAGGAATCAAAAAGCCCATGTGCATTACGGTAACTGCAAATACTATATGACGTAGGTAACTTACTCATCTTTGACCCTCGGGTACTTCCGTGTAAAATGAGAAGGGTTAGAATCCTACTTGGTCTCTAGATTTCCTGGTCTAATGTCCTGTTTTTAGTTTGCACTTTTGGTCCCTTTAACTTTCAATTCTAAACGCATTCGACCCCATTTCAACCTCCCCGTAGTTTGAAATTCCCATTTGTGTTTTCTAACTGTATTTCATTCCTTAACACAAACACATCTTTAAACTCGGAAAACAAACAAGGCAGCTTTCAGAGACCGGAACCCACGGACCCAGGACACCGTGGCGCCGGGCTGTGGAGGCAGCGCATAGCTTTGCATTCTGGGAGTGGTAGTCTGACGCCCCTCCGCGCCTCTCCAGTTTGAAAGCGCGAGGAAGAGCGGGTGGGCGGTGCGTGGAGGCGGGGTTCTACCCGTAGAGGCCCGCCAGGCCGGGGAAGGGGCGTGGCCTCGGCCTGGGGTGTTGGCAATTGTGGCCAGCGGCGCCGACGGGCGGAGTTGCGGTTCCTGCTTGCGCGCGCTGCGCTCCTGGTCCCGCCCTGAGCGGGCGCCGGAGCGCAGGGCGGGGCGGGGCCTGGCGGGAGGGTGGCGGCCCGCGGGGCGGGGGCAGAGGCGGGGCGGGCCTCTGGCTCCTTCTTCCTCCGCATGTGGCTGGAGGCCACTGGGTAGTTGGGTTCGCGCTCTGCACTCCCGTCGCGTCTCCTCAGGACTCTTAGGGCTTCCTGGGAGCCATGTCGGTCTCCGAGAGCAACCCGGCGGCGTCCTCCCTGCCCAACGGCGACTGCAGCCGGCCCAGGGCGCGGCCCGGAGGGAACCGGGTAACGGTGGTGCTGGGCGCTCAGTGGGGCGACGAAGGCAAGGGGAAGGTGGTGGATCTGCTGGCGCAGGACGCCGACATCGTGTGCCGCTGCCAGGTGAGGCGGGAGGGAGGCCGGAGCGAGTGTCACCTTGAGGTGCGCCCCTCGGGCTGCGGGGCCACGGCGGGAGCCCTGCCCGGGAGCCCTGCCCGGGAGCCTCGGGGCAGCTCGGGGTGGCCGTGCGGGAGCGAAGGGCATCGGGCCATGCGCTGTGCCGGGCTTGCGGGGTATCCGGGCGCAGTAGGGAGAGCTCCCGGCCGAGGCCTGCTCCCGATGGCGGGCGTGACCCGTGCGGACCCGGGAGGCCGCCGCCTTCCCATCACCCACCCAGCCCTGCGGCCGGCGGAGAAAGTAGCCCGAAATGGCCAGACATCGAGACTCGCAGCCGCCCCACCTGCAGATCTTCTTGGTCCACTTTATTGACATCAGAGTCCGCCCCGGGGCTTTGGGACTGTTGAGGGTGCTCTTTATTTTCTTTTGCTCCATACCCCATAGATGAATATTACGGAGAGATCATTTTCACTGATTGGTCCCCAAAGAAGGAATCCCTACTTTGTTTTGAAGTGAATGAGGCAGCTGGGTACCTAGATTTCAAGTCCGGTATTTAGAAATAGTTACAATGTTACAGTTACAAAGAAAGTGAACTTTGGGGAAATAAAGTAGCAAAGTACTTCCTACCGGGAGACACGTGGTTTTCAGTGTTCGTTTTCTTCCTATTTGTCGTTTGCTTTGAAGCAACTTCTGGGCTAGGCCTTCGAAAAGGCTCTCAGATAATTTGCCTACCAATTTCAGAATTCGTTCAAAACAAGAAGCTAACTGCGGTATGCTTAGGTTGTAAAGTTAGCTGTGTAGACCAAGACTGGCCTCAAATTCACTGAGATCCGCTTGCCTCTGCCTCCCAAGTGCTAGGGTTAAAGGCATGTGCTTTTGTGCCAGGCAAGAATATTTCTTGTTCCTGAAACTGTGTCCCTACCTCAGTTGCTGTAGGTGGTCCAAGTTAGTTAGTGGGCCCACTTGACGAGAAGCTTTCTACCTAAAATTGAATACCATGCATAAACAAGTTACAGGTGTATAAAAAGCTAGATGCAAATATTCTGACTTGGGTTGTCTTCCATCTACTTTGGTGCATGCAGGAACTTACCGTATTTCTTACTGAGACAGCCATTGCATCCATATTACCTCTTTGGTAGCATACATATTTAATGGTACTTTTGTCCGTGTTGGCATTAAATTCCCCGAGTTGCCTTAGATAATGNCGGGGTTCTACCCGTAGAGGCCCGCCAGGCCGGTGAAGGGGCGTGGCCTCGGCCTGGGGTGTTGGCAATTGTGGCCAGCGGCGCCGACGGGCGGAGTTGCGGTTCCTGCTTGCGCGCGCTGCGCTCCTGGTCCCGCCCTGAGCGGGCGCCGGAGCGCAGGGCGGGGCGGGGCCTGGCGGGAGGGTGGCGGCCCGCGGGGCGGGGGCGGAGGCGGGGCGGGCCTCTGGCTCCTTCTTCCTCCGCATGTGGCTGGAGGCCACTGGGTAGTTGGGTTCGCGCTCTGCACTCCCGTCGCGTCTCCTCAGGACTCTTAGGGCTTCCTGGGAGCCATGTCGGTCTCCGAGAGCAACCCGGCGGCGTCCTCCCTGCCCAACGGCGACTGCAGCCGGCCCAGGGCGCGGCCCGGAGGGAACCGGGTAACGGTGGTGCTGGGCGCTCAGTGGGGCGACGAAGGCAAGGGGAAGGTGGTGGATCTGCTGGCGCAGGACGCCGACATCGTGTGCCGCTGCCAGGTGAGGCGGGAGGGAGGCCGGAGCGAGTGTCACCTTGAGGTGCGCCCCTCGGGCTGCGGGGCCACGGCGGGAGCCCTGCCCGGGAGCCTCGGGGCAGCTCGGGGTGGCCGTGCGGGAGCGAAGGGCATCGGGCCATGCGCTGTGCCGGGCTTGCGGGGTATCCGGGCGCAGTAGGGAGAGCTCCCGGCCGAGGCCTGCTCCCGATGGCGGGCGTGACCCGTGCGGACCCGGGAGGCCGCCGCCTTCCCATCACCCACCCAGCCCTGCGGCCGGCGGAGAAAGTAGCCCGAAATGGCCAGACATCCAGACTCGCAGCCGCCCCACCTGCAGATCTTCTTGGTCCACTTTATTGACATCAGAGTCCGCCCCGGGGCTTTGGGACTGTTGAGGGTGCTCTTTATTTTCTTTTGCTCCATACCCCATAGATGAATATTACGGAGAGATCATTTTCACTGATTGGTCCCCAAAGAAGGAATCCCTACTTTGTTTTGAAGTGAATGAGGCAGCTGGGTACCTAGATTTCAAGTCCGGTATTTAGAAATAGTTACAATGTTACAGTTACAAAGAAAGTGAACTTTGGGGAAATAAAGTAGCAAAGTACTTCCTACCGGGAGACACGTGGTTTTCAGTGTTCGTTTTCTTCCTATTTGTCGTTTGCTTTGAAGCAACTTCTGGGCTAGGCCTTCGAAAAGGCTCTCAGATAATTTGCCTACCAATTTCAGAATTCGTTCAAAACAAGAAGCTAACTGCGGTATGATTAGGTTGTAAAGTTAGCTGTGTAGACCAAGACTGGCCTCAAATTCACTGAGATCCGCTTGCCTCTGCCTCCCAAGTGCTAGGGTTAAAGGCATGTGCTTTTGTGCCAGGCAAGAATATTTCTTGTTCCTGAAACTGTGTCCCTACCTCAGTTGCTGTAGGTGGTCCAAGTTAGTTAGTGGGCCCACTTGACGAGAAGCTTTCTACCTAAAATTGAATACCATGCATAAACAAGTTACAGGTGTATAAAAAGCTAGATGCAAATATTCTGACTTGGGTTGTCTTCCATCTACTTTGGTGCATGCAGGAACTTACCGTATTTCTTACTGAGACAGCCATTGCATCCATATTACCTCTTTGGTAGCATACATATTTAATGGTACTTTTGTCCGTGTTGGCATTAAATTCCCCGAGTTGCCTTAGATAATGCTCAGAAGCCCAGCCTTTGCCTCCTTTTGATCTTAAAGTCAGATCTGGTATGCTGTTAGGGAAGACTTAGGAAGGTACCTAACTTTTAGTGGATTGGAGAGGCTAAGCCCTGTTTTTCTCTTCTTTCCATTTTGATATCCTTTCAATTTGGCAGTAGTCCCCAGGTCCAGGTACCTTATGGGTTCTAAGGATTAAAGGAATGTAATCATTATAGAATTTATCTAGCTGGGCGTGGTGGTGCATGCCTTTAATCCTAACACTCGGGAGGCAAGAGGCAGGGGGATCTTTGTGAGTTCAAGCCCAGCCTGGTCTACAGAGTGAGTTCCAGGACAGCTGGGGCTACAGGGAGACCCTGTCTTGAAAAGACCAAAAAAAAAAAAAAAAATT
>VZQC01010399.1:1468331-1519143 GCA_009823505.1 Rhizomys pruinosus
ATATTTGACAATAATTTTACATAGAATGCTAAGAGCACTTTTCTTATTTTACAAACGGCTTGAAACATATAGATGTTCTATTATATACCAAAGTACATCCAACTCCCAGTTAATAAATAGATGCATTACAATTTGTTGAGAATTTAAAGGCTTAATGGCAAGGACCAGGGAAGGAAAAATAATATGTAGGTTTATTTTACATAACCGGTTGAAAAATAAATTCAAGAAAGTAAATAGAATTTATTTATTTATTTTAATGTGTATGAGTGCATTGCTTGCATATGTGTAAGTGCACACATGTAGAGCAATGCCCTTGAACTGGAGTTGCAGATGGTTGTTAGCCACCATGTGGGTGCTGGGAATCGAACCTGGGTCCTCTGCAAGAGCAGTCAGTGTTCTTAACTGCTGAGCTATCTCTCCAGCCCCAGTAAATAGAATTTAATATGGTCTTATCCACCCTGAACGAGGTGGTGCTTGATTTGGAGGAGTGACTGCTATGTCCAAATTTGGAACTTCTGTGACTGCAGGGTCATGGAATCATCCATCCCCTTTCTGCCAGACATGGTGCTGCCTGTCTCCTTAAGATCCATAAACACAATGGCAAAATTGAAGTGTGTGCCTTTTCTAGCTTCTGGGTAGACTTCTTTCGCTAAGAACTCATCCATCCAGTGGTGTGAAGAGCCACAACAGTAGCGGGCACGTCTTCTCTCGGTCGATAGGCTTTTCAGGCTCCTCCTTAATTTCCTCCTGGGTAACGCATGATTCCACCACCATCTTCTTCCTCCTGCCTGTGAGATGCTCGCCATGACCTCTGACCCCTGCAGCAAGCACATGAGCATGATTTTTAAAATGGTTAAATAAAGCAAAACTAGATATCTATCTTCAGATAGGATTTTATTCAGCCATAAAGAAGAATGAAATAAACTTCCCCATGGAAAATATTGAGAAAGACTAAGAGATGAAAAGCATGTTTGGCAGAATGCATGAGCTCTGGCGGGGTCGGGGAATGGGCGGGAACACAGGTCTAGATTTGTTAAAAATAAATAAATTTATGTGAAAAAAAAAAGAATGAAATATCACATGCATATATATTTGTTTCACATATGAAAAACATGGACATAGACCATTTGGGAAGAGAAAGAGTATTGGGAAGGCAGGGAGAAGAAAGTAATGGGAGTGAATATGGTCAGAATACATGCTGCACTTGAGCAAAGATGTCATTATGAAAACCCATCACTTCGTGCAATGAATGTGTAGTAAGATATTAAAAAAGAATAAAGCATGACTGAGTGTCCATAAATGCAGTGTGGGAGGCCCTTGGTTAGACTCTTTGTATTGGAAAACAATAACAAAACCCCCCACCAATATATATGTTTATTTTTATGTACAAAGTATTTGGGGAAGGACATTAAAAACTTGTAGTACCTGGGTGGAATGAATGTCTGAGAAAGACTGTTTTGGTGTGTGTGCCTGTATGACTTTTGGAGTTGTACCATATATAGTTGTTTCCTATTAAAATTTTTTTTTTTTTCCTTAAAGGTTCCCCTGTTCCCTTTAGGTCTCCTGTAAGTACATCTTCAGGGAGCTCTTTCTATAGTAGACAGCACTTATCTTTGAAGATTTAGACAGGTCCTATTTTTCTGGCTTTTTGTTTTTTGTTTTTTGGTGTTTTTGAGACAGTGTCCCTGTAGCCTCAGCTGTCCTAGAACTCACTACATAGACCAGGCTGGCCTTGAACTCACAGAGATCCACCTGCCTCTGCCTCCTGAGTGCTAGAATTACAGGTGTGCACTACCATGCCCGCTGTTTGTGTTCTTTTGCTGTTCACTCGTAAGTTTGTTATATGATTAATTAATGCTTTCTTGTTTTTTTAATTTAAAAATTGAAAAATGTTATGTAATCACTTAATATTTAGTCTTAATATCTAATTTTTATAATTTTTTGACAGTGTTATTGTTTATTGACCATGTATTCACAAACTTTTTGAGAGGGAATCTCTCTGGCTTTGTACTTTGTACTGTCATTCTGGGCCTTAAGGATTCCTTGGCTCAATGTATTGTCTTACCCAGAGAGGAAGAGGTTCTAGGGATCTATTACCAGAGAAACACAATGAGACTTGATTGATAAACCAGTATCTTAGGACATCTAAGAATATGAATTCTAGGTCCAGAGTTGCTTGCTGTACTGAGAAGACAAGGGGAGTTACATAAGTATTTATATCCAGTTGGGGTGACCATCTCTTACCTCATAGTTGTGTGTATGTGTGTGTGTGTGTGTGTGTGTCTGTGTGTGTAAAATATGAATAATTAGATTGCTGTATATCTTCTATAGGGCCAAACTCAGCCTAAAAACATTAGTGGTTAGGCTTTTTAAAAACTACCCCTGTCTTTTGAAAAGTGATATGACTTCCTGTCTTGTAGAAACCTGAATTCACCAATTTCCAGATCCTTTAAGGGTAATCATTCAAGTGTCCTGTAAGTGGTCAAAGAAAATAACCAAACTATTATAACTTTAGTATATATGGCAAATATTTGGGCTTCCTTGAGTTACATAGACATTTTAGCAGGAATTCATTAACTTACTTTGAAAGTTAAGGTCTTTGCCATATTTGTTGTTGGGCTCAATTTTCCCCTTTTATTTCAGGGAGGAAATAATGCTGGCCATACAGTTGTTGTAGATTCTGTGGAATATGACTTTCATCTTTTACCCAGTGGAATAATTAACCCAAATGTTACTGCATTTATTGGTAAGTGTTTAAACTGAACTGCTTGGATGGAGACTAATAATGGTATTTGTTTTCATTATCAAAACTGATTTCATTTTTCACTAACCAGATGGTTCCTTGAGGCTTTACTAATTTTGACTACTTATGGCATAAACCTAACCTGGGTTGTCTGTAACTGTTTTGGGTCTCAGTAGTTGTTTCTGAGATGCTTACTTCACAAACATCTGTTATCACTGGCAGTCTTTTTTTTTTTTTTTTAATGTGTATAAGTGTAATGCCTCCATGTATGTAAGTGCACCCGTGTTGTGCAGTTCCAGTGGAGGTCAAAAGAGGGTGTTGGATACCCTGGAACTGAAGTTATGGATGGTTGTTAGCTGCCATGTGGGTGCTGGGAACCGAACCTGGGTCCCCTGCAAGAGCAGAGAGTGCTCTTAACCTCTGAGCCATCTCTCCAGCCCTCCCCCAATTCTTAATTCTAAAAAGAAGTCTTAGATTATTAAATCAGCTTTTCAAAGAGTTCGTTTGTAACTTGTTATAAGAAATATTTTGTTATAAACCCTTACAACAAGAAATGTAATCTCATGATTTGTATTCTACTTTTAAATTTAAAAAAGTGCATATAACACTCTAGATTGACTTTGTGGTCACTAGGAGAGTGTGCTCCACAGTCTGAGAGACATGGGGCCAGTGTGTGACCAAAACTGCATAGTTTCTTTCAAAACATGTTTCACTTTGTTTAAATGGAATTCCACGTTATTTTGAATGTAATTTTAGAGTTTTATAGCCTCTATTTTTTTAAATTTTATTTATTTTCTATGTGTATGAATGTACTATCTGCATACAGGTTTGAGCACCCGTGTTGTGCAATGCTGTGGAGGTCAGAAGAGGGTGTCGGAATCCCCGGAACTGGAGTTCTCCTGGAATTGGAGTTACAAGACGGTTCTCAGCTGCCATGTGGGTGCTGGGGATTGAACCCTGGTCCTCTGCAAGAGCAGTCTGCGCTCTTAACCGCTAGGCTACCTCTCCAGCCCCAGCCTCTATTTTTATGTATATTTTACAACTATTTAAAACTTAGGTCATTTTTGTGTTAATTCTTTAACAAAACACAATTTCTTATTAACTCGCTCTTCTGTTCAAGATAATGGTTATTACAGATGTCTACATTTTAATATATATATGTCTGTATTATAATTATAGGTGTTTAAGGTGGAGGATTGTTTGTTTCTTTTAGGAAATGGAGTGGTAATTCATCTACCTGGACTGTTTGAAGAAGCAGAGAAAAATGTTCAAAAGGGAAAAGGTAGGAGAAAATGAGTCTGATTAGCAATCTGTTATTTTACAGTTTTTTTTCTTCTTCTTTTTTTTAAAGGCGTGCACCACCACGCCCGGCATTTATTTATTTCTGTATGTGTATCAATGTACTGTCTTCATGCAAGTTTGTGCACCCGTGACCTGCAATGCTGCGGAGGTCAGAAGAGGGTGTTGGATTTCCCTGGACTTGGAGTTCTCCTGGAATTGGAGTTTCAGACGGTTCTAGGCCGACATGTGGGTGCTGGGGATCGAACCCGGCCCTCTGTAAGAGCGGTCGGTGCTCTTAACCGCTAGGCCATCTCTCCAGCCCCCTATTTTACAGTTTTATAAGTAACTAAATATTTCTTTCATGTACTTAAAATTTTCAGGTTATCATAGTGTACTTTTTAAATGTTAGTTACTTCATTAAGTATAATCACTTTAAAAAAGTTGATCTTGCTGGGGATCGTGGCGCAGACCTTTAATCCTAGCACTTGGGAGGCAGAGGCAGGCGGGTCTTTGTGAGTTCAAGGCCAGCCTGGTCTACATAGCAAGTTCCAGGACATCCAGAGCTACAGGGAGACCCTGTCTCAAAAAGCCCCTCCCCCCAAATAAAAAAGGTGGTCTTGCCGGGCGCGGTGGCACATGCCTTTAATGTCAGGTCTCTGTGAGTTCAAGGCCAGCCTGGTCTACATAGTGAGCTCCAGACCAGCTGAGACTAAAGGGAGACCCTGTCTAAAAAAAAAAAATCGTTGGTCTTTTTGGGACAGGGTTTCTCTATAGCACCCTCCCCACACCCCCAGCTGGCCTAGAACTCATTATGTAGATTAGGCTGGTGGAGATCCACCTGCTTCTTCCTTCTGAGTACTGGGAAAGGTCTACATCACCAAGCCTAGCATAATCACTCTTTTTAAATAAGAAAAGCACCTCTGTAGTAAAGCCCCAGAGAAGGTCTTAAGGTATCTAGAGTGACCTACTTCTATGGGCTTACCCCATGCACACTGCTAGAATTTTTTCTACACCAGGTTCTCTTGCTGTAGCCCAGGGTGAAGGTTTTTTTGTTTTGTTTTTTGTTTTGTTTTGTTTTTCCCTAGCAGTGAGGGAAGTATTTCTTTTATCCATCCATTGATCTTAAAAGAACCATTCTTGATTCCTGCTTTCATCCAGGCTTCCTCATTAGGGTAGGAGGGAATTTGACAGGAAAAAGTAATATATGGTTGAGGAAAATCCTTAATACAGTTTCTCTTGAGTTGAGCTTAGATATAAATGCTCTGGTTACTGTTGTTAAAGTGTGCTCTTAGTTTTAAATAGTTCATTCTTAAGTCTTTTAATAACTACATCTTACTGTAGAATCTTGGCTTGCCACTATCTCTGTTGTTTTCCCTCCCTTTAAAACCTGTGTCCCAATTCCTCCTTTCTTAAATTCTCACCTTGCACTCTGCTCTGCCCTTCATCTTGAATAATCTTGCCTGGCCCCCTTTATCCTTCTGGTCTGTCTATGCACCTTATCTTGTGGAGTCCCTTCAAGCATTTCTTTGTAATGTTTTCCTTAGTGTAGCCTTTAAACCAACTAGAATCCATGTTTACATGTCAGAAACAGCTTACCGTTCTTGGATAAAGGTTAACAATATCTTTAGTGCATTACTGAAGAGGTTAGTTTCCTTATTCTATAAGGAATAAATTTTCAAAACAAAGGTAACAACTGGTTTTTATGTATTTTAATTAAAATTTTTTTTAAACTTTTGGGCTGGGGATTGAACCTAGGGATATGCATATGATAGACAATTGCTTTACTCCTCAGCTCCTATTCTTAATTTTAAATATCCAGATGTTAGTTTTGAACATATTTAGAACTTGACAGTTTATACTTAGGAAAAAATATATGTATGTATATATACATATATATAACTGGCTGGTATACTATGTTTAAAGAAAAATATCTGTTTGGATTTAGTTTGCTTATTCATTTAGCAGTCATTATCCTCGCAATACTTATTGCATGAAGGGTCTAGGCATGAAAAGTCACAGCCTGTGGTTTCAGTCATTAAGTTACATGGGAAGTTCATATGTGTCATTACCATTGAGTGTGGTAAGTAGAGTAATCCACAGAACTATGGAGAATTAGTGAGGAAGTTTCATTATTTTGCCTGGCACATTTCTTATTTTTTTTTTTAAAGATTTATATTTTTAGCCGGGCATGGTGGCGCACGCCTTTAATCCTAGCACTTGGGAGGCAGAGGCAGGCGGATCTTTGTGAGTTCCAGGCCAGCCTGGTCTACAGAGTGAGTTCCAGGACAGCTGGGGCTACGGGGAGACCCTGTCTCGGAAAGACAAAAAAAAAAAAGATTTATATTTTTATGTGTATGAATGTTTGCCTGCAAGTCTGTAAGTGTACCATGTGCATGCAGTGCCCATGGAGGCCAGAAGAGGTTATTGGATCCCTTGGAACTGAACCCAAGTCCTCTACAAGAGCACTCTTAATTAACTGCAGAGCCATCTCCAGTCCCCAGTCATATTTTTTTATAACTCTTTTGGGAAAGGTCCAATTCCTAAAATCAACTCCTTTCTCTTGAATTGTGTCTTACCAGATACTGGCTCCTATGCCTAGGAAGATATTTTCCTACCATTTGCTCTTTTGGGTTTCTATGAGTATTTTCTATAAATATGACTACCTTGAGATGGGAGGTGCTTAGAGCAAAATATTTGGAGATTATGTGACTGTATTCTAAATGAAAACCAGTGAGAGTCTTGTTAAACATGACGTTTCTTTAAATAAAACAAAAACAAAAAATAGTATGCTTTTTTTTTGGAGACAGGGTCTCTTTATAGTCCCAGCTGGCCTGGAACTCACTCTGCAGACCAGGCTGGCCTTGAACTCACAGAGATCCGCCTGCCTCTGCTTCTTGAGTACTAGGATTAAGGGCGTGTGTCACTATGCTCGGCTTAAAGGCAGTTCTGGGCCACCATGTGGGTGCTGGGAAACAAACCTGGGTCCTCTGCAAGAGCAGTCAGCACTCTCAACCACTGAGCCATTTCTCCAGCCCAAACATGATGTTTCTTAAGGAGAAGAAAGATGTGTGATTGCTTTAGTAAAAACTTTTTAAATTTTGTTTATAAAGAATTAAGATTTAACATTTTTACACAAAATGTTTGATAAAATGTATCTTCTCTCTTCTAGGTCTAGATGGCTGGGAAAAAAGGCTTATCATATCGGACAGAGCTCATATTGGTATGGACGCCATACGGCATTTATAACTACCTTTAAGTGAAAGAATTTAGTAACAAATTTTATTTCTTATGTTTATTTATGGATTGTAGTTCAGAATCCATAAGATCTTGTTTGTGTGAGAGTGAATGTTTCCTCTTTTCTGTTTTGATAAGGGCTAGAGTGAAATATACTTGTTTTTGAAGATGAGTAGTTAAGTGTTGAAAACAGTATTCGTGACATCTCCAATTCCATTAAAGAGTAAATCATATCAAAATATAAGGAGCATTTATTTGTATATCTTAATATTCCTATAAGAGTACATCTTCCGCTGGGCATGGTGGCGCATGCCTTTAATCTTAGCACTTAGGAGGCAGAGGCAGGTGGATTTCTGTGAGTTCAAAGCCAGCCCGGTCTACAGAGTGAGTTCCAGGACAGCCAGAGCTACAGGGAGACCCTGTCTCAGAGTACATCTTCTTTTGGTAAGTATTTAGAATGACTCTGTACCTGTAGTGTAATGAATTACTGCTTTTTGTTCACCCCAGTCTCCATTAATTAGAACTGGATTCTAAAATTAATTTCAGCTATTACCGGTAAATTTGGGGGTTTCTTCCCTGTTATTATTTCTGAACCAGTAGGATTAGTTAGCAGTGCTATGACTGTTTGGTTTCTGTGTTTCTGAGGCAGGCTCTCTCAGTAGGCCTTGTTGGCCTGGAATGCACTATGAGATCAGGCTGGCCCAGATCTCACACTGGTCCACCTGCCTCTGCTTCTTGAGTGCTGGGATCAAAGGTGTGTACCTTCATGCCCACCTAGCAGGGACGTGATTAAAAGATAATAACTAGGAAAGGAAAATAAGGGGTGTGAACCACATACAGAACATTGGTATCAAGCTGAAGCTATGTAAGTTATGTTTGTATTCTGATACAGACACTGTTAAGAGTTTAGCATTGGCTTCTATTTGAAGGTCTTAGCCAAGTATGGAAATCAAGTAACAGTGTCACTGCACAACAGTTTCTTTTCTTTTTTTTTTTTTTTTAATTTTTTTTTTTATTTATTTTATTTATTTCTGTATGTGTATGAATGTACTGTCTGCATGCAAGTCTGTGCACCCCTGTCGTGCAATGCCACGGAGGTCAGAAGAGGGTCNTTTCGGTATGTGTATCAATGTACTGTCTGCATGCAGGTTTGTGCACCCGTGTCGTGCAATGCCGCGGAGGTCAGAAGAGGGTCTCGGATTCCCCTGGAACTGGAGTTCTCCTGGAATTGGAGTTTCAGACGGCTCTCGGCCGCCATGTGGGTGCTGGGGATCGAACCCGGGTCCTCTGTAAGAGCGGTCGGCACTCTTAACCGCTAGGCCATCTCTCCAGCCCCTCCAGGACTGCTTTTAAAGTGTCCCATAAGTTTTGTTGTGTTGTACTGTCATTGTCGATAATTCCAGGAATGCTTTTCTTTATTTCTTCCTTGACCCATTCATTATTCATGAGTGTGTTGTTTAGTCTCCATGTGCTCTTGTTGATAGTAGGGCTTATCCTGGTGTTGATATTGGGCTTTATTGCACTGTGGTCTGATAGAATGCATGAGATTATTTCAATCTTTTTGTATTTGTTGAGGGTTTTTCTATGTCCAAGTATGTAGTCAGTTTTGGAGAATGTTCTGTGGGGTGCTGTCTAGAAAGTGTATTCTCTGGTGCTTGGGTGGAGTATTCAGTAGATGTCTGTGAGGTCCATTTGCTGTATCATATTATTCAGTTCAGATGTCTCTCTGTTTATTCTTTGGTTGATCTGTCCAAAGGGCTCAGTGGGGTACTGAAGTCCCCTACTAAGGAACTAACTTGTTTGGGCCTGTGAGATTGCTCAGCTGATGAAAGGTTTACATCGAAAGCCTGATGACCTGAGTTCTATAAAGGTGAGAACTGATTTCACAAAGTTGTCCTCCGACCCCCACACATGTGATATGCACTTATATGCAGGCATAGCACTCAGATACATAAAATTAAAATAGCCAGACGTGGTGGCGCATACCTTTAATCCCAGCACTTGGAAGGCAGAGGCAGGCTGATCTCTGTGAGTTCAAGGCCAGCCTGGTCTACATAGCGAGTTTCAGGCCAGCTGGGGCTACAGGGAAACCCTGTCTCAAAAAGGCCAAAAAAATTTTTTTAGAAATAAAATATTAAAATAGTGTCATGCCAGGTGTGGTGGCGCATGCCTTCAATCCTAGCACTTGGGAGGCAGAGGCAGGCGGATCTTTGTGAGTTCAAGGCCAGCCTGGTCTACAGAGCGAGTTCCAGGACAGCTGGGGCTACGGGGAGACCCTGTCTCAAAAAGACCAAAAAAAATAAATAAATAAAAATAAAAATAGTGTCATGTATTCCTGTATGGTTTTTCTGAGTCTCCTACTTATACTGTATGTACTCAAGACTTTTAATAGCAATCCATGTCACTAGTTTGAGCATGTAGAATACTTTGATATTTTCCTTTTTTTTTTTCTCCTTAGATAGGGTCTCCCTATAGCCTCATCTGGCCTGCAACTCACTCTGTAGACCAGGCTGGCCTTGAACTCATAGAGATTCGCCTGCCTCTGTCTCCCAGAGTGCTAGGATTAAAGGCATGTGCCACAGCACCTGGCTTAAAGACAGTTCTTAGCTGCCATGTAGGTGCTGGGAATTGAACCCAGGTCCTCTGCAAGAGCAGTTGGTAGTCTTAACTGCTGAGCCATTTCTCCAGCCCCAGATATTTTAAAAAACTCAAAAGTAGGATTCTTTGCCTTTCTTCATATAAAAGCTTTAAGTCTTTCACTTGGACCTTTGTAGCAAACACAGCTTGCATGCTTGGTGAGTTACTTAAGTACTTTAGGCTACCAGAAAAAAAGAGTCATGATGCAAAGGCATCAAACGACCCTTCTTCCTTCCTTCTTTTTTGTTTGAATCAAGGTCTTGCTAAGTTGCCAGGTTAACCTGGAACTTAATTTATATTCCAAGCTGGCCTCAAATATTTGATCTTCCTGCCTCACCATCCCATCTTCATCTTAACTTAGTTTACCATCAAATAAAATTTCATCGATAAGGTCGTTACATTAGTGTGCTTACATTTCCTCCTCTGGTCCTGCCTACTCTTGTCATGTAGTTCCTGCCAGTGTTATGCTATAAACTCAGTACAGTGTTAGCATTTTGCTTTGAGTAAAGAAATTTTCAGAAGATGACGTTGATGTCCAAGTTTTTAAAATAAAAAAATAAAATAAATAAATAGCAATTCTTTTTGCCCTGTCCCACTGAATCTCACATTACAGTCTATAGTAAGAGAGATGCTTATTTAGAATAGCTTGAGAAATGACTGAGATGACCTAAAAAATTTTAGGCACATGAAATCCAGGTTTGTTGAGTGTCTGTCTTTTAATTCATCTGCTGAAGACCTACTTTGTGCTGGGATGGTACTGGATATTGAGGAGTCAAGATTGTTAGAAAAGAAAGAACTTTAAGAAACCCCTTAATGGAGCAAGCTTATAGTATAGTATAGCATAGCATAGCATAGCATAGCATAGCATAGCATAGCATAGCATAGCATAGCATAGCATAGCATAGCAATGAACACAAACACTAAGTAAGATAAATATGTGGTAAATGTAGCATGGCATAAAGTGGGAAGTTCAGAGTGAAACAGTGTGGCAGGAAAAGCAGTCCTCAGTAGTGGCAGGCAGTGTGGTGCAGCGTTGGGGAATACGTAACTACATAAAGTGTCTGGAAGGAGTCACTGAGAAGTAAAGACCCTGAGGGAGTTGAGGTGAGAAAGCAAGCAAGGAGGTGTTTCCTGTATTAAGGGGTAACATCGAATGCATTATAACAGTATGTATGTTAATAAACACAGTGTAGGGCTGGGGTGTAGTTCAGAGGTAGAAAGTATATGCAGGCCGGGCGTGGTGGTGCACGCCTTTAATCCTAGCACTTGGGAGGCAGAGGTGGGCGGATCTCTGTGAGTTCAAGGCCATCCTGGTCTACAGAGTTCCAGGACAGCCAGAGCTACAGGGAGACCCTGTCTCAAAAAGACCAAAAAAAAAAAATAAATAAAAATAAAAATAGTGTCATGTATTCCTGTATGGTTTTTCTGAGTCTCCTACTTATACTGTATGTACTCAAGACTTTTAATAGCAATCCATGTCACTAGTTTGAGCATGTAGAATACTTTGATATTTTCCTTTTTTTTTTTCTCCTTAGATAGGGTCTCCCTATAGCCTCATCTGGCCTGCAACTCACTCTGTAGACCAGGCTGGCCTTGAACTCATAGAGATTCGCCTGCTTCTGTCTCCCAGAGTGCTAGGATTAAAGGCATGTGCCACAGCACCTGGCTTAAAGACAGTTCTTAGCTGCCATGTAGGTGCTGGGAATTGAACCCAGGTCCTCTGCAAGAGCAGTTGGTAGTCTTAACTGCTGAGCCATTTCTCCAGCCCCAGATATTTTAAAAAACTCAAAAGTAGGATTCTTTGCCTTTCTTCATATAAAAGCTTTAAGTCTTTCACTTGGACCTTTGTAGCAAACACAGCTTGCATGCTTGGTGAGTTACTTAAGTACTTTAGGCTACCAGAAAAAAAGAGTCATGATGCAAAGGCATCAAACGACCCTTCTTCCTTCCTTCTTTTTTGTTTGAATCAAGGTCTTGCTAAGTTGCCAGGTTAACCTGGAACTTAATTTATATTTCAAGCTGGCCTCAAATATTTGATCTTCCTGCCTCACCATCCCATCTTCATTTTAACTTAGTTTACCATCAAATAAAATTTCATCGATAAGGTCGTTACATTAGTGTGCTTACATTTCCTCATCTGGTCCTGCCTACTCTTGTCATGTAGTTCCTGCCAGTGTTATGCTATAAACTCAGTACAGTGTTAGCATTTTGCTTTGAGTAAAGAAATTTTCAGAAGATGACGTTGATGTCCAAGTTTTTAAAATAAAAAAATAAAATAAATAAATAGCAATTCTTTTTGCCCTGTCCCACTGAATCTCACATTACAGTCTATAGTAAGAGAGATGCTTATTTAGAATAGCTTGAGAAATGACTGAGATGACCTAAAAAATTTTAGGCACATGAAATCCAGGTTTGTTGAGTGTCTGTCTTTTAATTCATCTGCTGAAGACCTACTTTGTGCTGGGATGGTACTGGATATTGAGGAGTCAAGATTGTTAGAAAAGAAAGAACTTTAAGAAACCCCTTAATGGAGCAAGCTTATAGTATAGTATAGCATAGCATAGCATAGCATAGCATAGCATAGCATAGCATAGCATAGCATAGCATAGCATAGCATAGCAATGAACACAAACACTAAGTAAGATAAATATGTGGTAAATGTAGCATGGCATAAAGTGGGAAGTTCAGAGTGAAACAGTGTGGCAGGAAAAGCAGTCCTCAGTAGTGGCAGGCAGTGTGGTGCAGCGTTGGGGAATACGTAACTACATAAAGTGTCTGGAAGGAGTCACTGAGAAGTAAAGACCCTGAGGGAGTTGAGGTGAGAAAGCAAGCAAGGAGGTGTTTCCTGTATTAAGGGGTAACATCGAATGCATTATAACAGTATGTATATTAATAAACACAGTGTAGGGCTGGGGTGTAGTTCAGAGGTAGAAAGTATATGCAGGCCGGGCGTGGTGGTGCACGCCTTTAATCCTAGCACTTGGGAGGCAGAGGTGGGCGGATCTCTGTGAGTTCAAGGCCATCCTGGTCTACAGAGTTCCAGGACAGCCAGAGCTACAGGGAGACCCTGTCTCAAAAAGACCAAAAAAAAAAAAAGAGTATATGCTTAGCATGCATGAGGCACTGAGTTGAATTGCCAGTACTAAATACGTATGTAAGTAAAAACTAACCAAACTTAATTATAATAAATTTTAAAATGGTGCTGATATAACTGGTTACCTTTCATTTTAAAAGTTAGACTAAAAAAAAAGTTAGACTATATTCCTATGTAACTTTTATTTTCAATGACTTCAGAAAAAAAAAATGCAAACATTATTCAAAACAGCTCCAAAGACCATAATCAAAAAGTAATAACAAACCAGTAAGGTTCCACAGTAGCTTTGTGTCAAGCTACTAAATTAATTTCTTTTTTTTTCTTTTCTGTTTTTTTTTTTTTTTTTTTTTTTNAACCAACTAATGAAATCCACAATTTCCAGAACCCCAAACCCACAGAATACAAAATGACTCCACTTTTCAAAATAAAGTACAAAACTTGTTTTAGAAATAGTCCTTAAACCCCAACTTTGGCATAAGATGACAAAGTTGCACCACTCCTGAAAACACAAGCTAAAAGCATTGATTCATGGTAAACACTCTTAATCGAGCTAATATTATATTTAATTACTACCTTTACTACTTGGGGTTCAGGTCCAAGTCTTCTGTGACATCTCACATCTTATACTTACAAAAATCAATATCTAATAATGCTGCATTTGCACCTTCTTGATTCCAAAATTTTCTGTTGGTGGGTCCATGTGAGGGCCTCATATAGAAAATAAACTTCGCATCCTCTCACCATTGGTTTAATCCTTTCCATATAACCCTACACAAAGACAAAAACCAGTTTCCATGAATACTAATACATTTACAATATAACCAGTGTTTAGTATAAACTACCTGATTTATGACAGTGAAAATGGACAAATGCCAAGTAGAAAGGAGCTGGGATGGTGCTCATCCTACTGCGACACCTGGATTACCTCTGGTCTTTCATGTGGACTCTCCAGAACCAGGGAAGAATGATTATAAGTACAAGAGCTAGGCATACGGATCGGTGGCACAGTACTTACCTACCATGCGTGAGGCCCTGAGCAATAGACACATACCCACAAAATTAAAAGTTCTAATCACAACTTCAATGGAACTTAAAGCAAGCTACTCACTTCATAAACTAGCTTTCAGGAAAAACAAACAAACAAAACAACAACACTAGGTTGTCTATATCACATGCTCATCCTTTTAATTGTCTACAATGCAATCTGAAGAAAGCTTGCATCTTAATTCCTTGTGACCTTCTAAATACTGTTTTTTTTGTCTTTTATTTTGATGTGTAATTATGTGTTCTTCTCGTATATTTCTCCGTTCTATGTCTGGCCTGAATCTCACTTCTGGTGGAGCCTGGTCTTGGAACCTCACACAAGATAACACCTGCCTCAGCTTTTCTCCAGAGGCTAGGATTAAAGGGCACACGCTCCACCATCCATGGCCTGGCTTATAAGACATCTTTCTTGCCCTTTAGGGTGCGGGAATCGAACCCTCCGGGTCTCTGTATCATGAGAGCGTAGGCCAATGTGCTCTAACCACTGGAGCCATCTCTCCAGCCCGACCAACAATTTTAAAAGTTGTCACCACAGTGGACACTTAAATGTGTAAACCTATAACTGCACTGCCAGTATCAAACTATGATGAGAACTTATTCTTTTTTACTATAAGTAACTCATAGTATTTATTACTAGTTGGCAATATCAAACACCACTTCATACATAATTACTACAAAATGCTCTCAAACGTGTTAATAGTAATGTTAATTCAGAACTGAAAGTACAAATGAGAATAGAAGCAAAAGCCTCCTTCAGGCTATAGTAACAACTGACTAAAACTTGATTTCTGCCACGCGTGTGGCGATGCCTTTAACCTACACTCGGGAGGCAGACGTCAGGCAGATCTCTGGGAGTCAAGGCCAGCCTATCTACAGAGTGAGTTCTCAGACAGCTGGCGACTAAGAGACTTCCAAAAAGAAAAAAAAAAAGCAAATAATAAAATAAAAAATAAATAAAATAAATAAATAAATAAATTGATTTCTCAGAGAACACTAGGAATTTCATAGATCTACTTAGGAAGCATCTGAGTACTGAGCCCACAACTAATGAACATCTGTCCCTCATGCTAGTCTCAGCTCTCTTGCTTAGCCCTATCTAGTCTTTTCTTATGCTAAACAATGTCTTAGTCCACTGTACTTGGTAAGGCACTAACTGCAGCTGAGATGACCCTGATTCTGATCCTTTCTGCTTCTAGCTTGTGAGCCACCACACCTACTTTATGTGAATCTTATGTGATTCTATTTACTATTCCTCATCTACTTCACATTTACAGGAAACACTTGTAAAACAATAAAAAAGCCAACCCATACTTTGTACAAAAATTTTAAGTAGCTTATAATAAATGTAAAATTCTTGTTGCCTAACAGAATAAGCAAAAGGTAACAGTCATCTACTGAGCAACAATCAATGCACTGAAATATAACATTTTGAAATTTCTTGGAAATTACAACTGAACATATCTAAGGTTTACAACCATTCCAGACTGGCATATGGTATGCAGATACTTATTCAGTTCTGCAAATTATGTTGATACTTTTAAAGAAGTCATTATCAGGTCACAGGGAACAGTGTAAAATTTACCAATGACTGAGGAGTCTTTTCTGCTAACTTTAGCACCTAACAACAGCTTCCAATGGTGAGCTCTCTCTGCAGCCAGGGGAATTATTCGTCCAAGGAGTAAGTACAGTGAGGAGAAACTGACTCTGCTATCCATTCTAAACGGGCTGTTCCTTTGCTGGTCTATACTCCAACTGCTATTGGTGGCTTCTTTATAATGCAAATCTGGGCTTCTTTCTGGTAAAAATTATGCAATAGTTTTACTGCTATCTCCTGAATAAAAGCTGAATTCCCTGCAGGTGCATATAGAGCTGGATATGGTTACTTCATATACCGTTGGTTTTCCCTATCCAATATTCTAAGTCACATTGAAACATCCTATGCTAGAGAATAAACTGTAAATTCTTTTACCAGTTTGTATACAAAGCTGGAATAAATTAAAGATCTGAATGTCAATTTGGCAACAAGAATTAAAAAAGCACACAGAAGAGCTCAAAAATGATTACCTTGAGTTTCTGTAATTCACTCTTCAATGTCTATTTCCAAAGTAGGATATATAGATTTGTACTGGTTAGCTAGAACTTTGAACCTGAGAAATAGATCATGGTATTATTATTTGAATACTTCAAATAACACTACTCAAGTCAAATGATTTCTGTGGCTTGTAAGTGGTCTTAAGAGAAAATTAGCCTCATACTGAAGCTACTTTCCAAACAATACAATTTAATACAGGAGATAAGCATTAAGAATAAACCATATACCTAAGTTTAAGACTAAACAGAATTACAGTGATATGCATATGGTGAGAGGAATCAAGGATAGAAATCTGAAAACACAAAAAGACTTTGAACTGTTATCTACACTAATGTAAAAAAAAGGGGTGGGGAACTTGTGTGAAGCATAGCCTGTAATCCCTAGCATGGGGGAACATGAGGCAGATGGATCTCTGTGGAGTTCAAGCCAAGTCTGGTCATACATAGTGAGTTCTAGGACAGCTGGAGCTACAGGGAGCCCTGACCACAAAAAGACTCAAAAAAAAGAAAAAAAAGGGGGCGGAGGGTAGGGGGTTTCCGTTCGGGGTTCTATTATTTTAAAAATGAACTTACAGACATTAACTACTTGGTCTCTAGGATTTTTCACTGTAGTGTTTGCACTGTGTGCAAACAAATGATTATTATATTTCCCATGGAGATGTTCTACAGAGAGAATTGTCAAGTGTAACAATTCGTGATTTTCTTATTTTTTTCTTTTCTTTTTTATAAATACATTTTTGGAAAACATTCTAATTTTCAGATGTATACTTTGAATCATTTACCAGGCCTGGATGAGGCTAATTATTTTGGGTAGGTAGACATAATGGGAGTCTCCAAACCTGAAAACCCAAAGACTGGACTCTAGGATATGATAAACACATTAGTACTACCATGCTGGAAGCATTTCAGGTCACAGCAAACAAGTCCACAATCCAGTCCTTGAAAACAGCCCAGCTCTGTCTTCTTAGGATACTACTCTTACGGTAATCATTATGTTATTTTTATATGATGTGAACTGATTACTAATTTTTACCAATCTATGCATATTTGGGTTTTAAAAATCCTAAACAATGCTATTCTTCCATTTTGAAAGAAACAAAAGTTAGTTACACTCAGAGAAGCACAAGTCAGAAACAAGGATCACAATCCAAGTCCACTCCCGAGCAGCCTTTGGACGAATACACTGGGCCAATGCCTTTTTCTGTGGTACCCAACTTAAAAGCAAATCAAACAACCTCCAATGTTACACAAGAAAATATCGTCTTGTCATCGGTCATTTCAAGAGAAAAAGTTACATGTGACTAACTTACCTATTTGTGCCTATTTCCTGCAAACTTATTTTTCTTAAAAGCTTTTTCTCTTTTTTAAAAATTTAATTTTTATTTTTACATGTATGAAGTGTTATGCCGTGCACTACAATTAAGTGCTACGCTGTGCTGTACACAATTCCCACAGAGCGAAAGATCAAGGGCATTTAAGAGTCCCTAGAACTGGAGTTACACACATCTATAACCGACCACGGTGAGTGCTGGCGATTCAAATCCAGGCTCTTCTGGCAAGAGCAGTCTTACTCTTAACTTCTGGCCAATCTCTCCACAGCCCTCAAGCTTATTTTCATAATCTTACTAGCTTTCTCTGAAACCTAAGTCAGATGCTCTAATACAGCACACACCGACGACCACGCACACGCATGCACGCACAGGAATTTTATATTCTAAAGACTCAGAATTTACGTATAAGGATGTGCTTTGAACTATACGATGAAATAAAATCATATAGATATAGTACTTTTTTTCGCTGCTTGTTCTTTGTCTCTGCTGTTCTTGGATACTCATCAGCTGCTTGATGAAAATCGAAATAACTGAGGGGAAAATAAATTATCAAATGCAAGTTGTTTTGCAAAAACTATTATCAGGAAGAAATAATAATGCATTTCAAGTCATCTGAAACTATAAATCCCTCCAACCTTGCTTCATTATGGCAAATTACTATAATTTTAACCAAAGTAGTTAACCCGCAGCCGGGAGTGGTGTGTGCACCGAGCATTTAATTACCATAATCACTATGGGATGGGACAGGAGGCAGGCAGACTTTGCTGAGTTCAAGAGCCAGCCTGGTCTAAAAAAAAATGAGTTCCAGGACAAGCTGGGGCTTACCGGGGACCCTGTCTCGAAAAGACACAAATGAAAAAAAAAAAGTAGTAACGGCCAGGTGTGGTGGTGGCATGCTTTAAGCCCAGCACCGGGAAGGCAGAGGCAGGTGGATCTCCTTTGAGTTCAAGGCAGCCTGGTCTATCATAGAGCAGTTCCAGCCAGCTGGGCTAAAGGGAAAACCCTGTCTCAAAAAGAAAAAGAAGTGAAGGCGGACTTTGGCACAATGCTCCATGGTTAAGAGCACTTGCTGTTTTTTTTTTTTTAAGGCGACTCAATTCAGTTCTAACCATGGCAGCTAACAACATCTAACTCCAGTCCAGGAGATCCAATACCCTCTTTGGCTTCTGTGGGTATTGTGCACACACGATATCGCTTACTACATGTAGCAAATACACATCACACATAAAATAAAGATCAAATTATTTTAAATGGAAATTGTGGAATAATATTATAATGACCAACTGTACATCATAAGAAAAATTGGCCTGAGGCAGTTCACAATGTTATTGCAATCAATTTTCAAAAGTGAATCATAAAGGGCTACACCTGTACTCAGGAGATTGCAGCAGGAGAATTACCTAAGTCTGAGTCAGCCTGGGCTATAGGAGATTCCAGATTAACCTGGACTAGATCTGTTTCAAGATAAGCAAACAGTGATCGGGAGTTCAGAGGAGAAAGGCTAATTTTGGAATATGGTAACTTAAAGTTCTATAAAGCTCAATTTACAAAGATGTCTTTTTATCTTCCTCTTCAATTCAGAAGTCTAGGGATCACTTTGACACCCCTCTTCCATCAGTTCCAAACTTCCATCACTTCTCATTATAACTACATCTCAATGTTTATGCTTCTCCACTCTGAGCCTGAATTCTTTATGCAGCCAGAAGTTTCTTGCCAAAACAAACAGGTCATCACATCTTTATCCTTAAAACTGGATAGCTCTCCATTGCTCTAAAGAAAAACCTTCTTTCATGTGAACCCTCTGCCATCCTCTGTTTGCATCAGTTGCGTATTCCTTGAGTCCTTGACAACAACTATATGCTTGTGTGGAATATTCCCTCATGTATACCTACATGCACAATCATTCTCTACTAATACCCCGAGTAGCAGGACAACATCAGCTTCCTGTTCCAGCAAGCTCTCAAATATTTACATCAAATATTTACTAACTGAATATAGAACTAGTTTATAGACTAGGCACACTTGGGATTTTGGTTTCTGAAATCTAATAAAGGTTTCTTTCAAATTTATTTGCGCTTTATTTTTAACAACTTTTTAATGCAGGCCATAAAACTCAACGAGTTTTGGGGCTGGGGTCATGGCATCAGTGCACTGTGGTAAAACACTGATTGCTTCTTGCAGGAAAACAGCGGTTTCAATCCCAGCATCCACATGGCACTAACAACCAATCCAATTACTCTAGTTTCCATAGGATCCAACACCCCTTTCTTCGACCTCCTGGGCATTAGCACAACACGTTACAGTCCACAAATTGAGGGTAATACACTCATACAATAAAATAAAAAAATAATAAAGTAGTTTTAAAAACAAAACACAAAACAAAACAGAACAAACAACTACATGAAAGCAGTATAAAAAAGTGGAAACACCTTTAATCCCAGGACGTGGGGAGGCAAGAGGTAGAGCAGGCTGATCTCTGTGAGTTCAAGGCCAGCCGTGAGTCTTACATAGTCAAGTTCCAGACCAGCTGGAGGTACAGGAAGACCCTTATCTCCAAAGGACTAAAAGGGAGTGTTAAGTTGTAAAATACAATTGGTTTTTCAGTATATTCGTTATGGTTTTGTTCTACCAGTTGATATTCCTTCCAAATAAAAGGTGAAATATTTAGATAAACAAAAAACAAATGATGAGTTCTCAGAATCACTGAGAAGTATTAGAAGATATACACTGTAGTTAAAGTGAAACTAGAAAAGTTTGGTAAAACCTAACCTAAAACTACCCTCTCATTAGCCTTAGTTTCCAAAACCATACAGAAGACACTGTTCCTCTAAGTCCCTGCTTTGAGACACTCCGCAGGCTGTCTGGGCAGTCCTCTCCCTGCTTGGCAAGGAAAATAACCAACAGTGTTCTCTGGTGCTCCTGGCCAGACAGTTCTGAGATTATATACACTAGTTATATTACATATGCTGAATTTGTAGTCTGTGATTTTAAAATGATCCAGTAAATCTTCAATACATCTTCAATACACTAGGGAAAATAATATTCTTTAAGATTATGCTGCATAGCATAAGTTCATACAGCAAGTTATTAAAATAACAGCAATGCTTATTTTAAAATATTTTTTAATTTGTTTGTTATTTTATGGCTATGAATGTATTGCCTTGCAGTATAGTAAGTATTTTTGGGTACTATTTGTAGTGTGGTCCATGTGAAGTTCAGAAGAAGGGTACCTGAAATTGCCCTGTCTTGGATTTAGCTGTTGGAGTTATAGTGGTTGTTAGCTCACCAGATAGGGGTGGAACATAATTTTGGGTCTCTGCAAGAACACAAATCCTAATCGCTTGAGCATCTCTCAGGCCCCCAATGCTATTAACACATCGACTATTGGAAACAACTGCTCATTTCATCACTGGCTGATAAGGAATATGTTTTGTATATTCATATCATGGATCCTTGGTTAGTTTTTTTTTTTTTTTTTTTCCTTTTTATCTTTTTGAGATCCGGGTCTCTCTGTGCCCCAGCTGTCCTTGACTCAAAGAGATTGACTGCCTCTGCCTTCTGCTCCCAAGTGCTTGGGAATTAAAGACATACACCACCATTTATGGCAGGCTATTTGGTCTTTTGAGACAGGGTCTCCGTTGTAGCCCCAGCTGTCCTGGAACTACAAGTAGACCAGGCTGGCCTTTGAACTCAGCAGAGATCCGCCTCGAGTGCTGAGGATTAAGGTAGCTATGTGCCACCACACGCCAGCTCTTGCTAATTTTTTAAAGAAAAATTTGCTTCAATAACAATTAATGACAAATAATTATAACAATTATGAGGGCAGACTGTTTAGTGGAAGCCAGATGCAAAAGAACTGTATGAAGTTGAATTTTTATTTTATTTTTTTTTTGAAGTGTAATTTTATATAAATTTCAAAATGACAATGGATCTTTAAAAGAACAGAGGTCACCTTTGCTTAGAAAGAACAGATAATAAACAGTAAAGTTCTTAGACGTGCTTTGTCACGTACTAGGAAGGCTCCATAGTTTTAAGGTAGTTGATTAAGTGGGTAAATTACATTTGTGTTTATAAACTTTCACTTATCGATGTACTTCAAATTGGGTTCATGTGCTATATAGATTAGTTTATTCTCAACATTTTTTTTGGAGACAGGGGTTCGCCTGTAGCCGAGCTATCTAAACTCAGCTGTCACCTGAACTCACTCTGTACAGTCCAGGGCTGGCCTTTTGAACTCACAAAAGATCTCGCCTGCCTCTGGCTCCCACAGTGCTAGGATCAAAGGCATGCACCACACGCAGGGCTGTTCTCACATTCTTATACTGTTAGCCGCAGACAATGGCCCTCTCTTAATTAGTATCAGGGGCAGATTGAACAGTCTGAGTGTTTAAAAAAAAAAAAAAAAAAAAAGGGTTGTTTCATTAAACCCCAGATTTGCAAATCAGTTAGGACAAGACTGAGGCCTTAGAAACATGCCATATACTTTGTTCTGAATAACATCTGTATTTAAATACTTATGTTTTAACATCAGAAGTTAAAATGCAACGTAGCAAACCGACAAAGATAGTTAGACAGAAAACAGGTGAATGGTATTTTCAAATTAATATAGGGTCTGGAGAGAATGGCTCAGCGGTTAAGAGCACCAACTACTTTGCAGAGGACCTGGGTTCGATTTCCCAGCACCCAACATGGTAGCAAAACTGTCTTAAACCAGCATGGTGGTACCACGCCTTTAATTCTAGCACCTTGGGGGGGGGCAAGGCAGGCCGATCTCTGATCAGCCAGCTGTCAGCCAGCTGGGCTATAGGGAAAACCTGTCTAAAAACAAAAGCAGAACCGGGGTCTCCTTGTAGCCCCAGCTGTTTTTTTTTTTTTTTTTCTGGACCTCCACAGTACTAGACCATGCTGGCTTGAACTCACAAGATCCGCCTCCTCTGCTTCCAGAGTGCTGGATTAAAGGGCATGTTACCACCACACCTGCGTCATTGCCTATTTTAAAGAAAAATTTGCTTCAAGTAACATAATGACAAATAATATATAAAATTATTGGCGAGACTGTATTAGGGACAGCCAGATGCAAAAGAACTGTATGAAGTGTAATTATTATTATTATTTTTTTTTGAAGTGTAATTTTATATAATTTCAAAATGACACATGGATCTTTAAAAGAACAGAGGTCACTCTTTGCTTAGAAAGAACAAGATAATAAACAGAAAGTTCATTAGAGTGCTTTGTCACAGTACTAGGAAGGCTCCATATTTTAAGGTAGTGATTAAGTGGGTAAATTACACTTGTGTTTATTAAACTTCACTGTATCTATCGTACTTCAAATTGGGTTCAATTGCTATTAAGGATTACGTTTCATTCTCCCAATTCTTTTTCTTTTTATTGGAGGACAGGTCTCCCTGTAGCCACGCAGCTATCCTAGAAACTCCAGCTGTCCTGGAACTCACTCTGTTACAACCAGGCTGGCTTTAACTTCACAAAGATCCGCCTGCCTTCTTGCCCCCAATGCTGGATCAAGGCATGCACCACCACGCAGGGCTGTTCTCACATTCTTATACTGTTACCCAGACAATGGCCTCTCTTAATTATATCAGGGGCCAGAATTACACTTGGAGTGTGTTTAAAAAAAAAAAAAAAAAAAAGGGTTGTTTTCATTAAACCCGCAGATTTGCAAATAGTTAGGACAAGACTGAGGCCTTAGAAACATGCCATATACTTTGTTCTGAATAACATCTGTATTTAAATACTTATGTTTTAACATCAGAAGTTAAAAGGCAACTAGCAAACCACAAAGAATAGTTAACAGAAAACAGGTGAATGGTATTTTCAGAAATTAATATATCGGGGCTGGAGAGATGGCTCAGCGGTTAAGAGCACCAAACTACTCCTTGCAGGGACCTGGGTTCGCCTTTCCCAGCACCCCCTGTAGGACTAAAACTGTCTCTTCAACCAGATGGGGTGGTACACGCCTTTAATCTAGCCACTTGGGGGGGGGCAGAGGCAGGCAGATCTCTGTGGTTCAAGGACCAGCTGGGACTACTAGGGAAACACCGTCACAAAAAACAAAACAGATACCAAAACAAAAACAGGGAGACCCTGTCTCCAAAAAAAAAAAAGAATGTGAGAATAAACTAATCTTATAGCACATGAACCCAATTTGAAGTACATGATACAGTGAAGTTTATAAACACAAGTGTAATTTACCCACTTAATCACTACCTTAAAATATGGAGCCTTCCTAGTACTGTGACAAAGCACTCTAATGAACTTTCTGTTTATTATCTGTTCTTTCTAAGCAAAGGTGACCTCTGTTCTTTTAAAGATCCATTGTCATTTTGAAATTTATATAAAATTACACTTCAAAAAAAAATAAAATAAAATTACACTTCATACAGTCTTTTGCATCTGGCTTCCACTAAACAGTCTGCCTATAATTGTTATATATTATTTGTCATTATTGTTACTTGAAGCAATTTTTCTTTAAAAATTAGCAAGAGCTGGGTGTGGTGGTACATGCCTTTAATCCCAGCACTCAGGCGGATCTCTGTGAGTTCAAGGCCAGCCTGGTCTATACTGTGAGTTCCAGGACAGCTGGGGCTACAAGGAGACCCTGTCTCAAAAAGACCAAGAATAGCCTGGCATGGTGGTGTATGTCTTTAATCCCAGCACTTGGGAGGCAGAGGCAGAGGCAGTCAATCTCTTGAGTTCAAGGCTAGCTGGGGCTACAGGGAGACCCTGTATCAAAAAGGAAAAAAAAAAAAAAAAAAAAAACTACCAAGGATCCCATGATATGAATATACCAAAACATATTCCTTCAGCCAGTGATGAAAATGAGAGTTGTTTCCAATGTCGATGTGTTAATAGCATTGCTGGGGCCTGGAGAGATGGCTCAGCAGTTAAGGGCTTTGGCTGCTCTTGCAGAAGACCCAGGTTCATATTTCACATGGTGTTTAACAACCATCTGTAACTCCAGTTCCAGGGGATTTGGTACCCTCTTCTGACATTCATGGCCACTACATGACATGGGTACACTTACATACATGCAGGCAATACATTCATACACATAAAATAAAAACAAAATTAAAAAAATAATTTAAAAATAGCATTGCTGTTATTTTAATAACTTGCTGTATGAACTATGCTATGCAGCATAATTTAAAGAATATTATTTTCCCTAGTGTATTGAAGATGTATTGAAGATTTACTGGATCATTTTAAAATCACAGACTACAAATTCAGCATATGTAATATAACTAGTGTATATAATCTCAGAACTGTCTGGCCAGGAGCACCAGAGAACACTGTTGGTTATTTTCCTTGCCAAGCAGGGAGAGGACTGCCCAGACAGCCTGCGGAGTGTCTCAAAGCAGGGACTTAGAGGAACAGTGTCTTCTGTATGGTTTTGGAAACTAAGGCTAATGAGAGGGTAGTTTTAGGTTAGGTTTTACCAAACTTTTCTAGTTTCACTTTAACTACAGTGTATATCTTCTAATACTTCTCAGTGATTCTGAGAACTCATCATTTTGTTTTGTTTAATCTACATATTTCACCTTTTATTTGGAAGGAATATCACTGGTAGAACAAAACCATAACTGAATATACTGAAAACCATTGTATTTTACACTTAACACTCCTTTTATTCTTTTGGAGATAGGGTCTTCCTGTACCTCCAGCTGGTCTGGAACTTGACTATGTAAGACCAGGCTGGCCTTGAACTCACAGAGATCAGCCTGCGTCTACCTCTGCCTCCCCAGTCCTGGGATTAAAGGGGTTTGCCACTATACGTGGCCTAAGCTGCTGAGGTTTTTGTTCTGTTTTGTTTTGTTTTGTTTTGTTTTAAATACTTATTATTTTTTATTTTATGTGTATGAGTGTATTACCTGCATTTGTGGAAGTGTATCGTGTTGTGCTATGCCCAAGGAGGTCAGAAGAGGGTGTTGGATCCTATGGAACTAGAGTAATGGATGGTTGTTAGTTGCCATGTGGATGCTGGGAATTGAACCCGGTTCTTCTGCAAGAGCAATCAGTGTTCTTAACCACTGAGCCATGACCCCAGCCCCAAACTCGTGAGTTTTATGGCCTGCAAATTAAAAAGTTGTTTAAAAATAAAGCGCAAATAAATTTGAAAGAAACCTTTATTAGATTTCAGAAACCAAAATCCCAAGTGTGCCTAGTCTATAAACTAGTTCTATATTCAGTTAGTAAATATTTGATGTAAATATTTGAGAGCTTGCTGGAACAGGAAGCTGATGTTGTCCTGCTACTCGGGGTATTAGTAGAGAATGATTGTGCATGTAGGTATACATAGAGGAATATTCCACACAAGCATATAGTTGTTGTCAAGGACTACAAGGAATACAGCACTAGCAGAGGACAGAGGATGGCAGAGGGTTCACATGAAAGAAGGTTTTTCTTTAGAGCAATGGAGAGCTATCCAGTTTTAAGGATAAAGATGTGATGACCTGTTTGTTTTGGCAAGAAACTTCTGGCTGCATAAAGAATTCAGGCTCAGAGTGGAGAAGCATAAACATTGAGATGTAGTTATAATGAGAAGTGATGGAAGTTTGGAACTGATGGAAGAGGGGTGTCAAAGTGATCCCTAGACTTCTGAATTGAAGAGGAAGATAAAAAGACATCTTTGTAAATTGAGCTTTATAGAACTTTAAGTTACCATATTCCAAAATTAGCCTTTTCTCCTCTGAACTCCGATCACTGTTTGCTTTCTTGAAACAGTCTAGTCCAGGTTAATCTGGAACTCACTATAGCCCAGGCTGATCTCAGACTTAGGGTAATTCTCCTGCTGCAATCTCCTGAGTACAGGTGTAGCCCTTTATGATTCACTTTTGGAAATAATGTGGATTGCAATAAATTGGAACTCTCAGGCCTATTTTCTTATTGATGTACCAGTTGGCATTATAATATTTATTCCTACCATTATTACTTTTTAAAATAATTTATTTTTATTTTATGTGTGAGTGTTTTGCCTACATGTATGTAAGCGTATCGTGTGCATCCAGTACCCACAGAAGCCAAAAGAGGGTATTGGATCTCCTGGAACTGGAGTTATAGATGGTTGTTAGCTGCCATGTGGGTTCTAGGAATTGAACCTTGGTCCCCTGAAAAAAACAGCAAGTGCTCTTAACCATGGAGCCATTGTGCCAGTCCTCATTCTTTTTTTGTCTTTTTGAGACAGGGTTTCCCTTTAGCCCAGCTGGCCTGGAACTCTCTATGTAGACCAGGCTGGCCTTGAACTCACAGAGATCCACCTGCCTCTGCCTCCCGAGTGCTGGGCTTAAAGGCATGCACCACCACACCTGGCCGTTAACTACTTTTTTTTTTTTTTTGGTCTTTTCGAGACAGGGTCTCCCGGTAGCCCCAGCTGTCCTGGAACTCACTCTGTAGACCAGGCTGGCCTTGAACTCACAAAGATCTGCCTGCCTCTGCCTCCCAAGTGCTAGGATTAAAGGTGTGCACCACCACACCCGGCTCGTTAACTACTTTTTAAAATTTATATAATTTGCCATAATGAAGCAAGGTTGGAGGGATTTATAGTTTCAATGACTTGAAATGCATTATTATTTTTTTAATATAGTTTTTCAATAACAACTGATTTGTTTTATTTCCCCTCAGTATTCGATTTTCATCAAGCAGCTGATGGTATCCAAGAACAGCAGAGACAAGAACAAGCAGGAAAAAAGTACGATATCTATATATTTTATTTCAGTATAGTTCAAAGACATCCTTATACGTAAATTCTGAGTCAGAAATATAAATTGTGCGTGCATGCGTGGCGTGTGTGTGTGTGTGTGTATTAGAGCATCTGACTTAGGTTTCAGAAGAAACTAGTAAGATTATGAAAATAAGCTTGCAGGGGCTGTGGAGAGATGGCTCAGCAGTTAAGAGTTAAGACTGCTCTTGCAGAAGACCTGGGTTTGAATCGCAGCACTCACGTGGCGGTTAATAGCTGTGTGTAACTCCAGTTCTAGGGATCTTATGCCCTTTCTTTCCTCTGTGGGCATTGTACCACACAGGTACACTTACATGTAGGCAGGCATAACACTTCTACATGTAAAATAAAAAATAAATTTTTAAAAAAGAGAAAAGTCTTTTAAGAAAAAATAAGCTTGCAGGAAATAGCACAAATAGGAAGTAGTCACATGTAACTTTGTTCTTTGAAATGATCCGATGACAAGACATATTTTCTTGTGTAACTTGAAGGTTGTTTTGATTTGCTTTTAAGTTTGGGTACCACAAAAAAGGGCATTGGCCCAGTGTATTCCTCCAAAGCTGCTCGGAGTGGACTTCGGATGTGTGATCTTGTTTCTGACTTTGATGTCTTCTCTGAAAGGTAACTAACTTTTGTTTTTCAAAATTGGAAGAATAGATTTTTAGGATTTTTAAAACCCAAAATGCATAATGGTAAAAATTAGTAATCAGTTCACATCATAAAAAATAACATAATGATACAAGAGTAGTATCCTAAGAAGACAGAGCTGGGCTGTTTTCAAGGACTGGATTGTGGACTTGTTTGCTGTGACCTGAAATGCTTCCAGCATGGTAGTACTAATGTGTTTATCATATCCTAGAGTCCAGTCTTTGGGTTTTCAGGTTTGGAGACTCCCATTATGTCTACCTACCCAAAATAATTAGCCTCTCAGGTCCTGGTAAATGATTCAAGTACATCTTGAAAATTAGAAATGTTTTCCAAAATGTATTTTAAAAAAGAAAAGAAAAAAATAAAGAAAATCAGAATTGTTACATTGACAAATTCTCTCTGTAGAACATCTCCATGGGAAATATAATAATCATTTGTTTGCACACAGTGCAAACACTACAGTGAAAAATCCTAGAGACAAGTAGTTAATGTCTGAGTATCATTTAAGACCCGCAAGCCCCCCCCCCTTTTTTTTTTTTTGGTCTTTTGTGAGATAGGGTCTCCCTGTAGCCCCAGGTGTCCTAGAACTCACTATGTAGACCAGACTGGCCTTGAACTCACAGAGATCCATCTGCCTCTGCCTCCCAAGTGCTGGGATTACAGGCATGCTCCACCAAGTCCCCCACCCCCCCCTTTTTTTTTACATAGTGTAATACAGTTCAAGTCTTTTGTGTTTTCAGATTTCTATCCTTGATTCCTCTCACCATATGCATATCACTGTAATTTTGTTTAGTCTTAAACTTAGGTATATGGTTTATTCTTAATGCTTATCTCCTGTATTAAATTGTATTGTTTGGAAAGTAGCTTCAGTATGAGGCTAATTTTCTCTTAAGACCACTTACAAGCCACAGAAATCATTTGACTTGAGTAGTGTTATTTGAAGTATTCAAATAATAATACCATGATCTATTTCTCAGGTTCAAAGTTCTAGCTAACCAGTACAAATCTATATATCCTACTTTGGAAATAGACATTGAAGGTGAATTACAGAAACTCAAGGTAATCATTTTTGAGCTCTTCTGTGTGCTTTTTTAATTCTTGTTGCCAAATTGACATTCAGATCTTTAATTTATTCCAGCTTTGTATACAAACTGGTAAAAGAATTTACAATTTATTCTCTAGCATAGGATGTTTCAATGTGACTTAGAATATTGGATAGGGAAAACCAACGGTATATAGAAGTAACCATATCCTAGGTCTCATATGCACCTGCAGGGAATTCAGCTTATTCAGGAGATAGCAGTAAAACTATTGCATAATTTTTACCAGAAAGAAGCCCAGATTTGCATTATAAAGAAGCCACCAATAGCAGTTGGAGTATAGACCAGCAAAGGAACAGCCCGTTTAGAATGGATAGCAGAGTCAGTTTCTCCTCACTGTACTTACTCCTTGGACGAATAATTCCCCTGGCTGCAGAGAGAGCTCACCATTGGAAGCTGTTGTTAGGTGCTAAAGTTAGTTAGCAGAAAAGACTCCTCAGTCATTGGTAAATTTTACACTGTTCCCTGTGACCTGATAATGACTTCTTTAAAAGTATCAACATAATTTGCAGAACTGAATAAGTATCTGCATACCATATGCCAGTCTGGAATGGTTGTAAACCTTAGATATGTTCAGTTGCTAATTTCCAAGAATTTCAAAATGTTTATTTCAGTGCATTGATTGTTGCTAACAGTAGATAGACTGTTACCTTTGCTTATTCTGTTAGGCAACAAGAATTTTACATTTATTATAAGCTACTTAGAAATATTTCTGTACAAAGTATGGGTTGGCTTTTTTATTGTTTTACAAGTGTTTCCTGTAAATGTGAAGTAGATGAGGAATAGTAAATAGAATCACATAAGATTCACATAAAGTAGGTGTGGTGGCTCACAAGCTAGAAGCAGAAGGATCAGAAGTTCAGGGTCATCTCAGCTGCATACTCAGTGCCTTACCAAGTACAGTGACTAAGACATTGTTTAGCCATACAGAAAAGACTAGGATAGGGCTAAGCAAGAGACTGAGACTAGCACTGAGGGACCAGACGTTCATTAGTTGCTGGGCTCAGTACATTCAGATGGCTTCCTAAGTAGACTCTGAAATTCCTAGTTTCTCTGGATGAAATCAAATTTATTTATTTATTTATTTATTTATTTATTTATTTATTTTTTTTGTCTTTTTGAGACAGGGTCTCCCTGCAGCCCCAGCTGTCCTGGAACTCACTCTGTAGATTAGGCTGGCCTTGAACTCACAGAGATCTGCCTGCGTCTGCCTCCCGAGTGCTAGGTTAAAGGCATGCGCCACCACGCGTGGCAGAAATCAAGTTTTAGTCAGTTGTACTATAGCCCTGAAGGAGGCTTTTGCTTCTATTCCATTTGTACTTCAGTTCTGAAGTTAAACATTACTATTAACACGTTTGAGAGCATTTTGTAGTAATTATGTATGAAGTGGTGTTTGATATTGCCAACTAGTAATAAATACTATGAGTTACTTATAGTAAAAAAGAATAAGTTCTCAATCACTAGTATTTGCATACTTGGCAGTGCAGTTATAGGTCTTACACATTTAAGTGTCACTGTGGTGCAACTTTAAAAATTGTTGGTCGGGCTGGAGAGATGGCTCAGTGGTTAAGAGCACTGGCTGCTCTTGTAGAGGACCCGGGTTCGATTCCCAGCACCCATAGGGCAGCAAAGAACTGTCTTTAAGCCAGGCATGGTGGCGTGTGCCTTTAATCCTAGCCCTTGGGAGGCAGAGGCAGGTGGATCTTTGTGAGTTCAAGACCAGCTCACCAGAGTGAGATCCAGGCCAGCTGGGGATATAGGAAGACCTTGTCTCAAAAAAAAAAAAAAAAGTTGGTCACAGGAATTACAGATGCAGCTTTTCAGATAATTTAGAAATTTAAAAGGAGCATGTAATATAAACAGGTTTGGTTTGTTTGTTTGTTTGTTTTCCTGAAAGCTAGTTTATGAAGTGAGTACTTGGCTTTAGTTCCATTGAAGTTGGATTAGAACTTTTAAATTTTGTGGGTATGTGTCTATTGCTCAGGGCCTCACGCATGGTAGGTAAGTACTGTGCCACCGATCCGTATGCCTAGCTCTTGTACTTATAATCATTCTTCCCTGGTTCTGGAGAGTCCACATGAAAGACCAGAGCTAATCCAGGTGTCGCAGTAGGATGAGCACCATCCCAGCTCCTTTCTACTTGGCATTTGTCCATTTTCACTGTCATAAATCAGGTAGTTTATACTAAACACTGGTTATATTGTAAATGTATTAGTATTCATGGAAACTGGTTTTTGTCTTTGTGTAGGGTTATATGGAAAGGATTAAACCAATGGTGAGAGATGGAGTTTATTTTCTATATGAGGCCCTACATGGACCACCAAAGAAAATTTTGGTAGAAGGTGCAAATGCAGCATTATTAGATATTGATTTTGGTAAGTAAGATGTGATTCACAGGAAGCTTGACTGGACCTAAAGTACTTAAGATGTAAATAATTAATATTAGCATTAAGGGTTTACAAATAATGCTTTTAGCTTGTGTTTTCAGGAGTGGTGCAACTTTGTCATCTTATGCCAAAGTTTTTTAAGGGACTATTTTAAAAACAAGTTTTGTACTTTATTTGAAAAGTGGAGTCATTTGTATTCTGTGGGTTTGGGGTTCTGGAAATTGTGGATTTCATTAGTTGGTTCATGATTTGATTCAGCTTCTTGTTTCCCAGAACTATATAAAATGATAGTTAATTCTGTGGGAGAATGTGCACTTTTCATTTAACTCTTGTCTTAGAAAGGTAGATATGATTAAACATAGGTATTCTAAGATCTAGGGAAACTTTGAGCATGAGGCTCAGAGCATTCCCTTCATCCCCAAGGCTAAACTTAACTTCTTCAAACTATTTCCCATTAGTTTATGGTGATTAAATATAAATATATTCTCATGCTTATGCTAGTGTTTAAGAGCTCTTGCTGACATTTCATTGGCTTTTGGCATCAAGTAAACTAATTAAATAGTGTGGGTTTTTGTTTTTGTTTTTGTTTTTGTTTTTGTTTTTTTTGGTCTTTTCGAGACAGGGTCTCCCTGTAGCCCCAGCTGTCCTGGAACTCTCTCTGTAGACCAGGCTGGCCTTGAACTCACAAAGATCTGCCTGCCTCTGCCTCCCAAGTGCTAGGATTAAAGGCGTGCGCCACCACGCCTGGCTGAAGAGTGTGTTTCTGTAATATGCTTCTCACTCTGATGGACACATTTAGGGTGCAGCAGGAACAGCAGCACATAACATTTCTCCAGCTTTCAATGTCTGTTTAGGAAGCAATCCCCAAAGTACATGAACAGTTACAACAGTGGACTTGTCTCCACTTCATACTTGCCTCTGCTCCTTATGCACTCTCCAGACTGAGAAGCTTCGGGGATTGCTTCCTAAGTAGACATTGAAAGCTGGGGAAATGTTATGTGTCCATCAGAGAGTCATATTTGTTTGAAATTAATAGAAGTCAGTTAAAACAGGTGGGTTTCTGCATGAAATTCTTCCACAACTAAGTACCTGCCATCCAGCTATACACACTCTGGGATCCTCTCCAGCCAAGGCGCTTCCCTGAAAGCTTTAGCCACCTACAGTTTTATCTTATTACAAAGGGAATCAAGATCAAAACTTTGAGGTTTGAAGATGGCAATGACCCTTATGGTAAATGCATATGCAGAGTTTTAATGGTGGTGGTTTTAAGTACATGCTTTCATCTGCCTGTTTGTTTCTATTTTTAGGAACTTACCCTTTTGTAACCTCTTCAAACTGTACTGTTGGAGGTGTTTGTACAGGTTTGGGTATGCCCCCTCAAAATGTTGGAGAAGTGTATGGAGTTGTGAAAGCTTATACCACCAGAGTTGGGATTGGTGCCTTTCCCACAGAGCAAGACAATGTAAGCCTATTTCTCAGTAAATCCACTTTTAACAGCATATGAAGAAAATTCATACTTCTCCTTCCCCATGAATTCTTTTTTTTTTTTATTAGTTTCCAATATTTCCAGAGGCAGACAGATCTCTATGAGTTAAAGTCCAGTCTGTTCTATATATAATGAGTTCCAGGCCAGCTGGGGCTACAGAGATCCTGTCTCAAAAAGCCCCCCCCCAAAAAAACATTCTAATATGTGTACGAATGTTTCGATTACATGTTCACCACATGCATATAATGTGGTGGAGGCCACAAGAAGGCATGGGGTTAAGGATGGTTATGAGTTACCATGTGGATGCTAGGAACCAAACCCATGTTCTCTGTAAGAGGAGCCAGTGTTCTTAAGCAGCCGCCACCCCTCTTGTGCCTTTCTCTTGATTTGCAAGGATCAGCAGTCATTCAGTGTTTGCCTTATAATTTTCAGGAAAATGTAGAACAATTGTTTGTGTTTATCTGTTTTAGTAAATACTTAATCTCTTCTTAGCTTTCTATTGCTGTGAAAATTACATGTGAAATTAAAAAGAAATACAAATATTTATGGTTTCAGTCTATGGTTATTTGACTTCATGTATTTGGGCCTGTAGTAAAACAGCACATTATGGCAGAAGGCATGGTGGAGGGCAGCTCTTCACCTCATGACAACAGGAAGCAATGAGCAAGTGAGAGGAAGGGTGCAGGGACCAGATGGACCTTCAGAGGCATGCTCCCTGAACCTGTGTCCTCTAACAAAACCTCACCTCCCAAAGAGCCCATCAGCCATGCGCTCAGGAGTGGGTTAATCCGCGGTGATATCAGTGTTCTCAGGCTCCAGTCATATCACAATAGCACCAGCTGCTAGGGGACTAAGCCCTCAACACATGAGCCTTCTTCAGGGAGGCTTACATAAACCATAACGATTTATTCTTTTTTTTTTTCTTTTCTTTTTGGTATTTTCGAGACAGGGTCTCCCTGTAGTCCCAGCTGTCCTGGAACTCACTCTGTAGACCAGGCTGGCCTTGAACTCACAAAGATCCGCCTACCTCTGCCTCCTGAGTGGTAGGATTAAAGGCGTGCGCCACCACGCCCAGCTACAACTTATTCTTAATAGACAGCATTCAGGAGCCAGGAGTAGTGGTGCACGCCTGTAATCTCTCAGCATTTAGGAGGCAGAGGCAGGTGGAAATCTTTGAGTTCAAGGTCAAGGCCAGCCTTTCTAGGACAGCTGGGACTACAGGAAGACCCTGTCTCAAAAAGACAAAAAAAAAAATGCATTTAGTTGTTTATCTCCCAATCTATACTTGACCTGTATATAACATTGTAAACAATAATGGCTTAAAAATGGTACAAATGCTGGGCGTGGTGGTGCAGCCTTTAATCTTAGCACTCAGGAGTCAGAGGCAGGCGATCTCTGTGAGTTCAAGGTCAGCCTGGTCTACAGAATGATTTCCAGGCCAGCTGGGGCTACAGAGAGACCCTGTCTCAAAAAGACCCCAAAAAAGGTACAAATGTAGTAAAAATTGAATATATTACAAATAATCTATTATCACCAGGGAATTAATTCCATGTTTATCAAAAGACATATTTACTGGTTTATTATATAATCTGTAGTATAATTCTTTTAGATATATAGCACTAATGCTTTCATTTATAAGTTTTGTTTTCTGTAATCTAGGAAATTGGAGAATTACTGCAAACAAGGGGTAGAGAATTTGGAGTGACTACTGGGAGGAAAAGAAGATGTGGCTGGCTGGACCTCGTTCTACTGAAATATGCTCATATGATCAATGGATTTACTGCGTGAGTGTTCTTCAGAAGCATTTATTTCAGGAACTGGTGGATAGCTAAAGATTTAATTTCATGGAGTATAAACTTGAGAGCTGTGTCCTAATAGAAGAGCTTCATTCCTTTGCCTCCAAATTAAAATTGTAGCTCCAGGTAGAAGTGGAACAAGAAAGAAGGGAAGAGGCCAGGCATAGCGGTGCATTTCTTTAGTCCTAGCACTCAGAACACAGAGGTATGTGGATCTCTGATTTTGAGGCCAACTTGGTCTACATAGTAAGTTCTGGGCCCGCTGGAGCTACAGGGAGACCCTGTCTAGAAAAAAGCAAAAATATATAGGGAAGGGTACCCAGGAAGAGGGACCCCAAGTTATTTTCCTAAATGTCCAACGTTGTAGGAAAGACTCATGATAGTCTCACCTGTAGAATATGTACAGAAGAAAAAAAAAAGATGTATAGAAGGTGAGCTACACAGTGGGAAGGTAAGTGGATGGCCAAGTTAGGTGCATAGTGAGCATAATTCATAAACAGAGGGAGGTTATGAGCAAAATGCTTTACTGTGTGTAGTTAACTGTCTGACTTCCTGGATTCAGGTCTCAGATTGTGCATTATACTTAGGCCACTGAGTGTACTAGTCTCTTTGTGTCTCAGTTTCATCTTTAAAATTGAGGTAATGGTGTTACCCATATTCTAGGGGTGCTTTTGATGAGGTGAACAATGTAGGAGAACATGGAGCGTACTGTCCAGCTCATTGAAAGTACTTGGGAGAGTTGCTAGCCTTCATGTGTGAATACATAAACAAATGTGTCTCTGTCTGCATTAATTAGGCAGTGCTTATGGCAAACAACAGAATAAATGAGATGGGGAAAATTAGTTGTGGGCCAGAATCCCAAACCTAGTCTTTTATCTAATTTCCACAGATTTTCCCCTTAAAATCCTGTTTTCCAGTAAGTTTTTGGGAAATTTTGATGTATCATGAAGAGGTCCTTGATGTGGTTTCCTCACTCTGTCAATTTCTGACCAGAAGGGTGGAGGTGATGTTAACCAGAGTGAGAACTGGGGGGTGGCAGCATGTGTAAGCATACTGATGTCTTGTGTCCCCCCAGCACAGAGCGTATCCCTAACTCCGGGCAGCCTTCCTGCAAGTCAGTGCTGCTGCTCCCTCATAAGAAGGCTAAGCCACCAGTGCAGCATCTGTTGTAATTACGAGAAAGTAACTGGCATATGATGAGGAATGTACATCAACGTGGCGTCCTATAGTGTCTTATGTGTGGCATGCTTTAAATATAGTCCTAACCAGTTTTCAGAATTGCCTTTGAGCTTTGCATGGGTTTCCCTTTACTCCTGTATTAGTCAGATTAGATGCTAAAAGTTTATTATTTCAATATTGCTTTTTCTTCCAAAATTAGGTTGGCCCTTACCAAGTTGGATATCTTGGACATGTTTACAGAAATCAAAGTTGGAGTAGCTTACAAATTAGACGGTGAAATCATACCTCATTTTCCAGGTACATTGTACATAGTATTTAATTGTTATATTTGTAAGATTGCATTCCATAGGCTTTTTTTTTTTTTATTTACTAATAATGCAAACGTATCCACTATTATTAGCATTTGATTGAGAGCTAGTATTCGCTTCAGTGTTGGTTCACAACAAGCATGTGCTTGAACTCAAAATAAGAAAGATAGGTGGACTGTGCTGCTGTTTCCTTATGTTGATAGCATCCACACACAGCCAGGTGTGGTGGGGTATGTCTGTAGCAAACTACTCAGGAGTCTAGGAGTTCAAAGTTAGGCCCCTCTGTAACAACATGGAGGAGGGGAAAAAGAAAGAAAATTTTGGGGTGATTTCCATGAGCATCTTTTCCAACTGCTATTCTGGGTCTAAAGTGTATAGATGGAAGGACACTTCTTGATTGAGGCAGTGTGGCTTTGGAAGCATACCTTTTTTTTTTTCTTTTTTTCAGGCAGTGTCTCCCTGTAGTTGGCTCTGGAACTCACCTGATCGAGGCAGTGTGGCTTTGATTTTTGAGACAGGGTCTCCCTGTATCTTTGGTTTTTGAGACAGGGTCTCCCTGTAGCTGGCACTGGAACTCACTACGCAGACCAGGCTGGTGAACTGACTGAGATCCAACTGCCTCTGCTTCCCAGGTGCTGGGATAAAAGGCATGTGCTGCCACGCCTGGCTGAAACACATCTTTAGTCACAGGATTTCTTTATCTACTGAGGGAGTTCAATAAATGTTTCTAGCTTCTAGAAATAAAGATTGTTGATTTTGTATAGTTTTTTTTTTTTTGTCTTTTTCTGAGACAGGGTCTCTTCATGGTTCCAGCTGTCCTGGAACTCACTTGAACTCACAAAGATACACCTGCCTCTGCCTCCTGAGTGCTGAGATTAAAGGTGTGGGCCATCACGCCGGCCTAGTTTAATTATCTTGAGGTAATGCCAATTGAAGTAATGTTGATAACCTTAATGTAGGCTGGTAAATTGTAAATTATAGCTCTTAGACTGCACATTCAATAGAAAATAATTTTCTTTTTCTTTTTTTTTTTTTTTTTGAAACAGGGTCTCCCTTGTATTCCCAGCTGACCTGGAACTTGCTATGTAGACCAGGCTGGCCTTGAACTCAGAGATCCACCTGTCTCTGCCTCTTAAATGCTGGAATTAAAGGCTTGCCCTACTATACCTAGTAAAAAACAACTTTCAATCACTATTTTTCCATTTCACATTTATGTCCTGGTTGTTAATGCTACCTACCTTATCTATCTCAAGAGTTAAAATATGACTCGGCACTAAGGAGCATAGTGTAGTCAATTAGATAACATGTGGCAAGATCTACCATAACAGCCCAACCCAGCACAGTACATTCCTTTTATTAAAACTTGATAGACATATAAAACTTGTCAGACACAATTTTTCAAGCTGAATTAGTTGGCTTAGGTCATTCCTCCAGAAATACTCCAAGGTAGATATTTTCATCTAAGGAGTGGTTTGTGGAATGGTGTTAGAAATGCTGCTCGTGAGAGAACAGTAGTGAGTATAGCCGATTCTGCTTCTGTGCCTCATGATTTTTGGTTGGTTACTAGACATTCTAGATGACAGATTGTAGAGACTTAGATTCTGCTGTCTTTTCCTGAATAATCTTGGATGTTATTTATTTATTTATTTTTGCTCCTGTGTTTCCACCCTGTTGGCAAGATGTTTACAGATCTGGTTTGTGAGCTTTAGGATAATAATTTTTTTCAATATATATTTTGTGCAATATTATCAAATCTAGACCTGTGTCCCCCACCCTATCCCCCCACCCCACCAGAGCTCATGTATTCTGCCAAACATGCTTTTCATCTCTTTCTCAGTCTTTCTCGATATTCTTCATGTGGAAGTTGACTACTGTTTTGAGCAGAAGTTCACTGTTTCAGTCAGTTCTTTGATGCAGTCCTTTCTGTTGTTGTTGTTGTTGTTGTTTCCACTATGCATCACTCCCAACTGCTTGGACGAAAGCTCAAGGGGCCATGCACAAGAAATACTTACAACTAAGTAATTGGCACTAGCATCCACAGATGAGGGATACCATTCGTTGTTTGTTTTTCTGGGACTGTGTTACTTCATTCAGCATGATGTCCTCTAGCTCCAGCCATTTTCCTGCAAAGCTCGTGATGTCGTCTTTCTTTACTGCTGCATAGAACTCCATTGTGTAGATGTAGCACATTTTCTCTATCCACTCGTCAGTTGAGGGGCATTTGGGTTGGTTCCAGCTCCTTGCTATTGTGAAGAGAGCCATGCATGTATCTCTGTGGTGGGGTGAGTCTTGAGGGTACATGTCTAGGAGTGGTATGGCTGGGTCGGGTGGCAAGTTCATTCCAAGTCTTCCAAGGGTTCTCCACACTGCTTTCCATAGTGGCTGTACGAGTTTACATTCCCACCAGCAGTGGATGAGTGTTCCCCCTTCCCTACAACCTCTCCTGCACTTGGTATCATTTGTTTTCTTGATCCTAGCCAGTCTTATTGGAGTAAGATGATATCTTAAAGTGGTTTTGATTTGCATTTCCTTAATGATTAGTGATGTGGAACACTTCTTAAGGTGTTTCTCAGCCATCTCTAATTCCTCACTTGTGAAGTCCCTGTTCAGGTCTTTGCTCCATCTATTGAGTGGGTCATTTGTTTTCTTTGTTTTTTGAGTAGTTTAGATATTCTGGAAATCAATGCTTTGTCAGATGTATCTGCGGTGAAGGTTTCCTCCCACTCTGTGGGATTTCTCTTCACTTCCTTGGTTGTTTCTTTTGATGTACAGAAGCTTTTTTTTTTTAATTATTAATTTTATTTATTTCTGTATGTGTATGAATGTACTGTCTGCATGCAAGTTTGTGCACCCGTGTCGTGCAATGCCGCGGAGGTCAGAAGAGGGTCTCGGCTTCCCCTGGAGCTGGAGTTTTCCTGGAATTGGAGTTTCAGATGGTTCTCGGCCGCCATGTGGGTGCTGGGGATCGAACCCGGGTCCTCTGCAAGAGCAGTCGGCACTCTTAACTGCTAGGCCATCTCTCCAGCCCGATGTACAGAAGCTTTTGAGTTTAATGAGGTCCCATTTGTCAGTTGTCAACCTTAATTCTTGCGCAGCTGCTGTCTGATTTAAGAAGTCTTATTTTAGGTGTAGGTTGAATTGATGACCGTTATCTTGAACTTGCATAGTTTGTTTGTATGCTTTGTTAATGTGCTTATGGAAAAGCCGAGATGTTTCCCCAAACCTCTAGCCTGGTACCTAGTATGATTCAGTTTCCAGATTCTGTCTCCTCTGGATTTTGATAGAGCTGGATGCTAAGCTTCATTGTGGTGTTTCTATACCATTTGAGGTAGGTTTTATTCAAGAGTACAGTTTTTATCTTAGCCCTTTTGGTGTCTCAACTCAATGCTAGAAGTGAGATGCTGGAACCTGTCCGCTTCCACCAACACTAGCATTGCTTGGCCCCTAGAATCTTTGTGCCCTCAACTGTACTGCAGCCTCTATTCTACCGGTCAACACCCCAGCCATAGCCATGAGATTCTTCAATTGATTTCTGGGGCTTCCTTTTCTGTCTGATCTTGCTCTTTCTTGATTTTACTTCCCCTACTGTTGTCTGCCACTTCAGGTTGGTGGGCTGCCATTTTCTGCTGACTATAGTATCCTGAAGTGTGGTCAGGAGACTGTCCCAAGGCAAAGAACTGAATGGTTTCAGGACTTGCATAGATAAGTTTTCTTTCTCTCAAGAAAGTCGTGTTCTCTTATTGTCCCACTCCTAGGAGAGTCAGCTGTAACCATGCATTTAGTCATATTTAGAAATGGAGGCCCCAGAGTGCTTCTTGATTCCTTCTCTACCATCTCCAACAGTTCCGCCATATCTACTTTGTCTGGTTCAACGTTTTCTCTGAGCTTCCCAGAACAAGATTGTCCCAAGGTCTTTGTGTCACAGGTCATGGGCGAGCGCTCCTCCTGTGTCAGTGCACTCTTATCCTTCTTCGTGTTCAGTGCCTGCTGCTCCCTTGCTCAGCACCTTTATCCTCAGGATGCCGTTCACCCAGACTTGTGGCGGCTTCTGGTCAGTGTTGGCTATTAAGCCTGCAGATCTGTCAGAATGTTCCTTTTCTTCCAAGCATTTTTTGGCTAGGTTATTGTTAGAATTAATGTGCATAATTAGGTTACATCTATGCAAGTGTGAAGCCCAGATAAAGGACAGACACCAGGCTTAAGGTCACTCTAGGATGTATTTTACTTCTGGAATAGTCAGGGCTGGCCAGCCTGTTGTTAGCACATGGCAGCTAACAGCAGCTATGGTGCCTGGGACAGGCACCTCTAACTCTCTTGGATGGGACCTTAGGTAAAGAGGAAGTGAGATTACTGATTGACAGCTTCTGGAGGAAGTGGATATCTGTGTGTTCCTTGGAAAGCTGGGAAAGCCAGACCTAACAGTTACAATAAGGAGGACAGTAGAGGTATTTCTAAGACAGGCACACACTTCCCTGCAAGGCAGAGTCTTCTGCATCACCTCTGGCAAGAGGAAGCCTTAGTGTTAGTAGTCAATGCAGTGGGGGCATTCTATCAACCTGAACATTTTGATTTTTTTCAACTCAGGTGTCCCATCTAAAGTCTCAGGATCTTACTTGTCCCAAACGGGTCTCTGGCTTTATCATGGCAGATTTGTTGGATTGGAGAACTTGGCCTTCTCTGGAGTTCTGCTGCTCTGTGCTTGAGTCTGAGCCAAGTCCTCACCCTGTTTGGTTCTTGGTGGTACTCTAGGTGGTACTAAGGAGGCCTTCCCTGGCCTGTGCATTCTGCCCTACACTGATGAAATCCTGCCAGGCTTTGACTTTCTCCAGTTCTTGCATGACATTCAAGAGCCATCCAGGTCATTGTCTCCTGCTCATTTCTCAGTGCTGCAGACATCGTGGTACTTGGCACTCATTAGCCTGGCACCCACGAAAGTTTTAGCAGCTACTGTGCAGTATTTCAGGCTGTCCACCCTCTTCAGTGAGGATCTTCACTGCCAGCCAGCTGCTAGGAACCCTGTTCCAGGTTCCCAGTTTAAAGCTTTCTTCTCAGACTATTGATAGCAGCTATCTTAGGGTGAACTCTCCAGGACACGGACTCTGGCCTTGATAGTCGCACACTGGTTCATAATGCTCTGAGCACTGATATCTGTGAGGGAAGCAGGATTAGGCATAGGGAGAAATGGAACAATATAGTTGCACAGAAAGCTTAAGGTGATTCTTTGCAGAGCTCTGAGGCTAGATTGGCTCTTCAGAGTTGTCCCAAAGTGACCAAGTTCTCTATTCCCATACCAAGAAGTTGTTGGAATTGGATTGCTCCATGAAGGGAGGCTCTGAATTGTGAGCCGTCACTAGGTGATCCCCCACAGCTCTTGGTCTTGAAGAGGGAAACCTAACTAGCATAAAGCAGTATTGGCTGTGTGGCCAGGAGTCAAACTGCTCATTATTATCTTTAGTGCACAAGCAGTTCCAGCAGGAGATAGGAAGTCATTAAATGGAATAATGCAGAAACTTACCATCCCACAGCAGACTTCTCAGGATGGCAGGTCTGCAGGCCTTCTCTGAGGTGGTGCTGTCACACAGCTGCATTTAATGGTGTAGAGACTTCAGAAGGCTCCCCAAGTGGAAAGCTTCAAGTTTGCTACAACTCATCTGATAGCAACTGGAATTGATGCTACAACTGTGTAATCTTTCTCCACTTACAGGGTATAATGACATTACTGACGAAAAGTTTGCTTATAAAATCTATCCTACATAGTGTGAAGTCTCAAAAATCCTAAATTCTATAGCACGTCTGTTCCAAAGATTTTGATAAGTGTCCATTGTCAGACTTGTTTGAACTCAGCATGGTGGTTCATGCTTATCATTCCAGAACTTTGGGTAGGCTGAAGGGAGGAGGATTGCTGATTGTACAAGGCCAGCCAGCCTGGACTCAGGAGAGACCCTGTTTCCAAAAAAAAAAAAAAAAAATTCACTTGAGAATAGACAATATGTACCATAAACACATACACTCCTTAACTTTTAGCAAACCAAGAAGTCTTAAATAAAGTGGAAGTTCAGTATAAGACTCTCCCAGGGTGGACCACAGATATATCAAATGCAAGGACGTTTAAAGAGCTGCCTGTCAACGCACAAAATTATGTTCGCTTTATTGAAGATGAGCTTCAAATTCCAGGTAAACAATTTATGAACAGCTTTCTTTTTCTACTTTTAACTTAACCCACTTTTGAAATAGAATACAAGTTCAGTAGTTGGACAAGTGCTCAGATTTCCATAAATGTTCAGGGAGATATAAAGTAGTAATTTTATTCCTTAGAGTAAAGTAAATTGAAGATAATAAACTACCTCTTCCTCTATTACATTTTATTCCTTAAAGTAAATTGAAGATAATAAACTACCTCTTCCTCAATTACATTTTCTGTTAGTATTTTTAAAAAAAAACCTGCGGCATATTTGCCATTTCTCATTTAATTGTTCTTTTATAGCTTTCAGCCTCAACAGAAAATAGGGGTGGGGAGGGGTTGTTTTCGTTTGGGTTAAACCACTAAAAATTGGAATCTTGAATAAACATTAGGAAGTAATAGGAACAAAAAAGAGGAATCTCATTAGCAAAAGATATAAAGCAATAATAAAGAATGAACTGGGTGTGGTGGTATACTTTCAGTTCTTGGAAGTCTGAGGCAGGAGGATTGCTGTGAGTTCAAGGCTAGGCAGAGCTATATAATAAGACCTTATCTGGAAACAAGCAGGCAAAATAATAAAGACTAGATAGAACTATTGTATTATAGGTAAAGCAAGGTGGCCCAGGGCTATGCGTGTCCCTTACCTGATTGCTTTTCCCTTCATTCTTTTGTTTGCATTAATGGGATTTAAAGGCAAGAAAAAATAGGTGGGAGGTATATTCCACCAACAGTGCTTTATGTTCTTCCTTGTAGTCTCTCTTGTGTTTCATTTTTATTCATGAATCATTTCAAACGTGATTTGCATTTTCCAGATTGCTAGTGGCCCCTCCCAACTTGATAACAAATTTATTCAGTATATTTGCTTTCTGCTCTTAGTCAACACTTTTTGAAATATAAATAATCGAGTCTTCATCTCCCTGTAAAATACCATAAAGGTTTCTCCTACCAGCACCTTATAGAACCCAGTAATTTTACAACTCATGTAGAGCTGTATGGTGATTCTTTATGTCTCCGCTGGTTTGAACCAATATTTTATGATCATAGTCACTAGGAGTGAAGAAACTGTAAATACTCTGCAGTCAGAAGAGAGTAAGAGGTAGGCTAGCATGTGCTGGATCCTAAGTATGTACTCTTTACAGAAGGAAGTGCCACCACGCCCGGCTTAAAAGAGGGTTCTTAGCCACCATGTGGGTGCTGGAAATTGAACCCAGGTCCTCTGCAAGAGCAGTTGGCACTCTTAACTGCTGAGCCATCTCTCCAGCCCCATAAATTTTTATTTTAAAAAATACGTGGAGTCACCTTTATTGATAATATAACTGATACTTATTTTGTATCTAAATTATCTTAAGATTTATGACAATGGTTGACACCATCCATTGTGTTCCAAAAATGAAAATTAGTTTTAGAGGGTTGGAGAGATGGCTCAGTGTTTAAGAGCACTGGCTGCTCTTAGACAGGAACTGGGTTCGATTTCTAGCACCCACATGGTAGCTGACAACATCTGTAACTCCAGTTTTAGGGGAATCTGATGCCCTCTTCTAACCTGCAGGCATTGCACAACACAGGGACACTTACATACATGTGGGCATTACATTCATACACATAAAATAAAAATAAGGGGCTGGAGAGATGGCCTAGCGGTTAGGGGCGCTGACGCTCTTGCAGAGGACCCGAGTTCGATCTCCAGCACCCACATGGCGGCCAAGAGCCGTCTGAAACTCCAATTCCAGGAGAACTCCAGTTCCAGGGGAATCCGACACCCTCTTCTGACCTCCGCGGCATTGCACGACACGGGTGCACAAACTTGCATGCAGACAGTACATTCATACACATACAGAAATAAATAAAATTAATTAAAAAAATAATAATAAAAATAAAATATTTTTAAAAACTCAACCAAACCAAAATAGTTTTAGAAACACTGTATTTCAGCCGGGCGTGGTAGTGCACGCCTTTAATCCTAGCACTGGGGAGGCAGAGGCAGGCGGATCTTTGTGAGTTCAAGGCCAGCCTGGTCTACAGAGTGAGTTCCAGGACAGCTGGGACTACAGGGAGACCCTGTCTTCAAAAGACAAAAAAAAAAAAAAAAGAAACACTGTATTTCTACCTCCCTCCTGGCACAGCACAAGTTATAAAAGATACATGTTTATTTTTAAAATAAAATTGAGACGGTTCATCACATTTTTGTTCAATATATGAGAAGAAATCTTGTGGGGGAAAAAAACTAATGCAGAAGTAGTATTTGAGACTTAATTTTCTAATGTCTTCAGGATGGCAGCAGTTCTTGTGATTGTGCTGTCTATATGTAGGTAGTGTTTCCTTTACTTTTATGTGGCTTACAAGAATACAAAAGTGCTCTAAATACAGAATTTGGAATTTTTCAGTTTTAAACAAGTTGTTTTTTTTGGGTTTTTTTTTTGTTTGTTTGGATTTTTTTTGGACTTTTTGAGACCCTATAGCCCCAGCTGTAGGAACTCACTCTATAGACCAGGCTCACCTTGAACTCACAGAGATCTTGCCTCTGCCTTTGAGTGCTGGGATTAAAGGCGTGTGCTACCATCCCCAGCACAAATTTCCCAATAGAAAGGTTAATAGTCAAATCATGTATGATGTATTTGTTTATAATATGCTAAAATTATATTACATGGAAGAACCTTTTAAAATTCCTCAGAAACATTTTTTGATTCTCTTATCTATTAGTTAATATTTTTAGATTATTTAAAATATTTTTTTTTCTGTATGTGTATGAATGTACCGTCTGCATGTAGGTTTGTGCACCTGTGTCATGCAATGCCGCAGAGGTCAGAAGAGGGCGTTGGATTCCCCTGGAACTGGAGTTCTCCTGGAATTGGAGTTTCAGACGATTCTCAGCAGCTATGTGGGTGCTGGGGATCGAACCGGGTCCTCTGTAAAGAGCGGTCGGTGTTCTTAACCACTAGGCCATCTCTCCAGCCCCTAAATATTTTTTTTTTATGTGTATGAGTGTACTGTCTGCATGTAGTTTGGAGCACCATGTTGTGCATTGCCGAGGAAGTCAGAATAGGGCGTGGGATTCCCCAGGAATTGGAGTTAAGATGGTCCTTAGCCACCATGTGGGTGCTGGGAATTGAACCCAGGTCCTCTGCAAGAGCAGTCGGTGCTCTTAACCACTGAGCCATCTCTCCAGCACCTAAATAAATTTTCTACTATATATCAGGTCATCTAACAAAACTATAGTCTACTGTGTTTTTGACATTAAATTGATTTGGTATTTATTACTGCCTTTGAGAAATACATTAACTTTTTTTTTTGTGGTCTTTTTGAGATAGAGTCTCTGTGTAGCCCCAGCTGACCTGGAACTTGCTATGTAGACTAGGCTGGCCTTAAACTCACAGAGATTCATCTGCCTCTGTCTCCCAACTGCTGCAATTAAAGTTGTGCACCACCACGCTGAGTAAGAAATACATGTTGGGGCTGGAGAGATGGCTGAGTGGTTAAGAGTGCCGACTGCTCTGGCAGAGGACCCAGGTTTGATTCCCAGCACCCACATGGCGGCTAAGAACTATCTTTAAGCCAGGCATGGTGGAGTATGCCTTTAATCCTAGCACTCAGGAGGTAGAGGCAAGTGGATCTCTGTCAGTTCAAGGCCAGTCTGGTCTACAGAGTGAGTTCCAGGCCAGTTGGGGCTATAGGGAGACCCTGTCTATAAATAAATAAATAAATAAATAAATAAATAAATAAATAAATAAATAAATAAATAAATAAAATAAATAAACCCTGTCTATAAATAAATAAACAAACAAACAAATGAATAAATGGTAGGCCAGCCTGGTCTACAGAGTGAGTTCCAGGCCAGCTTGGGGTTTAGGGAGACCCTGCCTATAAAATTAATTAATTGATTAATAAATTAATTAATAGTAAATTAATAAATAAATGTTAACTTTTAATAATTCATACCAGGGGTAGGAGAGATGGGTCAGTGATTAAGAGCCCTGGCTGCTCTTATGGAGGACCTTGGTTTGATTCCCAGCACATACATGTTGGCTAATGACCGGCCTCAACTCCAGTTTCAGGGAATTTGATGCCCTCTTCTGACCTACAGGTATTGTGTGATGCGGGTGTACTTATGTACATGCAGGCAAAACACACACATAAAATAAAAAATAGACATTGGGGCAAAATCTGATACTTTACTCTTTGAGTCTCTACTTTTGTGTGTGTGTGTGTGTGTGTTTTGTTTTGTTTTGTTTTGTTTTATAATGTTTTTTGAGACTGTCTCCCTATCTCCTGAGCTGGCCTGGACTTGTTATATAGACCAGACTGGCTTTGATTTCACAGAGATCTGCCTGCTTCTGTATCCTGAGTACTGGGATTAAAGGTGGATCTCTGAGTTCAAAGGCCAGCCTGGTCTATATTGCGAGCTCCAGGCCAGCTGGGCCTAAAGGGAGACCCTTTCTCAAAAAGATGAAAAGACAAAAAAAAAAGGCAAGCCAGGGGTGTGGTTCATAACGCCGAAAATGAGCTAATCCGACTTTCCCTTTGTTTTCCAGTTAAATGGATTGGTGTAGGTAAATCCAGAGAGTCTATGATTCAACTCTTCTAAGGATCGCCAGTAACATACGAACATTCCCGGAGAAGGAGGGAAAAACTCTCTCAAACATTTCTCTATGACCTGCACATTCAAGAATAAAGACGTTGAAATGAGTTGTAAGCTGGCGTTTGTTTGAAGTCTCTGACGGATGGCTGTGGTGGAAATGGACTGGGATACCCCGTGCCAGCGCTCCTCACTGGCATGACCACGAATCATTGTTGCCCCTGCTGCTCACGGTGCCACAGTCTCTTCCCATGTTTAGGAACGGTGTGATCCTGGTTTGAAATCTAGTGTGCTTTCAGCGTAGTTTTCCTCCTTCTCAGTGTTGTGTTTCTTTGTTTTTCCCCTACTAGACAGTAAAAACAATTACTGCAGTTTTGCACAAACATTTTTACATTCTGATCATTCAGGTCTGTCCTTATAATCTTTGCTGTTAGAAGAAAATGATGAAAAGCTAGGGGTTCTGTATACTTTTGTAATGCTATGAATTTGTTTAAATTGTGGACTGTTTTATTCTCTGCTGTGCTTTGGCTGGGGGGAGGGAGTACGTTCATGGGGCCCTTCATTGTGTACAGAACACAGATTTTAGTTCTCTCTACAAATTATTTAATACAGTGAACATAATTCAGTGTTCAGGAGAAAAGGTGTTTCCCTACAATCTTAATGTTAAAAAATAGTTATTAAAAAAGTCTGTTGTGATATTTGGTGGATAGTTTAGTTTATTTTCAGACATTAACTCATGTATAATCTTTCCTTTTAAAACAAACCAAAACATACTGTTCTGAGTTCAGTGGGTTGGATTTCAGCATTGTGCCTGCCGATGTATCAACACAATCCTAAGTAGCCACATGGACCCAAATTGTTAGTCATAATTTTGATCATGCTTTCGTCTCTCCTTTCTTGAAAAAACAAAGAGGTATTGTGATGTTAGGGTTACCATTGTGCTGTAGATCATCCTTCCAGAAACTAGTAAATGTTTAAATTAGGTGCCACTTGAATTTATTTTATTATACCATCAATAGCTGATTAAAAAGAACCAAATATTTCCAGGATGTTTGTGTATTGTGTTTTTGTTCTGTTACTAGTAACAGAGGGTGAGAAAAAATCTCCAGTAAAGGGAAGAGCTGGTACTAATGTTCTAGGAAATTGTGCTACCTGGCTTTTATTTTTTTATTTTATTTTAATTTTTTTTATTTATGTGTGTGAATGTATTGTCTGCATGGAGGTTTGTGCACCCATGTCGTGCAATGCTGCGGAGGTCAGAAGAGGGCATCGGATTTCCCTGGAACTGGAGTTCTCCTGGAATTGGAGTCAAAGACGGTTCTCAGCCGCCATGTGGGTGCTGGGGATCGAACCCGGGTCTTCTGCAAGAGCAGTCAGCACTCTTAACCACTAGGCTATCTCTCCAGCCCGGCTTTTATTTTTTTTAAGTGTAATTGTTGACAAGAATAGAGACAGTTGTCTAGGAGCAGAGTGTCTGTTATTGATGAATAGACTGGTAGTAAAAGTATTATAAATTCACAGTATTAATTTATACTTCCTGTGGTAACCACTTAAGTAAATATAAATGAATTAACCCCCTCACTCCCCCAAATCACATTGAAAATAAGGTAAGGAAGGACAAGCAGGACACACTAATCAGTAGTAATTCTTCCCTGGCAATTATGGGTGAATGGATTAATTTCAATTAAAAAAACACTGGCATAAAGCACTGAAAAAAGCAAAACATGGCCAAACTTTACTGTCTATAAACAATGGACTTGTGATTAAAAGATAGCTCAAGTTGTGGAGTGCTAGCCTAGCATACTGAAGAAAGTAGCTGTGTTGTGCAGACAGACAGAAAAGGGCATCCGGTCCTGTGGAAGTGAAGTTAGTGGATAGTTGTTAGCCGCCATGTGGGCACCGGGAATTGAACCTAGTTCTTCGGAAAGAACAGCCAGGGCTCTTAACTATTGAGCAATCTCTCTAGCCCACATATATTTATCTTCATTTATTTATTTATTTAGTTAGTTTTGTTCTTTTATTTTTTTCTGTGGCTGGCCTGGAGCTTGCTGTTGTAGACTAGACTGACCTCAGACTGCAGATCTCTGCCTCCCCAGTACTGAAATCCAGTGTGCCACCATCCTCACCCAGCTGTCTGTTCGGCTGTTCTCTCTAAGCAAAGATAATTAGACATGTTTGAACACAGTGCACTCCAAGCTACGCCTGTAGTCATTTAAAAGTGGCATTGGGGCTGGAGAGATGGCCTAGCGGTTAAGAGTGCCGACTGCTCTTGCAGAGCACCCGGGTTCAATCCCCAGCACCCACATGGCGGCTGAGAACTGTCTTTAACTCCAGTTCCAGGGGAATCCGACACCCTTTTCTGACCTCCGTGGCATTGCACGACATGGGTGCTCAAACCTACATGCAGACAGTACATTCACACACATACAAAAATAAAATTAATTAAAAAAAAAAATAAAAGTGGCATTGGTCACCTAAGAAGTACGTTTTCAAACTGGTTTTCCTCCAATATTTGTTTTTGTTGTTTTCCGTGACGATTTTTGTAAGCTTTTTTATTTTTAATTATGTTTATATGTGTCTTTGTAAACGAGTGCAGGTGCCCATGGAGATCTAAGGTGTGGATTTCCCCTGGAGGTGGGGTTACCAGAACTACCTCCTCAGCCCTCTATAAAGTTTTGTAACTGTTGTCTCTTACCAGTTTGTAGACCATAGCTCTGACAAAAGAAACTGAACAGTGTCTTTAAGACACTGAGACATTTCCCTCCCCTTGGCTCTCAGACTATTCCGACAGTGATCTCCAAGAAATTGGAATTTGCTCAGAAGTCTCACGTTGGGAGAAGGAAAAGGCCGAAGCCCTGGTGCCGGCCTGGGGAAGAGTGTCCTGGGAAGAGATTGCAGTTCACAGTCCTGACAATGTTAGACCACCTTGCTAGAGCTACGGGAGATGGGCAGCAATGCCTGCTCTATTAGGGATGCCAACAGCCAGGCTCTGACCCCAGCCTTGGGGACATGTTGATGTCAGTGCTGCTAGTTCTCAGGTCTTCAGACACCATAATTAAAACACCCTGGCCTTGTCTGCAGGTTTTTACATTTGGTCTGGGACTGGAACCACGGGGCCAGCTTTCACAGGCCTCCAGCTTGCAGATGGCAGATCATGGGGGCATTTAGCCTTCATAATCCCATGAGCCAGGCCTTCATCATGAATCCACATAGATCATAGGGATTCATGTCTAATTTTGGATTCCATTTCTCTGGATAATACAAGCTGTTTCATTAGCTTACCTTTTTTTTTGGGGGGGGGGTTGACAGTTTTGAGACAGGGTCTCAACTGTAGCCCCAGCTGTTGGCCTAGAACTCACTATGTAGACCAGGCTGGCCTTGAACTCACAGAGATCTGCCTGCCTCTACGTCCTAAGTGCTGGAATTAAAGGCATGTGCCACCACACCCAGCAAACTTGCTTTTTTGTGTATCCCATGAATTCTGTGTCATCTAGACTCAATTATTTTTTATTTTGGTGTTTATCTTTCATGTCACATCATGTTTTCACATCTCTTGATGAGACTTAGTTGACCATGTCGAAGACTAAGGCAACCGAAAACTATGGAACTCTGGTACAGAAGAAGGTTTATTGACAGGTAGGCTTTACTTTGGGGGACTGAGGAAGAAGCCAACTGACAGGTTGACTGGGGGGTCTCCCTGCAACCAGAAAGCAAGATTCCTTTCTTGGGGTCATTTCATTCCTTTGGGACCTAACTTTGCTTGAGGAGTAGATCCTTTCTGTGGGCTTCTTTGCTGAGGATGCGAAATAACTCTTCTACAGAGTTTCAATTAATCCCCTGCTCAGTCTGCATCTCACTATGCTGTACTTGGATGTTTGTGTTCAGAGCCACTCCAGTTGTCTCCCTGTCCTCCTTGGCTAGTTCTCCCTTGGGCGTGTGTGTGTGTGTGTGTGTGTGTGTGTGTGT